>CAJHZI010000478.1:2852500-2880000 GCA_905160935.1 Enchytraeus crypticus | reverse complement strand
GTAAAAACTAAATACAACCATCGCAACTCACAGGAAAATATTTCCCTATTTCATAACAGTTTCTTGAAGATGTAAAAACCGACAGATATTTAGCTAATCGCTCAAGTTTTATTGTTGTTAAGTATCTGGAGCGAGTGGCTAAGTCGGTAAGATACTCGACCGCGAATCAGAAGTTGCGGGGTTCAAATCCTGCGCCCGCCCGTCACTGACATCGCTTTTGAGTGATGAAACTGACGATAACCTTAGCTTTGCCAGTTTTTCTAATCTAATGTAAGACTTTAATCCCACGCACTCATTCACATGCACTCCTAGAGAATAAGCCTCGGTCGATCGCCAATTTAATGACTGGATGCACATTGACAAATCCCAAAAACTATAACGAACCTTTGTAGGCGCAAAATCACTCTATTTAATACTCACAGCATTCTAATATCTAGTGTCTGAGCAACAATGGCTCACTTGATGGTTGGAAACTTTTATTGAAGAGATTTTTTTATATCTACAAAATAATGTACAATTTTTATTGAGACGTTTAGGCACATAGCAAAAATATTTCTACGTATTCAAAGATTAAAATTTACTATTAGTATTAGTTTTAGTATTAGTACTCACATTTTCCATCCAGGCTTATTCAGTGTCCGTTTCGTTTCAATTTATTTAATTTTTATACAATAAATTTCATGAAAACCCTACATGTCAGAGACAACGAATGAAGCTGTTAAACTGCCGAAGTAATGATTTTCAATGCTTGATTAGCTGTGAAAAATCTGGTCCCAAAATCTGGAACGCAAAGTTAGATTCCATTGCTTATACAGCTTTTGTATAAAAATCTGAGAAATCTCTGTTAGCAATATGTCAATCTGAGCTGCTTCAGAGATTGTTAGTTTCAGTATTTTATTTGATTACACAAACTGTGTGGAAAAATGACGGCCCTGAACGGAAAATGGCAAATGGTTTCAGTGGAGAATCTGGAGGCCTATCTAATTGCCGCTCGTAAGTTCTTCCTTTAAGAGTTCATATATTTTAATTATTTATTAATTAAAATATATGAATTGAATGATTTAAAAATCATTCTTTTAAAACATGAAAATTGTTAGATAACTTTTACATACTATTTTTTCATAGGCATACTATTGCATAGTCATGAAATTAGACAAATAACAAATACACGTTGTCTATATATCCATAAATTACATACTGATCTCAGTTGAAATTAACTAGGCCTAATATGAACCAATGCAAAAACACTAAAAATTCCGAAAAATACGAAGAAGTGCTGTACTAAGAAAATTTATAGAAAAAAATAAATAACATCAAACCAATTTAGGTTGAAAATTTAAAACATTTTGCGCCGTTTTGAATTTTTCACAATTCAAACATTTGCAGAGTTGGTAAACGGTTTGCTCCAAGATTATAGGCTGCATGTAGGTCTACAGTATACTAGCTATTACGTCATGCTTTATACTGGTCGTGAATTATAGTTTATTTTTAGTATAATTATCAATTATTAAATCTCTATTCATATACGACACTCCTGGAGCTTTTTAAATTGTAATTTGCCACCTTTTGTCTTTTTCAGCAACGTTTCAAATATTATCCTTTTCTTATCTATTATTTTCTTTAGATAATCAATAGATTGTCTACGCTTTTAGCTAATACGTATCAATATTTTAGTGAATTATACCAATATAGTTGAATATAGCCAAGGAAGGTATAGAGGCCAACTCGTCATAAGCAGAATCCACCGAGATTAATGGGATTCTAAGTCAAAGGGAATGTTATAGATGATTTAAAAATCCACTCGTTTGTGGACATAGAGACGACCTTAGAGATGGAAAATGAAGATGAGTAGAAGCATTACATACCAGGACCTGCAATTAGGTAGTGCACTAAGAGAGAGAGAGTTCAATAAAATATAGTAAATTTTAAATTTCAAAATTATTTTGCATGTCTTTTAAACACCACAGTTTTCTTAAACTTCTTCAGCTAGCAGATCTCTTTAATCATTTTTATACTTCAGTATTGTGTTCTGCTACTTGGTCTATTCAAGGTTTTGCATATATTCAAGGCATCACTCAGCTGTTCATTGTCACACAAGCACCCTCAGCTTTCACTGGTTTGAAGTAACGCCTTTGTGTTCAATTCTTCGTTCTTGTCTTTCTGCTATCACACTACTTTCGGCAAGACAGTATTACATAAATTGTCTCCGTATTTTTAAATTGCAATTTAAAATGATTTGTGGGCTCTATGTTACATTAACTTCATGGAGGTGTAGTATGCGTTTTTCTATTGGTAATTTTAGTAAAAGAATTACTACTCTCTCTTTGCGTTTTGGTTATTTAAATACATGTAACATGCTAATGATCATTTAGTAACCAATAGTGAATGCGACCGCTTTTGCATGATACTGAAAGCTGAAACACTAGTTTTCTATATCAACCACCATGCATACCATCGAAATTTAATACTCAAAATGTGAAATATTCACTGCAATGTCAAATTATGAGGTCAGGCATTGTGGTCCTTAGATTTTCCAGAAGAGTTCAAGAAGAAGATGCTGACCTTGCCTACTGAACTGACAACCAACCCAAACACCTAGGTGGAGGAAATCAACATCGACACCACCCACAACACCGCTCAGATCATCATCTGGGTAAATTGAGAGCAGAAGTATGATTCTGGAGCCGTCAAAATCGGTGAAGACTTCGACAAGACGGGTGCGGATGGCAGACCTTGTAAAGTAAGTTTTCGCTGACCTTTATTTATTTAAGACTTTCGAATATTACCTTAAAACAGTTTAACTCTGTTGCTCAATTGAATCTGGGATGGACTGATCCCAGATTCAATATTTCTTTGGCTCAAGTTTAAAAATGAATAGGCCTATTAGAAGGTGGCAAAACTTGGATTTGTTGTAAAAGTATCAAACGCACTATTTTAATCTTCAAATTACAAACATATACGAGAGTATTTTTATTTGAGGCATAGGCCTTTCCATAGTTTACAGAGCTTGAGATCAATTTTAAAAGAATTGAAACTGATTGTTGAAATTAAATTCTCTCTAATTAGTGACTGAATGAATTTCTGACAAATTTAAGTTTCATACTAGCTAATATTGGTATGATATATTTATAGCAACTCTCTCCCCCTTTCTCTCTCTCCCTCTCTCTCTCCTTCTCTCTCTCTCTCTCTTAGTGCATTGACTACAGGAAGGTCCATGGTATATAATCCATCCACTCTTCTCTGTATTAAGCGTTCCTCTTCATGTCTACATATAAGTGGACCTGTAAATCATTTAGCATTGCTTAACTCGGCCTGCCTCTTCCTCTATTTCCTTCCATTTTGCCTTCTTTGACCTATTTTAGTAGACTTCCCCAACCCCTTAGAATGTGTGTTATCCAACTCTTCTTCCTATGTCTTAATGCAATTATCAACAGTCTCTCTCTACCAACTCTCTCTAGGACTTCCTCATTTGTAACCCTTTTAGTCCAGCTAAACCGTTTCAATCTTCTTCATATCCACAGTTCCAATGCCTCTAGTTTCTGGATATCTTCCTTCCTTAAGGTCCATGCTTCATATCCATGAAACAGCGTGGTCCATACTAAGGTCATCACTAACTTTATATTTGCTATAGAAACTATATCAACTATAAAAATAATAAGTAGGCCTATATAAGTATAGTAACATGAGGTTTTATTACAAAGGAATTTTTCAAGGCCAAATATTTCAGAAACTGCAATACCAATAATATCAATACGACAAGAACAAGAAAGAGCATTAATAGCAATATGCAGCAACTATTAATAAAATTTGTAGTAACAGCAAAGCGAACATAGAGAAGGACATGAAGATTAATGTTTAGCGCAAAGTAAACATAAATTAATAAAATAATTAATAAAATACTTGTTAAAATATTATGATATAAGACTTAGCAAATAGTAATTTAAAATAATATTACATCAATAATATAATATTATGAAATAGTGGTTTAACTGTTATTTAACTTATTTTAAAATATTTACGAAAATTGTGCCGTGTTATTTTGTAATATACTGTAATATGCTACAGAATAGGATCGACGTCGAGAGCGATACCAAGATGACGTTGAAGAAAAAGGGAGCTGACATTGAGATCCTTATAACTTTTACTCTCAAAGGCACAAATGAACTTGTCTCAGTAAGTTGCGCTGTAATCTAAATAGCTTATTTCTTGTTACTTATATTACGGTCGAGAATGTCATTAATTAGATATACTAATTAGAGAATGTCATTAATTAGATATACTAATTAGAGAATGTCATTAATTAGATATACTAATTAGAGAATGCCATTAATTAGATATACTAATTAGAGAATGTCATTAATTAGATATACTAATTAGAGAATTGTAGATCTAACCTGTGTTTAATTTTCTCATCCTCTGAATCACTATTCCACTAGACACTCGTTTCTAAATTCATCGATTCACTTATTCACTTATTCACTATTAACAATCCAATCTCACAATTCACTATATTAAAAGGAAGGATTGTTTGAGGTGCAATTAGTAACTTTCATATTGGATCTTGAAAATTAAAGAAACTAAAATTAGTCATTAAATTAAATTTAAAATTATAGAAACTAGTAATGACAAATGTTGTAGACTATCCTATGAAAATGAAAGTTTTATCACAAATTAAAAGGCAACTTTTGGATGACCTAATGCACTTACTCGTCTTATTTAATGTATTTATTTAAATATTAGTAACTAGATTAGTTGCATTCTGATAATTTAACGTTAAATCTCTTTTTACGTCACTAACTATAAACGAATTGAACATACACAGGCTATTTTTATACAGTTCTAAAACTTATTTATTTGTAATCGAGTAGGATTTTCTAAATATTTAGAGGAGTTGATTTTGGAATACGCGGAGTATAATTCGGGCTATTGGTCAGTCCTTAAAAAGAGTACAGACAAGTAAATAAAGCTTAGCATAACAATACTGTAGTGTATATAAAGGGCAATACAGTATGTTGCTATTTTGTACTTGAAGTCTACAAAGTTGCAAATTAATGGTAACATTTATTCACATGTATCTTCTTACGTAGGATATCAATTTCATTATATTAAGACGAAAGTATTGTATAATATTCGCTTTTCTCCAAGTTACAATGTAGTCCTACTTTCATATCGAATATTCGTACACAGAAATCTGAACTTAGGAATATGAATATTTAATTTCTTAATTTTAAGCCTATATTACATTAAGTTTGATTGCCGGGAAAAATCTTCCTGCAGTGAGATATTTTAAACAGTGAGTTAATAAGTTAAGTTAAATAAATTAGTTCAGTGAAAGACCTAAGTAGGCCTAAAGTTAAAATATTGAGATTTGTTATTGGTTTTTCAGACCTTGACTTCAAGCGGAGTGACTTCGACTGAATGATACAAGAGAATATAAGTTACGTATGGAGCAGGCTGCAAATCAAGAGTCCCTCCTTACCTAAGAGGAACCCATCATTAATACGTTACACCATTTTGAACTTAGCTCTTCTTCTTATTATGTAATGCCTAACAGCATGTCCATGGCATATAAATCTTCCAACAAATTCCATCCTCACCCTTCCTTTTCATCTCTATATATGAATTTGTTATCAGTTCATCCAGCATCTCACATCACGGATAATCAACTAGATGTATGTTATATAATAAACAACTATGTAATTCAATTTTCTATTCTATAGAAGTTGCGTGAAACCAAAGTTTAAATTTACGAACAAAAACAGACTACCTTTGATATCTTGTTTTTATCGGCTGAAGAAAGTTATTTTAATGTCCAAGATTTATATTCGATTTCAATCGCAAGTAGAACAGAAAGCCCTACATTTATGTATCAGTCAGCCATTTACTGGACTAATATGCAAGCTATGCACAACAATCTATACACACTGCAAAAAGCCTACTTTAAGTTTATTTGAACTTTGCAACTTCAACTATATGTAATGAACATGTAGCCTAATACGTCTGCTCAAAATATGAATTGAAGAGTAAGTGTACATGTATGAATACACTTACTTTTTAACTAATTAAAGTATTAACTAATCGATACACATGTATTCTATTTAAATATTAGATTGAGATACAGTTTGCATACCTAATCTGTTACTGACAAAAACTCTCAGCATTTCTGCCTGATACCAATGAATAAAAATTTGTGATTCTTTCGTACGGATGTCTACAGTATGTTAGAATTTTTCCACTGTCATGAATAGTTAGTCTGCAGTATGTAGGTTTTCTTAAGTGTTACAATTTAGCATTTCAATATCAGCTGCATCAACAAGCAATACTATTCCTCATTTGTAGACTTTTAGCAGATTCCTTGTTTTATGCACTGGCACCATTTAAATTAATACAATCAATGAAAGGTAAACATTTAATTGGTCATCTTAGCTTTGATTGTGTAGTATCATGGCATCATAATTTTTTATTTAGCACAATTCTCACATCTTTATATATATATGGCTACTTTCTGATAAATACTAGTAATTTTCATCCATATTTTCAATGTTATAGGCTGTTACTGCACTATAGCTCCGAAAGATGAGGCCATGCCCATACACATTAACATTGATGTCCCTGAAATTATCCTTGTATGAGGAAACGGACGTTAAACCATTGTTATTAGTAATATTATTACACATACCTTACTTATATTTTTCTCCCAGACCATTTTACTGTTCCTTCATTAGTTGTAAAAGTTTAACATCAATATAATATATTTTAAATTGCAGAAGTAGTCAAATGTAAGCACAATACGCATTTATTTGACGATTTGGAAATTCAAAAGAGATCACCTCATCAAAAGGAGCTGTCTCCAATGGCTTGGTGACAGAGTCAACCACATTCTTGTACCAAGCAAACTAGTTAGAGGGACTATCTTGGCCTTGAGAGATAATTCCATATGCTACGCAAATCATTAATATTTTAACAAAAATGACATTCTCTTTACACTCAGGGTGATGCCATAACTTAACTTAACTTAACTTAACTTAACATAATTATACTGGTTAAGGAGGTCACAAAGACCTGTAACACCAGTATTAGCTGTAATTTCATACCTCTAAACATAGAGACCAGACCGTAAAGGGGAAAAAAGATACAAACCTTGACAAGTTGATAGGCTTCAAAAGAAGAACATTAGAAAAAAAACTAAACACTCACCAACAAACCACACACACACATAACCAGCTCAAGTATAAACTTACACACAGGTATACAACTATGCAAAAATACACATACATACATGCACCCATGCATGTTCACATACATGTACATGCATACACACCAACACACACATTTGCACATATACACATACAAAAATACATACAAACACTCAAATACTTGCATACATACATATACATACATATATATATCCAAACATATCCCACATCCATATATACAGACTGGGGCAAAAAAACCAATAATATAAGATAATAATGATTTGCTTTTTTGGTCTCATTGTGCTCAAACTAGTAAAATATACAGTAAAATGGAAGTAGTTCTTTGTACATAAAATTAAATTTTGGATTCAATTTGATATGATTATGTATTTCGTCTGTAGTCTTCATTTATGAATCCGGGCATGATTTGAATATAAAGTAGTCTGAAAGTATAATAAATATATAAGTTCTATATATGACTATGCAACAATATGAAAGAACACCCGTATTATGGATCTAAAAATCAAATGAATATTTGAAGATATAAAAGACTGAATGATCATAAGGATTGATCCGGACACGGACTTTTCAGAATGTGCAAAATCGAAACAACTTTATACAATTACAGCGTACAGTTGATTAGGCTTCTGATGTCATGAAAATTGACTTCCAGTAAAAATAAACATCACAACTCACAGGGAAATATTCCCCTAGCCCACGTCAGTTTCTTGAAGATGTAAAACAGACAGATATTTGGCTGCTCGCTGCTGCTTTATTGTCGCTAAAGGTCTTCAATTCTGTGAGACTTTAATCCCACGCACTCATTCACATGCACTCCTAGAGGCCTAGTTCCCAGGGGCCCCATCGTCGATGTAATGACTGGATACACATTCACAGATCCCAAAGCTGCATACAATAATAATAACAACAACAATTAGAGTGCTACAGTCATCAATGACAACATCGAGTACTATTTAGACAAAATCAAGCCGGCGAGCAAAAAGAAGGTCCAAAAACGGTGCAAATTCCAAAATCCAGATAATCAGTCCAAAGTATATATAAAATATATTCTACATGCATCAAAGCTTTTTAGGCAAGAAAACACTCTCCGTAACTCTCAAATTTTTCTAATTTCAAGTGTCTGAGCAAGAGAGGTTCACTTGAAAGATTGAACTTCTGAAGTTCTTATTAAGTGGTTTTATTGAAAAGAAAGAATTTGAAAAATTATGCATTATGTTAGAAAATTTCAATTAACGTACGTTTAGGCACTTAGCACAAATTAATTCTACGTCTCTGAATGTTAAGATATAGTGTTACTTTCTTTTCCTATCCAGTACGATGCTTATAATGCAAAGTGCCCGGTTCTTTTAAATATACATAATTATTTCTTCTCTTTAATTTAAATCCCTTTGAAAAGATTAGTAGCTAGCAAAACTAAATTTCATCCTAATATACAATAACCTTATTCGAATTAGATGTATCTTTTATTTCGAAATTATGATCAATGAAGTGATTTTTCACTACGTTCTCCAACTTTTAGTCTTTTTGGTATCAGTCGAAACTTTAATTATATACATTCGTGTGAATTAATATTCTGTGTCTCAAGTAATTATTTAATAAGATATCGATACTAATATTTAAACTGAAACACAGCTCAGTGCAACTTTGAAAGTGTTTAGAAACATAAATTTATTTTCGCTATAATTTAACCTTAACCCCTAATATGTATGAGTCATACAAGTTAATCTCGACATTACTATATCCTTATATAGCTGGAATCTGCAATTGCAACTAAATACTCTACAAAACTTTACGCTACTCATCAAGCGGTGTCTTCTCAAGAATAGTTTAGAGAACGTTAAGAATGTTATGAATGTTAAGAACAGATATGTTAACATAATTCGGTATCCTATCAAATCTAGGCTTATGGTTAGAGTTGTAAGGTTAAGGTTGGTTTTACCAATCACCTCCCGACTTCGCCACTGGCTGGAGCCAGTTGCGATATCGGTAAGATATTCGACCGCGGATCAGTATGTGGTTGGTTTAAATTCTAAAGACTCGTCCGTCAGTGATATCGCTTTCGAGTGAGGAAACTGACGCTAGTATCGGCTTTTGCAGCTTTTACGGCAATTAACCATAGAAGTTGCTTGAAGATCATGTTGCAGTAAAAGTATACTTCCTTTAGCTTTTCAGCTCCGTCAAGTTTACTCCGCAACTTCTTCAAATAATTAAAATTAATATACCGAAAATTGGAGCTCAATTGGTGCTAATTTTTGCTGTGAGTCCTACAATTTGAGCTCAATCCGTTTGGTACGTATTGCGTACCAAAGTTTTGCAAAGTCAACTTGACGCTGAGTATGCAACTTTCACATTCGAATTTGAAATATATGCTAACAATTAGAGCTCAATTAGTGCTAATTTTTGCCGTAAGTCCCACAATTAGAGCTCGCTCAGTTTGATACTGATCAGGTACCAAATTTGAAATCAGCTTCAAGTTGGCTCCGCAATATTCTCGTATAAAATTTAAAACTATATAGAATGTTAGAGCTCAATTAGGGATATTTTTGCAGCAGTTCTCATAATTAGAGCTCGCTCCTTTCGATATCGATAGCGTACCGGAGCTATGTGGTACATTTTGCATGATATATGTGTATTTGGAACTAATAAGCATAATAATATTTCTCTCTCTCATTCTCTTTCTCTCTCTCTCTCTCTCTCTCTCTCTTTCTCTCTCTCTGGTACATTTTTGGAGCCAGCGTCAAGTTGGCTCCGCCACATTCTAGTATGAACTTAAAAACTATATATAAAATGGAGCTCAATTAGTGCTATCAATCTATCAATCTCTCTCGCGCTCTCTCTCCGTAGGCACCTCTCTCTCACACAATCAATCTCTCTCTCTCTCTCTCTCAAATAATTAAATAGTCTGCAAATAATTAGAAAATAAATTTTTATAATTCAAGCAAAGTAGGCTCCATATTATGATCAAATTGAGCTCTAATTGCTAGAATAGGCTTCAAATTCGAATGTGAAAGTTGCAGAGCCAGCTACTTGAACGGAGTGAGCTCTAACGTTGGGACTCACAGGAAAAATAAGCACTAATTGAGTTCTAATTTTCGGCATATATATTAGATTTATTCGAAGAATTTGCGGAGCAGTGGCGGATCCAGAGGGGGGGGGCCCGGGCCCCCCTTAGGTCCGCCAATAAAAATTTTTAAAGCTATATTTTCATTGTTCCTATTGCAATTTCGATGTGTAAACATGTAAGTAATAGCAGTGGTTAGGGGGGGGGGCCCGGGGGATGGTAAGACAGGGTATATATTCATTGTTACTACGGTAATCTAGATGTGTAAACATGTTAGTAATGGCAGTGGTTAAGGGGGGCCCGGGGGGAGGGTAAGACAGGGTATATTTTCATTGTTCCTACGGCAATTAATTACGATGTGTAAACATGTTAGTAATGGCAGTGGTTATGGGGGGCCCGGGGGAGGGTAAAACAGGAAATGCAGTTCCAAGAGCTCGATTTTTTCTATGATATACTAGGATCCCTGTTTAATGGAAGGGGCCTGAAAAATGTTGACCGTTTCACTAGCTCTCAATTTTCACTTGAACCAATGCATAACCAAATTGAAGAAAAAAAGGGTGAAGTAAAAAATGTGAACTCTCTTCCGTAGCAGTGGTGCAAACAGCCTTGGGTGGGAGGGGCATAAGAACCCAACCGCCAAAATTAGGTCACTCTTGCTATTCGTCCACATCCGCAGAGTTTCTTCAGAGGTGACAAAATTAACCTACTTTATCCAAAACAAATGTAGTACTTTAGGTTTTCCCCTGACTTTAGTACGGTTATGAGAGGGGGGG
The DNA here is from genome assembly GCA_905160935.1 of Enchytraeus crypticus. Taxonomy (NCBI): domain Eukaryota; kingdom Metazoa; phylum Annelida; class Clitellata; order Enchytraeida; family Enchytraeidae; genus Enchytraeus; species Enchytraeus crypticus. Next base: position 2,868,949 of record CAJHZI010000478.1, on the reverse strand, counting down.
TGTAAGGTACGGGGATACACTCAGTCTATGAGCCGAAAGTAGTAGTGAACAAATTTTGAGCCCCCCCCCCACAGAAATTTGTCTGGTTGTGTCACATATCCCGAAGAAGCCGTAAACTAAAAAATGTACACTCTCAAAAAAATTTCGGGCCCCCCCCTTAAAAAATTCCTGGATCCGCCCCTGTTGCGGAACCAACTTGAGGGAGCTTAGGATTTCACCGCAAATGGAATCTGCAACTGACACACGCGTGACTCGTATGTATGGTTCAAAGTTTAGTTCAAACTTAAAAACAGTTAGACAATATTAAGAAAACCAGACCGTCTACAATTTAATGACAACAAAATTTACTGCTGAATAGTCGCATGGTTTTACGTGAGACAAAGATTTCATAGTAGGCCTGCAGTACGATACATCAATACGGCAAATGCTTGTACAGCATAAGCAGAATATCATAGGCTTACTGAATATTAGGAGGCACAAAAAATGAATATGAATACTATGATAGTTCACGGGTTTTATAATATTAAGTCACTGAGTGACTATAGACAATGATCACAGAGGGTTTCTGCCTTATGTCAATTGATCAATAATAGGTATAATACCTCTGAAGACAATATAATAAAATATATTGTCTTCAGAGGTATTATAACTAGGAAATCTTTGTCTCACGTAAAACCATGCGACTATTCAGCAGTAAATTTTGTAGTCATTAAATTGTAGACGGTCTGGTTTTCTTAATATTGTCTAACTGTTTTTAATATATATACAATATATTAAAATAGCATTAAAGCTTGAACACCGGTATCCTTCGATAAGAAATCAATCCTACTACTATAATTTGATAACTGAAATAAATTTATTAAAAAGTTACACAACTGAAGTCCATTTTACATGTAATTGAATGCAAACGCAATTGCAATTATAGTGAACGTTATTTTCAAAAATGTTATCGTGTTATTATTGTCAGTGGTTAAAGTGGAATTGAGAGCTAGGCGAACAATAAGAATATCCCCCATATTGTATTTACAGATCTCCTAGTATCTAGCAGGGGCCCGTGTTATTTTCAGACATTAAATACTCAGTATCAATTATACACAATTCAATATAATGGAACAATGTGCAATTCATTAGATTACAGTGGATTAGAGTACATACAATGCACCGAAGCACAGTGCAATAGAGTACATACAATGTATCAAATTACATTGCAGCAGAAAAATATAATGGATTAGATTACAGCGTAGTAGAGTAAAATGCAATCCAGCGCAGAGCAATAAATCACTGCGCAATGCATTGCAATATTGTTTAGTATGCTATAAAAAAGTATAGTTCATAGTTATAGTATAGTTAAAAGTAAAACTTCGTTTATAATTGTATGTAAGTTTAGTGTAATTTAGTTTAGTTTTGTACATTGAAAATTAGCATACTGCAACTCTAAGCACTGAAGTACACTGTAGCGCAAGACAAAACAATGCAGGCATTCTAGCATATCGGAGATACCGTAATCTCTATTATACTTTACAATTAGACATTTTAGAATCGAAAATTCAGGTTTCGTCCCAGTTTTAAACTGAATTATTACTCAGTTGAGATATATGAAGTTTTAATTTTACAAATGGGAGAAGTTGGCAGATTCCTAGAATGATTAAGTACATTTATAATTTTTATAGAATGTGCAACACCATTAACTTTAAATGTCGAAATAGGTAAATGTTTAGATACTTTTCACTAGAAATAGATATAAAAATATTATAAATAAAATTTTTAATTATATCAAGAACTAAAAAAATTAAATAATATATCAGTATTCGCTAATATAAACGTAAGTAATTTAAAATAACAATAGACTAACATGGTCTTGGCCAAAATTGATGCACAGATAGAATGAAACTTTAATTTGAATATTACAGATACTTTATCGTCTAACAATAATTTTTAATCAGAATTGGGCCAATAAATCTGAACTATCTATACATTGCTTCCCTTACGTTAGATTTCGTTCAAACCTGCTATGTCTGAGACGATGAAAAAAGCGGTTCAATAACTGCGCTGTTAGACTGTGGAAATATTGATTTTCAATGCTTGACTAGATGTAAAAAAACTTACGTGGTGCCAATATCTGGAACGCAAGTTCAAATTCCATTACCGGTGCGGTTAGGTATAAAAGCCTAAGAAATCTCTGTTAGTATTGTGTCATTCTGAGCTGCTTCAGAGATTGCTAGTTTCAGTATTTCATTTTGTTACACAAACTGTGTGAAAAAATGACGGCTCTGAACGGAAAATGGCAAATGACTTCAGTGGAGAATCTGGAGGCTTATTTAACTGCCACTCGTAAGTTCTATAGTAAATTCATGTATACTTTTTATTAAATTATTCAGTTAATCATTTATTTAAAATAAGAAAGTTGTTAGATAAACTTGTACAGTACATTCAATTATTTTGACATAATTCACTAAAAATATAAAATAAGACCTGCTAGCTAAAAGCTTAGACAATCTATAGATTATCTAGAGATAGTAATAATTATGAAGAGTAACAGGGCCTATATTTCAAAAGTTGCAGACAAAGACAGAAGGTGGAATATCATAATTCGAAGAGGTCCAGGCGTATCATATATTTAGAGATATTTAGTAATTAATCATCTTTAACGGATATTTAGCAATTAAAGTAAAATTTAAGTTATTGACTACTACTAGTATAAATCATAGATTTTGGTTAGTATGCATGTATAATCTAGTAGTAAGCTGTTTATAAATTTAACAATTAATTTAAGTTTCTTTAGCAAATAAAAAATTAGCGAAAAATGCAAACTGTCGAGAAACTCATAAAGGTTCAAGCAAAAATTGATTTAGTTTTTTGATTTTGTTATCATATGTATTAGCAGTTTTGAATTTTATTAATACCCTATTACTCTTCATAATTATTACTATCTCTAGATAATCTATAGATTGTCTAAGCTTTTACCTAGCAGATCTTATTTTATATTTTTAGTGAATTATGTCAAATAATTCAATGTACTGTAATTCAAGGTATAAACTGCAGAATTGTTAGGCCAAAATGCAAAACGACTATTTAAACACTAAAATTTCCTTAAAGTTTAAAGCAGCAGCTTTCTATTATTTGCTAAACCAACTTGCAGCAGATTGCTGGACTTGTAGTAATTTGATCAGCTGCTAGGCCTGTTAAATGTTCAGCATGTTCATTGTTACCCTTGCACACTCAATTTCTACTGTTTGGACCTTATTGCCCCTTGCTGTTTCTAATATATATATATATATATATATATATATATATATATATATATATATATATATATATATATATATATATATATATACGTATTGCACAGATCTTCTGGTCATTCTGCTACTACATCACCTTCTGCAAACAAGTAGCATATAACTTTCTATTTTATGTTTTTATTATTTTTCTAATTCTTAAATCAATTACTATACAATACTGAATGCGATCACTTCTGAATGATGTCAAAAGCTGAAACACTAGTTTACAGTATCAAGCAGAATGCGTCTCGAAGTAAGTCAATATTCTAATATAATATCTATTGCAATTTCAAATTATGAGTGCAGACATTTCTGATGTCTAGATTCTCCCGAAGAGTTCAAGAAGAAGTTGCTGGCCCTGCCCGCTGAACTGGCTACCAACCCAAACACCTGGGTGCAGGAGATCAACATCGACACCACCCAAAACACCGCTCAGCTGACCATTTGGATCAAAGGAGAACAGAAGTACGACTCTGGAGCCGTCAATATCGGTAAAGAGTTCGACAAAACGGGTGTTGATGGCAGACCTGCCAAGGTAAGCTTTCTTATTTGATTTTTATTTTACATTAGACTTTTGAAGATTACGTCAAAAACAGGTTAACTATGTTGCTCTATAGAATCTGGGATGGACTCTGAACCCAATGTTCCTTTGGTCTTGAAGTTTAAATGCGGATTAGCCTATCAGAAGATGTCAAAATGTACATTTATTTTAAAATTAGGCAAACGAACTATCTTAATCGTAAAATTATAAACATTTATTTTTTATTTGAGGCAGAGTCACAGTTTATTTAGCCCGATAGTAATGTTCAAAAATTGAAACTGATGAAAGTAGACCGTCTATAATATGATTAACGACCAGAGAAAGTTAATTCTATAAGATGATTAACTGAATAAAGTTAGTAAAACTTACAAGTAGACCTTAGTGGTTCTACGCTGTCCTCATCAGCAGTAATAAATTACTAGATGTCCTTCACTAAATCAATGAAACCACTTTTCACAGGAATATAGAAATTCCAAGCATTTAAATAATCCAAAAGCGTTCACAAAGTTACGCAAATAAATATTTAATGCATCTTCCACCCAAGTGGTTCTTCTATATATCACAGTTGCATATCTTAGTACATCTTCAGATACAACCAATCCGATGCTTCACTTCTAAACTAAAAACGTTTACAGAAAAAATTTCACGTGGCGACATCTTCAGAATCGTAAACAAGCAACCGGAAATTAATTTACTTCGTTAGCAAGATGATTGCGAAAATCTCATTCTAATGTCCTTTGAAAACATCACAAATATATTTAAACAACTATAGTAAAGTTGATTCATCAAAATAGGGACATTTAATTTTTCGATTGAAATGAAATGATACATTCTCGTTTTTACGATACTTACATCTGATAAATTAATGCTGATTAATTAATGCTTAGACTTCCCTGTAATGTGTTGTAGTTTGTTGTAATGTGTTGCAATATGTTGCAATATGTTGTAATGTGTTGTAATGTGCTACAGATTAAGATCGACGTCGAGAGCGACACCAAGATTACGTTGAGGAAAAAGGGAGCTGATTTTGAATCTCTTGCAACGTTTACTCTAAAAGGCACAAATGAACTAGTCTCAGTAAGTTGCGCTATTATTTAACATTAGTTTATTTCATGCCATTTATGTGAAGGTACAACTAAATCAACAATACAGAGTGACACTCTTGTCAACGACAACCTTGAGCACTACGGTAGCAAATCAAACCAATGAGCAGAATGTTGGCTGTAAATACACGGTGAGAAACAAAATCCAAAAATTCCGGTATTCAGTCCAAGGAAGGGATACTTACTAGTTGGTATCAGTTCATGAAACTTGGATAGAAAGGAGAGACCAAATAAAAAGCTCTTAGACGCCTTAAATACTGTTCGTAAAGAAAGAAAAACTGATCAGGAGAAGATGAGAAGGTTCGCAAAGTGAAAAGCAGAGAAATGCAGATCTCTGTGGTTGCATGCTCGATAGACTCGATGAGCGCCTTGACAGTTTTCTGCGAGAAGGAATTCTTGATTTCTAAAATAATTAACCTAGAGGACTAAGTATGCGACTGCATAGAGGTAGGCTGCCTCACTTGAATTAAATAAGTCATGCAACTGTTAATAGCTGTGGCGATGGACTTATATGGAAAAGAAACTGTCGAGTATAGAATACATTCTCTGATTTTAAGCCAGTGTAAGGACTTGAGGATTGGAGCAATATGAGAGTATTTGGAGCTAAGAAAGACCACACGGGCTAGGGAATTTTGAATGAACTGCAACCTGTCAATATTGCAGCTGGGAAGATTAACAAACATGGAGTAGTTCAAGCTAGAGAATGTCATTTGTTAGCAATATGAATTGGAGAGGAATAGATCAAGCCTGTGTTTAATTTGTGTTTAATTTGTGTTTAATTTGCGTTTAATTTGTTTAATTTTAATTTGAGTTTAATTTGTGTTTAATTTGCCTGTGTTTAATTTGTAACCTCATGAATCAGTAGTCCACTAAGCACTCAATTTTAAATTCATTGATTCACTTAATACACTCCTAACACTCAATTCCTACAGTTCACTCTATTAAATATAAGGACTGATTTACGAGCAATTAGTTAATAGATTAGTTAACACGGATAATTTACTGTCACATCTTTCTTTAATTCACTAATTACAAACCAGTTAAACGGTCATACGCTGTGCTGTTAAGTAGTGTTAAGACTTATTTATTTGCATCCGAATTAAATTTTATAAATATAGAATGCGGTTATTTGAGGTTAATTGCGGCGTGCGTGGAGTATTCGGGCAATTGAAAAACCATCACAAGAGTATAACTGCAGCATACTTAATTAAATAATTTTATATTTATAGGCAATATATTATTATTTTTTGTGGTAAATTATCATTTACAAATTAATTATAATTGCAAATTTACATGCATATATTTATGTACGATATCAGTTTCATTATATTAAGAAAAAAGTATACGGAACTATGCGGAATAAAAAAGTATAGTTTATTATCCCTTTTTCGTAAAGGTACACTGTATTTCATATCGAATATTCTTGCACATCTATCTGAATCTAGGTATATGACTGATTCCTTTTAAAATTGTAGTCTATATTACATAGAGGTTGATTTTCGGTCAAATATTTTGCAACAGAATATTTTAAACAGTTGCATAATATAATACATTGAAAGTTCTACGAAATGTTTAAAAAAAACTACGATTTGTTATTTCGCTTTTTCAGACCTTGACATCTGGCGGAGTTACTTCGACTGAGAACTACAAGAGAGTATAAGTTGCGTGTAGAGCTGGTTGCAACTCAGTACTCTGTCTCCCATACTTAGGAAGAACTCTCAATGAATAATTGCACCACTATGACCTTAGTTCAAATTAAAGAAAGAAATGATTTAAAGTTATTGTGACTCTGAAAGAGGTAGTCGGTTGTAGATCTCTTTCTGTAAAAAGATTCCTAGTCAGCACCTTTCTGATAATCCACCAGGAGCTCTGCTATTTACAGTTGTCAACTAGAGAACTGTCGTTTCATACAGACACCGATGGATGATGAATTTCTAAGTTAATGAATCGCAATCGCTTCTATATATGCCGGTTGAATGGCTGTGTTGGGAGTAAACTTGATAACTAACTTTACTGATAAACAAGATGCCACTATTTCGAATTTCAAACAGATCTTCTCCGACAGTACCATTGTTGTAGAGAAACAAAAGTTAAATTTCTCATTTTATAACTTTCTATGAGTTATTAGGTCAGTAGCTTTTACCGATATATTGAGTTTGTGCTTCGCTATTAAAACCTTCAATTCTAATTACATTTCTAATTTTGTACTTGCGTCAAGTTTATAGCAAACACAGTTGAGTCTAAAGAACAATCTCCTGACATCGTTGAAACGTGTACAGTCGATAACACCCCTGATTAGCGAATAAGAAATAAACGTTTCGACGAGCTTCATTCAGGGCTACAGGTTTTGGTGTGCAGTTTATATTTCCAACACTTTCCGTAAACAAGGAAACGAACATTAAGCTTCTGATTGATACTCGTAATAATACTGTTACACAATGTCATCCTGTTATCATCTGCAGTTTAGTTAATTCTAAGCTCAACTTCCCGGAATCCGCATTTTCGAATAATTTTAGGTTGCGTTCTTATTGCGCAAAGCTAATATATAACTGTTGTGCAAATATGCCGCAGTAGTTGGTCTTCAGCTTTTTATCAGGCTTAATTCTACCATTTACCAAAAAATTAAATGTCTATGATCAAATGATCAAAAATCTATGCTATGCGTTACTTAATCTACCAAGGCCATTGATTAGCTACTTTTAGCATGTTAACTGGGGTAGAGGGTTGTCCATCCAAGACAGGGGATTTACCCCCCCCCCGTTAATACTTTCGTCTCTCTACTTATTTGCTTCAGCTGCCAAATTATTGACCTCTCAATCGGCTGTCCACATCAAAGAAGGTCGTCACTTTAAGCTAGAAGAAATAATGTGAAAAACTAACACATAAATAGATTTTTCCTGAAGATTTTAGTTCCCAATTTAAGACCTACTATGTCATTTTTAAAAATCATGAATATTTACCCCCCATTCTAAGAAAAATTTCCATCGTTACCCACTCACCCCCAGATAAAAATTTCATAAAGGAGGCTATGGCGTACAATCGTATTAGGTAATTCAATAAAGAAATATGTAATATATCTGCATAACAAGATGGAAACACTCATTAATAAAAATAATAATAATAAAGGTTTAACGTCCGTTTCCTCATCCAGAGATGATGTCAGGGACGTCAATATATCTATATAACAAGATGACAACACTCATTAACCTAAATTCTCTCATTCTTTGTGAGAGCCATTACAAATAATGTCTGCTTAGTTTAACTATCGTCTGCAGATATCATCCATTTCGTTCCAGTAGACAGTGATTTAATTTAAAACCGTAGCAGCTACGGATATTGAGCGTACTTTGCATTGTTAGAAATTAAAGAAGTTGCTCTGTTTTGATTCGAGAGATGTTGATAGAGAGAGATGCTGCTGTCTCAATCAAACAGCACCACAGATACATCGATAGAAATAGCAACTGATTAAGCCTTTGTGCTACGAGTAACGAAAACAAGCAGCCATACCTTTTAAATTCATTCATTTGGACCACCCAGACACTTCGAAAGCAGGTCAAATGTTCACATATAATCAGGTAGTACACCCGTATTGCAATAAATTAAACACTAAACAGTCCAAAATATCCCGTAATCACAATAAAGTTCATCTATGATCTAAATTGAATTGAAATGTACAGTATCTCGTAATTCGTATCGCTGTAGTCGTCATGTGGCATTACTACATAAATAAACGTCTATGTTATACGTCGAATAGGCAATATAAAAGAATCTTACGTCGCCGTCACACTCGCTCTGTGCCTATCGTTCTTAGATTTATTATCAACGGGCAAAATGTAATCATAGACTTGCAAGATGATTGACAAATAAATTGTAACTTAATGTGATATATACATATATATAGGCCTGTATATACATTCATATATACATGTATAATTGTAGGCCTATATATATATATATATATATATATATATATATATATATATAATAAGTTTAAATAAAATTCAACGTTAGCCAGTATGGACTTAAAATAAATATGGCACAGATATATTACCGCGTACAATACGGTAAAATATATAATTTCAATTATTAGTTATATATCAGTTACAATTATGCACGAATAGAGTCCATGGATATGGACAAGAATAGTGATGTGTTATGTTAAAGCTCGACTGGATTATAATTATTTACATTAAAAGTAAAGTTGCAATCAAACAAACTCCTATGTTTAACATGTCTTAAAAAGATCGTTGAAAGTCTAGCGGTTTAAATAACTAGATATTCTTCAAAGGATTTGCTTAATTTTGAATTGCCTATGCGTTCAGTCGAAATCAAAATAAGAATTAGATTATCCTAAGTCACATGAAATACCTCCTTAGTATTTACTTAGACAATTAAAAATAACACTTTAGGATGGTAGTCGAATAAGATTATAGATGCTGGATTAGCAGATCTACAGAAAGAATGAAATCCTTTTAGAATGTAGCAGAACGTGTTTACTTGACCGTGTTTTACGATCTAAAGTTACGATCGTTTGAGCCCTAGTCAATGCAGATGACCCTAGGCAATGGTGACCTTTGCTTGGACTCGTTTACTGCATTGAAGCAATTGTCAAATCACATTGGTCACACAGGCCCGTGATATACTTTCTGCTTATCAAAATATCATACACTATAGCGATGATACCCCATTAGGATGCTTCGATAAAATTTCAACAATATAGTCGCTGAATAGTCTATTTTCATACAAAGTAAAAGCCATAAAATTAGGAATAGACTCAGCAACAACTGATTGTTTTTATAAGGAATATCTGCAGCGATCACATTCACTGTTAACAGTGAAATCTCTTTTCTAGATTATTGCGTTGAAACCTATTCGCAATAAATACAAATATTTTAAATTAATAATGATCACGTAATATCCAGTTTTAAAATTACATTTTAAGGATAGTATTTTTATTTGAATCTAGCTTAACTAGTATTGACTGGTTTAACAATGCCATCTATTGTAAATCCAGGGATAATCGTTTCTACATTTTATGTGAATCATGAAAGAGACGTGTTACTTAAAATTGGGCGTCTTGCTATTGGCAATTAGTCTGCTAACAATTCCTTTCATACCGAAGTAGACGTGCGTAAAACGTGGGCCGAAGTATTATCCTATTAACTGCAACTAGAACAAATGGAAGGGATATATGTCTCGTTGATTACATTCTGCACAAAATCGTCAGTTTGTATCAATATTTTAAATGATGGCTTTAGTTTACATTCTCTTCAGAGTTAATTGAATGTAGTTTGACAGTACAGAAGCAATCCCACCATTCCTTCTTGGTTAATAAGTTGGTAAAAATAAGTGAGCAGTGGATGATTTATGCAGAAGATGTCGAGATGATGCAGAACTGTGGAGAATGTTTTACGTCGATGTTACAATTACGGATCTCTGTTGGATTGCTGAAAGTTGTTAGGGGTCAGCTCATACATTTAACATATTGTTCAATACTTAAATAAATATTTATTTTTAAAAGAACGCATAGGTCTATTTTACCAATTTATGGTAAATTTATTAAGTCATATTTTTTACATTTTGTGGAATGGTCATTTCGAATAATAATTACTGTAGTTATGAACTTAAGACTTGATAACCGATTCTTTTCAAATTGCCATTTTCAGTTTTCTATCGAGCAAAATCTATTATCATATAAGACCGGCTAATAGCAGTTTACGTAGGTGTCTATAGCGGTAACATGATAATGAGTTTTATTTTACACCAGCGCTATAATAGACCCTCTGTGTTGTCGGGGCTATTTTATATAACATAAAGTGGGAAAGATGCGCGCCATTGTACAAATGTATCAGCTAAATATGTCAGTGTGCTTTGAGTAAAAATAAAGAACTTCCTCACTGAAGGAGAGACCCAAGGGTTTTCAGTAGTTATTTACCTCAAAATGTTTGGATACATTTGAATTGTCATAGTTCTTATATTTGTCATTTAAGAGTAACATTGCATGTATTTAATTTTTAATTAGTTTATCTATAATTGTAGTTCAATGGTATTTCTTTATCAGATGTTCTATTTCTGAATTCAAACGTTGAAATTTCATTATAATTGTACTAATCTGTCCATTGTGTCCATAACTCATCCTTTATTGAATCTTCATAATTTTAACCACTTTGATACTGGTTTGATGAATATTTTAGCCATGATGGTATTTTATTATAAGGTCCATACCATTGCAGGAGCATCAGTGATTTGACAGAGCTGAAAAAAATGCATAAGTGACACCATAATTTTAATTTTGAGGTATTACTTTGGGGTCCACGAAAAGAGGGACCGACCTTCTGTAGTACTCTATTGGAGACACTCAATGAGAGTAAATACCGGCAGCGCATGGGAAAGCATTGTATATGTTGACTCATAACGTTCAAAGCGGCAGAAAACTGTCAGCTGAGCGCCTAGCTGTGGACAATGTGTCTTATTGTAGAGTCACATCAGTCTGTAATCTTCTCGAATTATATCAGGTAACCTTTGAAAAAGTCAATTGCGCCGATATTGGAATTAGCTGATATATGTTAGAGGTAAAACTATTAGATATTCAGAATTAGAATTAGTATCGTTGCGAATTATTATTTAACTAATTATTAATTGTTAATTAGTTATGAATTACTAGTAGTACGTAATGGGGTACATCAGCAAATTCTAGTAAATAATTGTGATGGTATTAAAATATAGGCCTAAAGCTCTTTTACCTCCCTGTGATTTTAGTAAAAGCTGGTAAAGCTAAGGCTAACGTCAGTTTCCTCACTCGAAAGCAATATCAGTGACGGCTAGCCCAGGATTTTATCCCCGTACATACAGGTCCGCGGTCGAGTAACTTGCCTACTTAGCCACTGGCTCCAGCCAAGTCACGTATATATATATACATGTATATATATATATATATATATATATACATGTACATACTGTATATATATATACATGTATATATATACACTGTGTTTTTTAAAACTGATACCCCAAATTGCTTTAACAATAAAGTCGTAAAAAGTTGACAGGTGTTCTTGAAATTTACAGCACTTGACCAGCAACCAATTCTACAAAATATGGAGAAATTTCGTTTGAATATCTTTAATAACGTGAAAGTTAGAGTTTCGCGAATATGAGTGGGGTCTGACAAGTAATTTCCAATACAGGATTAAGGGCGTGTTACATTTAGAGTAGATTATCTCTATAAAAATACTAGCTAACACGCAATATGAAATTTCTGCTAATACTATTTTGAAGAGCAATCATTTCTTTTCAAAACGACGTAAAATACGTGCTGATATGTTCTTAATTGACAAAGTTATTGAACTTTTTATGCATGCATTGCATGAAGAGAATAAACGAAGAAGAGGACGCCGCCGCAGTGGCAGCGGTGATAGCAATTGTACCCAGACATTCAATGCATGCATTAAAAGTTCAATAATTTTGTCAATTAAGAACATATCAGCACGTATTTTACGTCGTTTTGAAAAGAAATGATTGCTCTTCAAAATAGTATTAGCAGAAATTTCATATTGCGTGTTAGCTAGTATTTTTATAAAGATAATCTACGCTAAATGTAACACGCCCGTAATCCAGTATTGGAAATTTCTTTTTTGACCCCACTCATATTCGCGAAACTATAACTTTCACGTTATTAAAGATATTCAAACGAAATTTATCTGTATTTTGTAGAATTGGCTGCTAGTCAAGTTCTGTAAATTTTAAGAACATCTGTCAACTTTTTACAACTTTATTGTTAAAACAATTTGGGGTATCAGTTATAAAAACACAGTATATATATATATATATATATATATATATATATATATACATATATATACATGTATATATACATGTATAAACATATATATATATATATATATATACATGTATATATATAAACCTATATATATCTATATTATATATATATATCTATATATATATACATATATATACATGTATAACTATAATATATATAGATATATATATATATATATATATATACTGTATATATACATGTATAATAAACATAAATATATATATATATATATATATATATATATATATATATATATATATATAGTCACGTATATGTATTAATTGCTTCGTAACCGCGTTTACCTTTGCTTAGCCATCCGACGATATAAGTTGATCATCTAGTTATAAGTTCATCATCTAATTATTGATAGATAATTTTATTATTAATAAATCATCTATCAATCATCAATCTATCAAATTAAACAACCAATCAAAACTAAAGAGAACTTTTCCAGAAATTATGCAATAAATGTAAAATAGGGAGTAATGCTTCGAGTAACGAGTTAATCACTTCACAAAAGGATATGCCTTATTCACACCTTACCTTAGTCTATTGCTTGGGAAAAATGCGTCTTCTGAAGTGGTCAGTTCTTGTTCATTCGCCTCTTAATAAAAGTGTAGTTTGCCAGATGGTCTATTCTTTAATGAACCGGAAGTAGCATGGAGATGACCGGAGAGAACATGGATGTTGTTTATATCAATAAATCATTTAATTAAATAATCAATCAATTAATTAATCAATCAATGGGGATCTAAGTTATGGTTTCTTTCTTTGAGACGATTCAATGAACATGCATTATTATTAAAGCAGCACTAAGAATTGAAAAGATGCTTCCAAAAATCTTCATCATATATTTTAAGAATTACCTTACTATTGAGGTGATTCCTAAATTTATATATTGGGATTTTAGCTTCTCAGAAATAGCATCTGTTACGTTTTATTAGTTTTATAGGTCATTTTATATCGCTTACCGGTTTTAATTTTATTCCTCGCTCGTCACTGGCATCGCTTTCGAGTGAGGAAATTGACACGTTAGCATTAGCTTTACCAGCTTTTTACGTATGAATATTCTTTAAATTGAGTTACCGGTTTCTTCGTTTCATTAATGACCAAAAAGACGGCTTAAGTCACGCTGTCGTTAAAATTGCGCAAACAAATCAGGAATTTAAATAGAACTGTCGCTTTTGAACAGCTTATAAAAATATTATAGACTAATCCAACAAAAGCGGCAAGTTGGTATTGTATAAATGACTTTACAAGCGTAATTATTTTCTTTGGATTAAGGGATTAAAATTTGCGTTCCCACGTAGGAAACTGCACGTATTACATTATATACTTGTAAATTACTCAAGAAGGAGGATTGTAATTGCCGTTTGGCAAAGACCTAACGGGCCTGTTTTGACAGTGTAAGCATTGAAAACTTGTAAGGCTAGAAGTTAGTCCTTCTCCTTAGCTATCAATGTTTGCTTATATTGCAAGTAGCGGCATCGTTACGACAGGTTGGAAGACATTTAGCCGGAAGCCAAAGCACAATCGTGCGCGAGGTGTTTGCATGTATAATTATATGAATTGAAAGCAGAAAGGAAACGCGCAAATCATTTCTGGCCCTGCCAAATTGCCTCTAACTCAAAAACGATGATTATACGTCGGTCTAACTTTAGTATAATAACCATCTTGTGTTCGCTCTGTTACGGCTTGTACGCTATAGGCTGCAATTTATTTGTAGTGGATGGAGCCAGTGGTGATGTCGGTAGGATACTCACCGTGGATCAGTATGTGCGGGGTTCAAATCCTGGGCTTTCCCGTCACTGACATAGCTTTCGAGTGAGGAAACTGACGTTAACATTAGATTTACCAACATTAATGTAGAAGTACTCAATCTTTTAGAATTACGGAAAACGACATCATTTTGTGCTTCGGTCTTTATCCATAATGTACGAATTATTTTTATTATCTAATGGCATAAATTCATTTTGCACAGGGGCCCACTTAGTCAAAAGAATAACCACCAAGAAAGAAATGTACAGGGTGAGTAAAAAAAGTGATAACATCTGCAAAAAGTTTGAATATCTCAGGCTATTGTTAATATTTTCAACTCAAACTTTTACCAATTACTAAAGGACTAATTTTTGATGAGGTGGCTAATTTTTTTCCATTTACATGTAATACTTAGATTGGCCATTTATGAAAGTTTCAGCAGAGCAACCCCCCCTTTTTGAATGTACTTTAAATAAAAATTATATTTAATTTCCTTTTTTGGCCCTGAAAAGCGTCGTTGTGGTGATTCAGAAAGAACCAGTTGTATCTGCTAGCATTACTAACCATTCGATATGCTTTCCTCCAGCTGCTACGCAGGACTACAGTAGCTTTCGGAAAGCTAGGACAGCCTTGTTGATTCCAGCTTGGGGCAGACTCTCCCAAGTTGATGGTAGGTTGCACTTCCTGCAGTTCTCTCTTGTTATTAGACTTCGACTGGTGTTTCTGATAGAGATGCAGCATGGTTCCCTAGACATGGTAATCCAGAGGATTTTGATAGGGAAGAGTTTGGAGGCCATTCACTCTTCTTGATGCAATGTGGATTTCTCTCGCTGATCCATTCCTGTGCATGACGAGAAGCATGAGCCGGAGCATCATCCTGCTGAAAGATTAAACCATTTGGTAGAATAGCATTGCAATCATCAAACAGTTTTGCAAGTAAAGTATTGACGTAATACTGAGCGTTCACCTTTTCGTTCTCGCCAATGACGTGCAATTTCCCCTTACTGTTGTAGCAAACGCCATTTTTAGGTCAAAAATGGTGGGTTGCTTTGCTGAAACTTGTATAACTGGCCAATCTAGAGATTAAAAGGGATGAAAATTGGCCACCCCATCAAAAATTAGTCTTTTTGTAACTGGTAAAAGTTTGATTTGCTAATATTAACAATAACCTGAGATATTCAAACTTTTTGTAGGTGTTATCACTTTTTTAGCTCATCCTGTATATCACAACGCTATTATCTGGATGTGAAACATGGACTTTGATGAAGAAGATATCAGGAAACTGGAGGCATTAAAAATGTGGGCATGTAGAAGAATGGAGAGATTTAGCTGGACTCAAAAGATTGCAAAATGAGGAAGTTCTGGAGAGAGTTATTATTGGACCAGATAGACAGTTGATAAATGCATTAGGAAATAGGAAGAAGAGTTGGATAGGACACATTCTAAGGGAGAAAATGTATTAAAAGAGGTCATAGAAGGCAGAATGTAAGGAAATGGAGGAAGAGGCAGGCCGAGATTAATAAAGTTAGATGATTTAAATATCTAACCGTGTGTGGACATGCAGAGGAAAGCGAAAGAAAGAAAAGAGTGGAGGCGTTATATGCCATGGATCTGCCAATAGGCAGTGCTCTAAGAGTGAGATTAGTTTTAATTAAAATATCGAAGCCTCAATGACTCAATAGAGTAATGTATTCTGAGGGATGAATAACTTACACGGTAATTATTGAAACAGTACATATAAAGCTGAGAGCAGATGTGTAATATACGGTATGCTTAACATATTCGAGCCATCGCATTGTTTGTTAATTCAGTCTTTCATTTTAGCATTTCTATCATTAACATGCATTAGTGGCTTTAGCTAGCTTAGGCCTACTTTGCGTTTAATTCACCTGTGTTCATATGCACGTGAACCAAAGTTGATTCACC
>CAJHZI010000478.1:2510000-2840000 GCA_905160935.1 Enchytraeus crypticus | reverse complement strand
ATCTAAGCCATTTTATCCATATGCGACTTATTTACTTGGACTCATCAATGACATTCTCACATATTATTTTTTATATTAAATGTCGTAATATCTCGAGGCAATTCTGCTAGTTATGAATTGGTTAACCAATGGCTGTGGAGTGGATTCCATTAAAGAGAAATTAATGTCAGATTTTTTAGTAAGAAGTGAAGAGTGACTGGTATAGAACGATATGGGAGGTTGTTGTAAACTTTTTCCAAATATGAATGGAAAGCGACAAATTGTGCGATATTCTTCAGAAACAATTTAGCAAAACTAGTGCGCAGTAAAGATGTGACATTGATTTTTGCTCAATTTAGACTTCGTAAAAACGTGATAAATTGTTCGCCTATAAATTATATTATTCGAGATATGGTATATTAGTTTAACTTGCTTTCTTATTTTAATCTTTCATTCTTTAAAATTAATTAATACAATTTTAATAAATTTCATTGTATCCTAACGACATACCTGTATGATTTCGTTAAATCCAGACCTTTGATAGAAAAATGATCCGTTATAAACAATATGTCCTGCGCATAAACATAGTAAAATTAAACAATGTTGAGAGAAGGCATAAAAAAGGGGCATTTGACCTTGGGGTCAAAATTAAATATTATAATTTTTTGCGAAAAGTTCATCTGTGTTTATATCTTTCATTGTTACTACCATGTGTTCTATTCGCTAAGCAGCATAAAGCCACGTACATGAGTGCATATGTCCAGTGAATATTTGAGACTTCCCGCAATGATATGTTCAACCCGGAATCTATCCAAAAGAACATTCATTTAAACCTTTATGACGTCATATGATGACGGTCTACACACTGAGCTACTGAGACTCTCAAATCTTCTGAGGAGACTCATGACGTCTGGACGACTAAAAGGTGCATTTTTAAAGGCAGTATTCAAAATCAGAAATCAGTCAGAACTCAAAAGTAAATAGAAATGAACGCACCATCTCATCAACTGTACAGTTTATCCAATATCCAAAGTTTCACACAACTGCATCGTTACAAGATAACTGTGCCTAGTTTTCCTCCACTTTCTCGGCATATGCGTTGGACAGACTTTTGCGAAGAATGGACTGAACAGGGCATTTATTTTTCATAGATTTCTGAAGCAACAAGAAGGGGAGTAAAAACGATTTGACATATAGTACTCCCAGGTTTGTTATTTCAATGCCTATAGTACACAAGCTTAGCCACATACGTGTATATGTAGTTTATCTAAATGACTCTTACATGGTCTTTTCAATGAGATCTGGCAGCATTTCGGCAAAATAATACTCAGTGAAATTAAATATTAGTATATACAAGCAGGAGCCAGTGGCGTAGTCGGTAAGATACTCGACCGCGGATCAGTGTGTGCGGGTTCAAATCCTGGGCTCTCCCTTCACTGACATCGCTTTCGAGTGAGGAAACTGACGTTAACCTTAGATTTACCAGTACATGTCAAAGTAGACAATACCTGTTCCAAAAAAGAATTCATCGAGAAAGATTTCGTAGTTGGACTTATTACTCTTGAATTTCTCCATACTGTCGTATCCCAGCAAGAGATTCCCATAGAAGTGTCTCGTCATCCAAATCTTATCCCCTATTTCAGAGTTCAGGACTGGGTCCCTCATCCAACTCCCCCAGAATGTTGAAGTATACTTCTGGAACACAGGCTTGCCCACCATCGATATTCGACATTCTGCAAGATGCGATTAATCAGTCACAGTCAACTATGCTTAGCGCTAGAATTAATCAAAATAAACAAACAAATTTACATTATCAAAAAAATGGTCTTTCGACTAATACTATATTATGTATATATTACTTAGGTACATATAGAAATAAACTTGGAACGTTTTACTAATGTACTAGTATCACTTCATCAAAAGTTTCGAAGTAAAATTATTAAGGCATATAAGAATTAAGTGTCATATAACTAAGCTTATGATAAGAAGCATCCGTTGAATTTGGTCTCCGAATTTAAAGCGAGATTCATAGGTCTATGCTTTTTGTACAATATTGATAATAATTAGATATCAATATTTATTAATTTTGCAATATGCATGTTAGTTTTAAATGGGACCTATTATATTTTTCTTCAATTAGGTACGTTAGTTTTAAACCTCCTACAAAAAAGATACGTTATGGTAAAATCTATTTCATAGAGTATCAGATGGCCGAGGGCTGATTGAATGTGCAGGATATTAGCGAAAGATATTTTATGGACTCAGAGGATACTGGCTTGCTGAAATCTGCCCCAGACTTTGGATTCGCATTTGATGCCGGAAATAGCGATGAAGTCCCGAAGTTTACAGTTATGTAGACTTCACAGCTTACTTCAAGTCCGGGTATGAAAACTTGAAAATTAACTCGCATACTACCGCTTGTATTTGTAACTACAGATAAAAGTAGATTCTATGCATACCATTCTGAAAATATCTCGAATAAATCGAATATTTACTCCTGTTATATTAAGTTATTATATTAATTAATGGCATGAATTGATTTAGCATAGCTAAGAAAATATGCAAAATCATGCTGCGACTTCAAGAAGAAAAACATTTCTTTGAAAAAGTAACAAAAATATCTTTCCTGTTTGTTATTTTTATCGCAGAAGCGTTCAAGGACTGAAAAGATTTGGCGCTTTTAACCATCAAACTGGTCTTGAGTCCACTGGATGAGCGGGAATCCGGAGATAGGACGGGGTGGAAGGATTGGGGGGCTTGTTGCTGCAGGAGCTAATGATAATATTTGCTGATGACACAATGATGATATTGATCCTGGGAGTAGAGCAATGTATCGAGCCTTCGAGTGCATCTCAATGCGCCCATCAATCAGCTCGATATCTAATTGAGTTCTGCTAAATATAGATCTAATATCGTAGACAATGTATAGGATATTATACAGTGTATACAATGTATACCTTTACAGTGTATATATATGTATGTGTGTGTGTGTGTATATATATATATATATATAAAAATACTTAAAAGTAAAGTAAAAAGTACACGCGCACTGTAGTGAATGATCAACTGTGTTGATATCTATCACTTTTAACACCACATATTTAAACGTTAGGCAATTTAGACCATTTTTCGTATAACCAGTCCAGTGAATGTCCGAGATTTTACTCTCAGATCCGATACGAACGAGGGTTCAATTCACCTTGATATCTGTCACTTAAAACTTCATGACGTTACCCCTACGCTATTGAGACATTCTGATATATATATATATATATATATATATATATATATATGCATGTATATTTGTATATATATATATATATATATATATATATACAGACTGTACATAAACATACCTCTATATATTCTTGTAT
The DNA here is from genome assembly GCA_905160935.1 of Enchytraeus crypticus. Lineage (NCBI taxonomy): Eukaryota > Metazoa > Annelida > Clitellata > Enchytraeida > Enchytraeidae > Enchytraeus > Enchytraeus crypticus. The sequence continues at coordinate 2,836,647 of CAJHZI010000478.1, read as the reverse complement.
GCATGTATATACGCGCATATTTGTGTACTTTTAGATAAACAAGAAATATACTGACATGTTCAATATAAATCCAATGTATAGAGTACATGGGAAACTTTTACATGATAATTTTAGTAATACCATATCTTCTACCTACTGCAAAATTGTAATTGAGGAATAAAAGTATTACAAGAATTTGTATTGAATAATTACAAATGCAGCATTAATTTAATAAAAATCAAATTTATGCATAAATTTTACCTTGAGTTCTATTGGCAATGATTGGCTCCGGTGTGGTTGGTATAGTAGTAATAACTTCTGAAAAAGAAAATTTAATTTAATTTAATTTAATAATTAAATTTAATATTTTTGCCTAGATGATTGACATATATTAAATTCTTAGAACTAAAATTCTTCAATAATTTAATTTTTGTTCTGAGACTATCTCAAGGAGCAGAGGATCCAGTAGAAAGTCGAACCCTGTAACCCCCGGTGTTTCAGATAAGTGTGCTAACAAATTGTTACCAAAATCAGAACACTCACTAGTCATCCAGGCATATGTTAACGTAGACTATTCATTATTAGACCATATTCATTTTGTATGTGTAAATTTATATAATATTAGAGATGTAAGCCGCTGTCTAATGTTAAGTCAATATGCATCAGTATCTTAATGAGATCTTGAATTCCGTCAAATCTTGAGTCTCCATATGGACAGGATAGGATTGCGATGTCCATCACAATGAATTAGAACAAACAAACTTTAGACTAAGCTAAGAAGAAGTAAAGTCAATAAATTGACAATATCGCTACGTTGACATATTAACAATTTCATTACATAATTATTCGAATTCTTATGGATATACTTACGACTTTTAACAACAAATTAGCATTTTCTAAACACATGAAAGGTTAAAAAATATAAATTTAGGAATATTTATTGAATTTACTATCAATAAAATATAAGAGATGTAAACCGCGGACTTCTGCCTCAGATTTAATAAATTCGTATGGAGATCCAAACATTTCTGCTAAGCTATGCTTGACCTGAGACTAGTTTTTAAAATAACCTGAAGATCTCAGTTTTTCTAGACTATTCGTTTTGGATTAGTTGTTTTATGTTAAACTGAGAAAAGTGGAGGCGATGAATACCATGGACCTGCCCGTAGACAGTGTATTAAGAGACAGAGAGGGAGAGAGAAAGAGAGAAAGAGAGAGATATTAGACAAAACTATGACGACAAACCAGTAGTTGGGGGTCTGGTACATCCGCAAGAATCTGAAAATTTAAAAAATCAATGAAAATTAGTAATGATTAGATCAGATATTAACTTTTACTAAGCTCAATGGTAATTGAACTTTTCAACATTCTTGAGGTGGACACAGAAAGGTTTATAAAAACCAATAAAGGATTAACGTCCGCTACCTCAAACCAGCTAAAGATATCATCTATATATGAAGAAATGAACATATTTTGCAATGACGTACTCAATGACGTATTCAATGAATTATTTCTCCGTGCAGTCATCATGAATAACTTTAATATACACTCAGATTAAATAAATGGTAATGTAATAAAAGTCGGTTTTTAAAGAAGAAGCCAAGCGGTACAAGGTTGATAAAGCTAATGTTAACGTCAGTTTCCTCACTCGAAAGCGATGTCAGTGACGGGAGAGCCCAGGATTTGAACCCCGCACATACTGATCCACTACTAATACTCTGATACTGATAAAAGCCTAACTTGCGTGACGAGGTTTTAACAAGCTTCGAAAAATTGTTATCGACAAGTTTGACTCTTCATATATCATGAAAAAATGGCAACATGAAATTGAGAATTTGCAGTGATATGAATGTTTCGCAATTGAACGAAAATTAAACGAATGAAATAATTAAACTAATAAACCTGTGAATTTTGTCGTATAGGCATATATACAAGTATACATCTCGAAATTCTTTATATATCTCGTCTATATCTGAAAATTCTGGCTGGAGCCAGTGGCGATGTCGGTAAGTTATTCGACCGCGGATTAGTATGTGCGAGGTTCAAATCCTGGGCTCACTCGTCACTGACATCATCGTCACCGAGTAAGGAAACTGACGTTAACATTAGCTTTCTTTAGCTTTTTTCATTCTCTGATATTAATTAATTATCGTTAATTATTTATTCAATAGATTTTGTTGTTTTTAATTAGTTGTTCTTTAATTGCATTTAAATTAATTTTTAAATAATTACCTCCTGGATCTCCTTTATCCCCCTTCCACCCAGGGAGTCCGGGGGGACCAGGGGGGCCTCTTGGCACGTGACCTGAAAGTGCCATCACAGAATTCTTAAAATATTTCCCTACTGTTATGGTAAAGCTAAAGCTAAGGTTAAAGTCAGTTTCCTCACTCGAAAGCGATGTCAGTGACGGGCGAGCCCAAGGTTTGAACCCCGCTCATACTGATCAGCGGTCGAGTGTCTAACCGACTTCGCCACTGGCTCCAGCCTATGCACAAAGTCCACGGCATATATTTCTGCTGGTAGGGCCTCCTGTTAAAAGGATCGTGAGTCTGAAAACGACTAAAACTTGATATCAAATGTTGCTCAATATATATATATATATATATACATGTATATATATATATATATATATATATATATATATATATATATACAAGAAACAACCTCAGAAGCCATAGTTTTCCCAAGCTTTAGGCTACATAATATATGGATAAGGCATAGACTTTATAAAAAGATTAACTTGTTGATCTAATGGAGCGAGAAAGCAGACTTTGAATATGAACATGTACCATGAACCTGCCACTTGGCATTGCACTGAAGAGCAGATATATATATATATATATATATATATATATATATATACAGTATATATATATATATATATATATATATATATATATATATATATATATAGCCTATATATACGAAACTTTAAATCTGTCCGTGTCCGTATTATGAAGATGTAGTTATTGTAATTTTTATAATACAATAAAGTCGCATTAGTGAGCGTTAAGAGCATTGAACAACTCATGATTCTGGTTTGTGTTTTTCTATTCCACAAAGTGCTCTTGTTCCATCTTCCTATAAATTCTGATTTACATCTGCTCCTTTATCCTACAGTCTAAACCTGACTGCCAGTTTTTCTGAGAGCTCAATTCCAAATTCTATGCTTGAAAGCATTTGCAGCAATCTTAATGTTTTAGTTTTATTTCATTTAATGTGATTATTAATTATTTTAATAACTTTATCTGGAACATTTATAGAAGTGAAAATAGAGTGTAGCAAGATGCAGGCTAAGTAGAGTTCGGTTCGCTAATTATTTCCTAAGGTACGTAGAGGCAAGAAGTATACCTTAAATTTTTTGTGGCAAATCATCTATTTTTAAATTTTTTATACGTCATATTTTTGCTAGCCGGCTTTATTTTGTCTCGATAGTGCTCGATGTTGTCATTTATGACTGTAGCACTCTTATTGTTGTTAGTGTTGTTATTATCTAATGTACTCAAATCTGTCAATAATAGCTTATAAGCAATAAGACTATTGACTCAAATTCAAACTACGCCCATTTACAAGTCGTAGACTGTATCAGTAGATTTGACGTACTATACACCCACTGCTGTGAAGGAATAGGTCGATGCCAGTCAATAGGTTGAGAACAGAATGTACCTTTTATTCGTGTACAATTCGATAAATTTCAATATCAAGTATCGAAATTGTTTATAATATATATATATCCAAAGTAGAATTAGAAAATTCGTTTGGCTTCAGCATTTTTAATATTATTAACTGTAAGCCCTTGAATATTACACGTCTGCATAAGTTTTTCCAAATTAGGTTTTGTTTAAGGTTAATACCATGCGTTTACATTGCAAATATTTATGATAATTATTAAAATTAACAAATATAGTAAAGCCGTGTCAAAATGCATTAAATGTCAGTTCTTTGAACTTTGAAGTCAATGCGTCTTTTACAAAATTCTGAAAAGCATACTTATCAAATTTTATGAAAAGGTATTCTTGATAAAATATTTAGCTACAAAGTAAACTCGCATAATACTGAAAGTGATCAACTATGTTGTTATCTATCACTTTTAATATTACCTGTCTAAACCGTTAGGCAATTTAGACCACTTTCCGTATAACCAGTCAAGTGAATGTCCGAGATTTTACTCTCAGATCAGAGCGGCGGGGATTTGAACCCACGAAGTTTCAATTCAACTCAGTATCTGTCATTTAAAACTTCATGACGTTACCCCTGCGCTATCAAGATATTCACATATTTTATAGTACACCTCATATATCTGATAGTATACATTTACATGTTGTACGGAAACAAACGTTAAACATTACTTCATAAAATACGTCAGAATACATAACTAATATCTAATTACATAATTAATACAATACGTCTTAATACATACGTCAGCGCAAAGTAAGACAAGATGTTTAAGATAAGAAATCGTTTGGCACCCCACTTAGCAAGAGTAGCGTACAAATATTATCAGTCCATAAGTTACTTCATCTAGTACACTCATTCAGTCTAGTGTTTTCACATAGCTCACAGCACAGCTTGGCGCCACTGTTAATACACTGCGCATGCTGCTTTATATACGATCTGATTAAATACACGTGAGACACGCCGACACTGTTGCATATGAGTTTAAGAAGCTAAAACAATAAAATGGTTTTGAAATGTGAATAAAATTTATAGAAATGCTTAAAGTGAAAACCTGTCTTATATACTATATATACACTCTCATATATACTCTACTTTACTAGAAAGCCTCAATTATGTATTATTATTTTTTAAAAGAGCTCATTGGATTAACGTTAGATGCGTGGAGCCAATTTTTAAAACGTCAAGCAAATCCCATTTAATTGAGATATACAATGGGCAGCGTCATTTTATCATCAATGGGCAGCATCAGTGGGCAGCATCAATGAGCAACAGCAATGTCAGTAGTTTTAACTAAAATTAGCCACTCGTAAGTAATAATAATTATTATTTTTATAATAGTAATATTAATAATAATAATAATAAACGTTTAACGTCTATTTCCTCACAAAAAATGATGTCAGGGACGTCCCCCCATCACATGTCACTACTAATCGATTCACCAATTAACGCGTAACAAACTAAATTTTTTACATAAAAACAAATTCAAGTTGTAATAATATAACTCAGTTACTATTTAAAGTCTATATTTCAACAGTATCACAGTGCTTGATATTGTTCCGGACGACAGTAGTCCTCCACTTGTGCTGTTGTTTATACCGATTAATTTGACTTAAATTACTCCTGCATAGCTTCGTGACAGGTCACTTAAATACACAATAAATGTTCTTTTCTCTAAATTATATTATAAAATTATATTCTAAATTATACTCTAAATTATATAAAATTATATTCTAAATTATACTCTAAATTATATTATAAAGAAATTATATTATAATCCCGACTGAAATTTGTTAGTTGTAGGCATCATTTTTATCATCTTCATACTGCATAAAACGTGCTGCACATGAAATCGATAGAATAGAATAGTACTATGATGTTAACTGTAAATGTATGCCCTAACCCACCTGCTTAAATAAACTGATAATAATATATAGGCCTTAATATAATTATATTTATAGAAGTAAAGGGTGAATATATTTAATGTCTATCAAAATACACTACAGTTTGAATTACACAGCATCAGTAAATGATAAAACTACGGTAAATAGTTAACAATTTGCTACAAATTTAAACTTTTTGTAAATAAATAAATAAATTAGGACTAATTTTAATAAATTAATTATGCTTGAATATTTAAAATAAATTAACTATACCTGAATAATTTAATATAGGCAACTCACCTAAGGCTATCGCTCTTTCCCCTTCGCTTCGCTTATCGATGGGACCTTGAGCACCTTTAGGCCCCTGTTCACCTTTAGGCCCCGGGGGTCCCACAGGCCCCTGTTCCCCTTGAGATCCCTTTTCACCAGTAGGTCCTTCATTACCTTGTTCACCCGGTGGACCTTGCTCCCCCTTGCGTCCATGTTTTCCTTGTGGTCCAGGAGGACCCATTTCTCCCGGAGCACCGGGATCACCAGGAAGTCCTTGCTCGCCCTGGGGTCCCACCTCACCCCTCTCTCCTACATCTCCTTTCTCACCCTTTTCTCCAGGTACTCCAGGCAATCCAGGAGCTCCGTCAGATCCATTAGTCCCAGGCATCCCATCTGCTCCGGGTGCTCCGTCTTGACCTCTTTCCCCTGGAGGACCCACTGGACCAGCTATTCCTTGAATCCCTTGAATCCCGTCGGAACCGTTAATCCCAGGCAATCCCGTCAAACCTGGGGGTCCCACCGGACCTGGTGGACCCTGAGGACCTGGAATGCCTTCGACGGAGCTGGCGGAACCTGGAGTCCCTGGGGCTCCACGGAGACCTGGGGGACCCGGTTCTCCATCCTTCCCTGGGAGTCCATCGATCCCGTCCCGCCCTCTCTCGCCAGGGATACCCTGATCACCAGGGAGTCCTGGTTCACCAGGACGTCCCATAGGACCCTCAGGTCCAGGCATTCCTGCCAATCCTGGAACCCCCGTCCTTCCAGGTTCCCCTAAATAGCGAGGAGCAAATATTAAGTAATTAAGTAATAGTTTGTATATTAAGTATAATTATGACACTGAATTCTCTTTTTCTAGTATTAAGGCATTTAATGAGTAGAGTTGATAAGGTATCGATAAGTTGCCCAACTGCCTATCAGAAGATATAGGATTCAAATTCAGTACTCGCCGCCCTTAGAATTCGTCAGAGGGAGGAAACTGACGTTAAATTTGGCTATGACTTTATAAGCTTTATTACAATTTTGTTTCATATATATATATATATATATATATATATATATATAATTATATATATGACAATTTATTATATTTATTGCAATTTTGTTTCTTATGTAATGTATAAGAAACAAAAAAAAAGTATTTTGTTGATATATATATACATGTATATATATATACAGTATATATATATATATATATATATATATATATATATATATATATATATATATATATATATATATATATATAGATTATAGACGACTAAACTTCCATTGAAGCTTTAGAGTAGCTAGTATTAACTTGAATCTAACCTATATGACAGTGGCCCAAGTATCACGACGCGTTATTAATTTAATTATTGATTTGACTACTATTAACTAATAAATCAAATATCTTACGAGGATGATGAAATGATATGTGATTATGTAAGGTATAAGTGATTGATTCGGGTTTAATATAAAACATCTTAAAGATATACACATTTTCATTTGTAATTCTATCTGAGAAGGTGGCTTGTTGATAAGCTGTTCAACAGCGGATCAGTAGGTACAGAGTTCAAATCCAATGCTCTCCCAGTCACTGACATGCTATCGAGTATGAAAACAACGTTAAATATGGCGATGGCTTTTTCATCATAAATAATAATAATAAAGGTTTAACGTCCGTTTCCTCATCCAGGGATGATGTCAGGGACGTCATTGGTAGTGCAGCATTAAGCAAATTCACATGGCTGGTGGGATATAAACGTTACCTGGTGGGCCTGGGGCACCAGTTTTTCCTGGTGGACAATTTTCTGTCATAGCCAGACAGAAGTCGTTTAGAGCTTGCACCTGGAAAATGGAAAAAATACAAAATTAAAATAGAAAAGCCTGGAAAATATGACCACAGAAATTGTCTTAGCATGAACGACATTATATATTAACAATCGAATTTAATTCGTAACCAATCTTGGAAACTTGCGCATCTACTGATCTATTTATTTGCTAATTACAAATGGTAAGTAATAATTTTATTTTATTTTAGTCAGATTGTTTAGTCAGTTATAATTATCAATTAATACTTCTCGAGTGCCAATTTCAGACAATTTCTATGCTGCACGTAAGTTGATTTGTTTCACTACATTTGAGTCACTTCGACTGCTAAAGCAAAGCGGATATAAATGTGAGAGTGTAACGGAGCTTTCAGCTGTTAAATGGAGTCAGATGCTATAGAGGATTCGTTGAGAAGAGAATGTACATGTATATATATATATGGTAAACAGGATTGTTTTCTCAGGGAATGACGCCCCCTGCCCAGTGAATGTTAGTTGAAGCTGAGGAAGGCATAGGGGGCCCACCTCGTCAATGCAGAAACCCCCAAGAATAATGGTATATTAAAAGAATTTTTATGGATGATTTAAATATCCACTCGTATGTGGACACTAAGAGGAAAACCGAAGATAGAGATGAGTGGAGGCGTTACATACCATGGACATGCCAGTAGACAGTGCACTAAGAGAGAAAGATATATATATATATATATATATATATATATATATATATATATATATATATATATATATATATAGGTTCAGTAAATAATACTAGATGCTATGGGTCTCTCTGCTAGCATGGTCATAACTTCTTCTGTGTAAAAGACAAAATTGGAAAATTTTCAATTTTGACAATTATTCAGGAGCGAACATTTTTATTTTTGACGTTTTAACACTTTGGACAAATAATCACATCCATACTGGATATTTATAAAGTATTTACATTTATGTTTTAGACCGTCGAGGGTTTTTTAATCCAATAAATGTGTATGTTAGCAAAACGAATTTTCCAATCTATTATTTAAGTTATACGGAGCATATTTTAACTTGCCTCGCATTTATGCATAGTTCTGGCACTTAGGACAAATGTAATTTCTTTTGTCACCTCAGTTAATAATGAAAAATTGCTTTCTTACATTCACTAATGAAAGTCATTGCATTTTAAATGTATAGTTATATCACGTCCATTGCACAAATCAAAGGTTAGGCAATATTTACTAAAGTTCTCTTTTGACAAGCTTTTAATTGATCCAATTACCTCAATTACGTTAATTACTTTAATTAATTGCATTACTATAAGCATAATTTCTCAACAAATAATTAGTTTAACTAGGCCGAGATTAGGTATGTTAGATGATTTAATTAAAGACTCACTCATAATATTATGTGGACATGAAGAGGAAAGCGAAAGACAGAGAAGAGTGGAGGCGTTATATACAACGGACCTGCCAAGTGGGCAGTGCATTAAGAGAGAGAGAGAGAGAGAGAAAGAGAATGTTGGCTATACTAAGTCATTAAAGGTGAGCTTTAAGAAGCTCAATTTGTCGATCAGGGAAACTAATTAGTAATTAGCTAGTCTTTAATTGAGCGAAAAAATTGTCGAATAGAAAAATTTTCTATGTGTTTTCACACACAAATAACTTCTTAAATCATCAAGGAACGATTACTGTAGCTTAAATTACACAAAAAATTATCTCGTTTTCGATTTCTTTGTACAAATAGCCTATTGATAGTATTGAATATAGACTTATTTTATTAAAGCGTTCTCGATTTCATAGCGGCTCTGCGCCGTGGGAGAGATCTGGCATTTGAGCGAAGCTCCCGTAGAATGCGTGAAAAGATTTATTGGGAAACGGAAAGACATTTACAATGTATCACATATTACTGCAACGCATGTATGCGCGTTACACATTCCATACCTCGAATGTTGCGTGCTTTTTCCTTAAAAATTAGTTTACTATGTTAACGCATGCGAATAAATTTTATTTTTTCTATATTTCTGAAATAAACATGTCAACGGCGGTTTTGACATCGATACTTTATTTTATTTTCAAATTGTACCATTTCCACGTTTAGCAACTTTTGTGTTATTATTCACACCAACTTATGATATATTAATTGGCTCATTTTCGCGTCTAATACATATCTATGACATTGATATGTAAGACTCAACTACAGTTGTTGGCAATTCAATTCGCAGGAGACATCAAACATAAATACAGCACCATCGTCATCTTCACTTGAATTCCAGTTTGGCTAGGGTCGGGACACGAATAGACCTTCGCCTTTCCATTAGTTTTAGAAAATATTGTAGCAATTTTCAGGGCCTAGGCGCTCACTAGTCGAATGATTGGACAACTAGCATATGCAGTAGATAATAAATGATATTATTCGATCTGATTGATCTCGATTGAGGCGGGGATGGTGCAAATAGGTCCTATAAATAAAATGAGTACATTTACCTGCTTAATCATGCATGATACGAGTGGAGAGAACATGGTCTTTGATGAGGAAGAATGCGCATTTGACTTTGTTGACGCCTTACAATTGGACTGAGTAGAGTCAAAAAAATTATTTAAAGTTTATTTGCTAAATTCGGAAAACCAGCTTAGACACTCTAATGCTCATAGTAAATTAACAATTTGTCTGCCTACATCAGAAGATAGCTGCTTCGCTCTTAAGAGAGCATGCCATCGGTATAGACTGTCATTAGTGCTTCTGTGACACATTGATAGAATGAAAGGTTATATCTACATGTATAACAATGCAATTGTTTGCTTCAGCTAAGCTTGTCTGGATACAAAGCATATTGGAAAGTTATAAACTCAGCTAAGTGCATTTTTCAAAAGCAAATCTACTAGCTTTGATCATTTAGCAAATAAGTGTGATTATCTTTGCAAACACTAACGTTTAGTTGTTCAGTTTCTAAAAACTGACAACTGAAGGTGATGATCGTCAGTGAATGCTTGAATCTAGTTTAATGTAGCTTTGGTTACCGGTACATTGTAGTACTCAATATTAACCTTGGATGCCTGAGAAAACAGATAAGATTAAGTAAAACACAGGTTATAGATACATGTATATATATATGCACACACACACACACACACACACACACACACACACATATATATATATATATATATATATATATATATATATATATATATATAGGATTGGCCAAATCTTGCATGTATTTTTTATTTCACTGGACTGCGGGACTCTTTTTATATTGGTTCTTCATGAAAATAAAACAGAAAAACGTAGAAGTCGCTGCCAACCATGAATTATGTCGATTGAATTTCGCCTTGTTTAAAAGATGTTTAAAAGATGTCCTTGTTTAAAAGACAAAAGATTAATTAATTTACCCCATGATGTTGACTCAATGAGCGATTATTGATGGGACAGTTTTCATAATGTTCACTAACTGTAAGCAGAAGGTTTCAATTATGTTCCTCATCAGAGGATTGAGGTTGTTGTACTCTTCAACCAGTGAGACTCCTCTTTCTGTGGAATCATTAATAGCAGTTAAGTACTTAACCACTTCCTCTGATGCCAGGTGAGTCACTAGACCTGTGTACCGAACTGTGAGTCAAGATCCAGGAGTCTGACAAACCATAGAGTCTTTTAGAAAAAAGACATCTAAAACTTTTAGAACCACATTTGTTTTCCGCTAGGAAATAATCAAATAATTAATAATTAATTATCCGATTATCTCAATTTCAAATTTTACGAGATTTTTCGAGACTCGCCCAGGAATGGGATGCACGAGTGCTATGAGAGTTCAATGCACTTCAGGATTAGCCATTAAGAAGTTAAAAACTTTGTCTGCCTCTACACACCGTCCTATTTAGACATTCATATATTACGCTAAATCCTTATGAATTATTCAGCATTTCGCGTAGGATGATAATCTACCTCATCTGATAATTCTTTCTAAGGAATTTTCTCCGAATACGAGAGAGATAAAGAGCTAGAGAGAAAGAGAGATATATAGAGAGAGATAGATAGAGAGAGAGAGAGAGAGGAAGAGAAAGAGAGAGAGAGAGAGGGAGACAGAGAGAACGAAAGAGCGGAAATATCCGCAACAGGGACTTAAGATCAATGAATACTTTAGATTTTCTGCGATGTAAGTAAATTGTCAAAACTTCTAAATATGCATAGAATATTTTAATGCCAGTTTTATGTCTTTTCGACAACAGGTCAGTGATTGACGAGTACTGGCTTTGAATCCTGCACCTACTGGTCCACCGTCGAACAACTTAACGGATTGATTCACGCTCAGCTCATATAGACTATTACTGATAACATATAGAATTTCATTTTGAAAAAGTGATTTATGATTCTATATTGCTCAACAGATTTCATCACATCGTCCAAGATGAACAAGTGCAAATCTCAGATGAAACATATGGCGCGGCAATTTAGATTTGCTAATAAACTTATCTGCGTAAACTTTACTGAGATCGACCTGAACGACTTTTACAAGAAATCTACTAGAAGTACTGTATCTAGACCATATTTACTTCTGCTGCTCTAAACGTATTTGAAAACTCTATAACAGATATTACATTTTATTAATAATATAAATTCATTTAAATTATGATGTAATTACATTTAAATTATAATGTTGTTACGTTTGTCTGCGTCATTGTGTACTGTATGATATGACGACAGAGTTGATAGTTGTCTAAACTGTTAGAATATCTGTCTAATTGAGAAGCAGAAACTCCAGTTTTAAATCGTAGCTGGCCTCTCTCTGACCATGCAGTGAAGAGGCCTAATATATATGCATCTTTATTTCACCAAAAATATGGTAGCACAAGTACAATAAGTACACAATATAAAGTACACTATACAAAGTGACATCATGTTCAGCGAAACAGGGCAAAGAGTCAAAGTGTTCCAGCGAAAAGAACATGAAACATCACACACATGTACTTCGAGAAACGTGCAATAAACAAATTAATTAAATAAATTAGAGAAAATTGTAATTTTTTACTTTTTCAGTTATCGTGCATTAATTTTAAGTTTTGTTTAGTTTATTAATTTTAAAGTATAGACGCAAATAATACTGCCAGTTTACTTTTGATATATCCTTAATATTACATCCAATAAAGCATTTGTACTCAAACATTAGTTTGCATAATTCTTCATGCCTGTAATCAAAAATTTCACAGTAATGGTTACCCATTGAACGTAGCTTAGATAAGAATTTTAATCGTCGTGTTGCAATTTTTAGTTCAGCAGGTAATTGACCCATGTAATATTGACTTTGAGCTATAATATTCTCATCGAATGTATGAAAAAGCTTCGAGTAGATCTGTGTATATGCATTTGCAATGCTGAGGATTTGTGACTTAGACAGTACAACACTATCTAAGCCATACAGTAACATGTGTACACATTGCGATTCAGTCAACGAAATTGTCACCTCCGGTGAAGAGATGCCAATTCTTGAAAAAATCGCGTTGAGTACTCGAAAGAATTTTTACTTCCTATTTTGTAAGTTTAATTTGAAATGCCTAGCAGAAACCACAGACAAACCCAAATACATTACAAATAACTATTATATTTTACTTTTAAAATATCAAATATTAGTCAAGCCTACTGAAAATAACGCATCTTCTATTTAAATAAGACTTTGCAAGTTTTAGATGGGATCTGCGTTTCTGCACGCTTTAAAAATTGATGATGGATACAGAACATTTAACATCTTTACAAAAGTATATTTCAAAACTAAAGAAGTGAATATTCTTGTCTTAACTGTTATCAAGAGAACATGTAAAAATGGATTATGCAAATTATAACAGATTATAACAAAGCTTTCAAATCAATCCATTTGATCATTAAATATATATTTTTAAATTATGCAATACATGTTTTCAGAATTTCTATTAGAATCGAAACTACGTATGCATACAATGCTATTATATAATGGAGAGCTCAGTGGTTCAAAAATCCATACATACATATATTTGTCATTTCGTTTACTCTCTGATATAAGAGTAGACATAGGACTATAACTAGGTCACTGCATAAATTTCTACTGAATTGTAAAGCTAAAGCTAATGTTAACGTCAGTTTCCTCACTCAAAAGCGATGTCAGTGACGAGTGAGCTCAGAATTTGAACCCCGCACACACTGATCCACGGTCGAGTATCTTACCGACAATGCCACTGGCTCCAGCCAAGCGTAGACTTGTACGGCAAGATAAAGCAGATTCTGCCCAACTAGATCTATGCTCGTTTGCACTCGGTGCCCTATAGAATTCTGATCTCTGGAACATTCCTGCTCTCATAAGATATCTCGAGATAGCGGGTAGGTTAATTAAAAACCTCGATAAGCCTCGCAATCGAATTCAATTGAATCTGATTACCTCGTCACGCCCTCGAAACAATAAAAATATAGGGATGGTAAGGTCATTAGAATAGAAGGTCAGGAATATAAGAGCAAAGCGGTTCCAAGGACATTAAAATTCAAGGTCACACATAAAGCGGCATTGACAACCGTAACAAGATCACTATAATTCAAAACAATGCAGGAGTGAAAACTTGAAGGCTATTCGATTTAAAACGTTATACAGTAGATTCTCCCCGTGTTGTGCTCGGGTGTGGTTGGACCATTGAAGGATTGGGCAACCGCAAACAATCTGCCGCGTGTACATAAGAGGCGACTAATGGCAGGAGCTGGGGATGGCAAGAGGGGACCCATCTCACCATGAAATATTTTCCCCAGGATTACATGGTAATTAATCCACCTAACTGAGGAAGTCAACGGGAAACCACCTCAGAAGCCATTTTTTCCCAAGCTATAGGCAGATAAGGCATCGATTTTGTGGATAAGGCGTCGATTTTGTGAAGGGATTAACGTGTTGATCTAAGGAGTGCTCTTATGGAGCGAGAAAACAGACTTTGAGTATGAATATGTACCTTGAACCTGCCACTTGCCAGTGCACGGAAGAGAAGAGACAGTAGATTAGTATAATATTAAAACAACACTGACAAAGTCAACTAAATTCAGGAGCAGTATAACAGTTGAGCAGAGGTGATAAGGTCGTTCGAATTCAAGTTAGTATAATAGTAGGACAGCCTTGACAAGGTCAGTGGAATTCAGGTCAGTATTGAATGTAGTTCATGACATACACGTGGATGCTGCGTAGCATCATATTCTAGATGGAATTTCAGGACCCATGCAGGTTGGACTTCAATATCCGAGATTGAGACGCTCAGTCAGTGACATAGCGAGGGGAAGGCTGGGATGGGGCACGAGCCCCCCGGAACTTGGCACGTTTTTAATAATTATAATTATATCATCATCTTCTTCTTCTCTTGAATCCCAGTTTTGTTAGTGTTGGAATAAAAATTTTCTATTCATTTTAGAAAATTTTGCAAAAGTTCTGGAGCATAGACTCTCAGTAACCTATGCCCTTTCTGTTGGTTGGGATTTTAGCTCTTTGTCATCATTTAAGAAACGCAAAGTCCATGATTCGTCTATTGTTCGGCAAAATGGGACACAACAAGGGTAATTTTATAATTATATGATTTTCTTAAGTGTTTACATCAAAGCTACCTTCTCCGGATTACCTATTTTTGGTCTTTCAAACTGCGAGCATTGATAGCAATACCTTATCAATACTGCTCAATTTAGCATTTTCCTTCTATGAAGAAAAAAACGAATTGATTCTGCTATTATTTCGGTTTGAAAATAATATTTTGTACGATTGACAGATATACTGACAAAGACCCGATTCAGCGTAACCTCTCGTGATCCGCTAGACCGATATATCGCTCTGAAGCAGGGAGGTGGCGTAGAACTGGAGTGAGCTTTACTGAATAAGTCTCAAGGATTACAAAAACAGACAACAAGAAAGGAAACTATGTAGCACATGCGGTGTGTCATGTGTTTAACTATACGAACAAAAAAGAAAAAATACTGCCAGGCCCAGTCGACCCAGTCAGTATCCGTAGCTTTAATAGGGCCATAACTTTTACATTGTCAAGCAGCCTTATTTTAAGTATGTCACAGATAAGGACTTGTTCCTTTATCTCTTTATCTTGATAGTATTGATGTATTTATGTGCAGCTCTTTACAAATGACACCAAATTTATTTAATTTAGATAAAGTTAGTAGATATTCAAATTTTTAATCTACACTATTGCAGAGACTACAAAAAAGTTAGACAAGAGGATATTCGAACTGACTGCCTATTGTACCCGATGGAGACGCAAAACTGATACGCTCCTGATCGATCAGGTCAATATGCAATCCCTGCATTTATTCTTCACTTGTGGAATGAACGCGAGAAACTGAAAGAGAAGGAAATTGCTTCCAGACTCTCTGCACGTGCCGTTGTTTCGCTGATAATAGCTGTTCTGTGGTGTATCAGAGCTAATTGAACAGACGATATGAACGCTAAACGAGCAACCTTTAATATCGCTAAACTGCAGGATCTGGAACTTTCTGGTGAAAGCTGTTCACGAAAACAATATCCAGCTCAAAGCTTGTGTATAAAGAATACGAATGCATTGCTATAATTAGTTTAACATCCGAGATTTTATGAGCAACAGATCGTATGAATGCAGAAAAGGAAACTGACTAAAAATTCTTTTTTTAATTATTTAATTAGCTATACATAAGTAAGCCGATGTTACCATCAATTTTATCCCTCGAAAGTGGTATCACTGATGGGGAATTTTACACAGGATTTTAACCCGCACGTATTGATCCGCAGTCGAATATCTTACTAGCATCGCTATAGTCATTGGCTCCAGTCATTGCTCTCAGTCATTGGCGATGTAAAAAATATGTAAAAGAATGTTTTGCTATTAAGTTATTAAAGTAATAAATAGATTCAGTCTATTAAAAAACCTTTAATACATATAATTGTACCCGTATATCCATTGTTGATCACTTTATTACCGAACAAATAATTGTGAAAATATTTAAATGATTTCATATATGCTGTTATAAATGTCAAAACTTTTAAAACTATTAAATATCGATAGCATTAATAATTTGTTGTACAAATTATTTAATATCATAGTAATATTATTTAGCTAAATCAAAAAATGTAGTTATTGCATAAGTCGATAGTTAAGCTATCAAAATAATAGGTAAAATAAATATTAATTTTAAAGAAACCAAAGTCAAAGTTAATAATAAATAATAATTAAGCAAAAAACTTCCAGACACAAATCTAAATTTCAGAAACATATCGCAACACTATAAAATCAAAATCTAAATTGCATTCTTTTAACAAATTAATAAAATTAATTATATAATTAAAATAATTAAATTAATTTCTGCTCACCGGCACCCTGGAGTAAGTATTCATCCAGATTCCAGTCTCCACTGAAGAATCCTCATTCCCGGATCCTCCTTCAGTCAAATCCTCGCCTTGGAAGCTGTATCTTCTTCTTTTCCCCGCTTTCTTCTTCTTCGGCGGTGTATCCGCTTTTCTCTTCATTCTACCAGAACGATCCCGTGCTCCATTCTCCATGCTATCCTCCGGATGATGTGAGTCCGAGACACTGGAGAGACGTCCCTCAACGTACCGGACCAAATCCAGTTCCCGGAGTTCTCTGGAGGCTATCTCAGAGGATAGCCTCTGAGCGATAATTTGAGCATCCCGTCGATTGGAGTAGAAGGCGGCAACGGATAGTAAAGCAAGGCAGGTAAATAGAACGTAAAGAAGGCGAATATGCATTTGTGGAGAAGACCAGATATAAGTTCCGAATGTGGCGTTATTCCGTGTGATAACACCGCATTCATTTCTGGAAGAGGTAATGGATTTAGCGCCTGACTGACATGTTGGTTTGCCGATGAGATTTTCCTCCGATTCTATTAGACCGTCCATATCTTCCATTTTCTTATGGTTTCCGGAGATACTAGGTAGTTTTCCAGTCTTTTCGTCGCGATCGTTCATTTTTACAGTTGAGACACGCGTCAAAAAAGTCCTACTGGGTCATCTCGAATTACTACTTTACGTTGATATAAATGCAAGAATATTTTAAAATCAATATCTTCTTCTTCAGTGCACTGCCAGGTGGCAGGTTCAAGGTACATATTCATACTCAAAGTCTGTTTTCTCGCTGCATAAGAGCACTCCTTAGATCAACAAGTTAATCCCTTCACAAAGTCTATGCCTTATTCATACCTTATGTAGCCTACAGCATGAGGAAAAATGGCTTCTGAGGTGGTTTCCCGTTGCCTTCCTCAGTTAGATGGATTAATTACTATTTAATCCTGGGGGAAAATGTTTCATGGTGAGGTGGGTCCCTTCTTGCCATCCTCAGCTCCTGCCTTTAGTCGCCTCTTATATACACGCGGCAGATTATTTACGGTTGCACCCGAGTACAACAAGGGGAATCAATATAACTTGCAACAAATTTGAAATTAGAAATAAAATTTTAAATTGAAATTTTAATTGTAATTATAATTACAAACTTGAAATCATTGAATATAATATATTTTATTAAAATACTACTCGTTTTCCTATTTAAGTAATTCATAGTTAATAAAGGTAACATTGAAAAAGAAACATACGCTACTTATTATTCTCACTGTTGCTGATATTGCTTTTTATTGCCATATTTTTATTACTTATTTCTAATTTCAATTGTTACGAGAGCTGATTTTTCATGTTAAGGTAAATTAGGTAACAGAGTAGACGGTTAAAATTTCATAAAAACATATAAAATATGTGAGTGATATAACAACGCCAGTAAGGAAAACATCACATTCTAATTAATAAAATTTATCCAAAACTAAAAACACCTTTTATTTGGGAAATTCGATTATTCTGCATTTATTGGATATCTGTAAATTCAACAAATTCTCTGCAAAATCTTTTAGTAGGCCTATATTTCAGAGTTATAATAACATATTGAGTTAAAAAATAGAAGAACAAAATGTAAAATATATTATCTGTATTTGTTATTCATCCAATTAATTT
Organism: Enchytraeus crypticus; assembly: GCA_905160935.1. Classification (NCBI taxonomy): domain Eukaryota; kingdom Metazoa; phylum Annelida; class Clitellata; order Enchytraeida; family Enchytraeidae; genus Enchytraeus; species Enchytraeus crypticus. Next base: position 2,818,075 of record CAJHZI010000478.1, on the reverse strand, counting down.
GCAATCAGGTAATAAAATTCTTGATTTTTATTTATCTCCTTTACACATCCCTTCTTTAACCGTAATTCGGATTTACTTTCTTTAACACATACTAAGTTAGGGTTAAGGTTAGGGTTAGGGGCGTCGATTAATAGGCTACCTGAATCTGCCATAAGCCGACTTTGCATTTCACCAGTTCAGTTTGTAGCTATATTATTATGTTTACCTCAAAAACAAAAGATAATCTGTCTATTCAAATGTTTATCCAAATGACAACAAATGACTATAGTGGAAAAAGATAATCTATTATAATTTACTGGGCGAAATAGTAAATATTACATAAATAATAATTGCATAAAATGACTACGTATGGACTCTACACTTTATAGCTATACCTTTATAACTTTTACTTTAACTTGTTAACTTTCTAACGAACTTTATAACTGAATTATGCCGCTAGAGTTTACATAGTCTCTAAAAATATTAGCTACACAATCAAAAATGACTGAGGCTTAAACATCAGGACGATACTACCAACTACATGTATATACGGCTATATAGATGAAGACTGATACTATTTAGCTCTCTCGCGCTCTCTCTTTCTTTCTCTCTCTCTCTCTCTCTCTCTCTGGCTCTCTCTGGCTCTCTCTCTCTCTCTCTCTTCAACTCTCTCTTTCTCTCTCTCTCTCTCTCTCTGGCCCTCTCTGGCTCTCTCTCTCTCTCTACGACTCTCTCTCTCTCTCTCCGACTCTCTCTCTCACACACTCCTATGTGTATGTCTCGAATATTCTATATATCAAAAGACAGGTATAATATACCACCATGGAATATAAAATGTGAAATATTTGCTTATTTTAAAAATATTTAACAGCTACTCACAGATTTTCCGATTTAATTTTCACTAAACACCAGAAAATCTGTCTACAAGTGATCGGATATGAAAGGCTTGTGCAACGGTATCGCGTTTGACTAATCCTTTTTTATATTTTTTTCTACTTATCCTTGAGCTTGTAGAGCATGGAGACCACTACTGAATAAATATTCGAGCGAAATATTAAAACATAATACTAATAATAAAAATGTAAAATCCCTGACACCATCTAAGGATGATGTCAGGGACGTCCGATTGCAAGTTAAATCTGGCTAGCGGGTTTCACTTTTTCTATTACGTGCAAACCTGGTTATAGTCCAGCTAATATAGACTAATATAAACTACGCAAAAGCAAACTGATTACTAAATTTCTTATTTCTATTGCTAAGAAAAATACCACGAATCGATCTCAACAATAAAATTCCCAACTGAATTAAACCGCGATTATTCCATTGCGCATTACAAATTTATCTTTAGCTTCGCTGATTACAGCTCAACTGCTTCTATTCACGTCACAACCAGTGACTAACTGCCCGCTTAGATGTTTTTTCTTGCTAAATTATTCTCTAGATTATGGGAAAGCAAAGCTTTGCGCTGACAAATCGCTGACAGATTTCTCTCTCTGAAGAATCGCTTTACTTATTCCGTGTTCGCCTGCGGACTCGAGTCCCGACTTCGGCACCAGGACCGTTTCAACACGGACTTCCGCCTGAATGATGCAGATCCGTGTAAGCACGCCACAGGGACACGTCTGTTGTTGTTGTTGCTATAGTGCCCTTCATCGATGAACAATATATCGTAATTAGAATGCTGAAGAACTCAGTGATTTAACTACGCGGTTTTTTGGCATGCATAACGATATCTATTTAAATAGGGATGTTTATTTCCAGCTCTAGATGAGTTGTAAGGAGTGTCGGAGAGAAGTGGGAAGTGGAAGAGTAAATCTAATCCTCAGTTTGGTTCTGTCTTAAGAATATACCACAGTTAGCGTAAATCTATTCACAACGGACTAGTATACACCGATCATATAAACTGCGTCAGCTACGGTCAGTTGCAATTTCTTTTTAGAATAGAACAACTTCTGGAAGTGGCGTTTTGCAACGGCTATTTCTATAGCAATATCACGTCTAATACCAGTCTTAGAGGCAGCTTTAAAGAGTTCTTGCGCGTTCTTTATATTTTCGAATTCTCCGTGATTAACTGTACCTTTAATGTTGATCGATATAATTGCCAATTTGCAGCAAGCTTTGTTACATTATTAACTTTTCATGGGTTTCATGGGACACAATCCATTGCTTGTCTATTTTCGTTCTTTTAATCTGATGTGTTAAATATCGACACGTGGACTAGATTATTAGATTTTTGATCCTAAATGCTTCATTTTAAGTAAATCAGTGCTAATTTCAGATTTTGTTTCTAATTATTTTCATTTGTTTAAATTTAAACTACTTTTAATTACAGATTATTGTAAGTTATATTCAATTATTATTAAGCGCTAAGAAATGATGATATTCTGAATCTGGAAAATGAAGAAGAAAGGAGAAGATTTGATGGATTGACAAACTTATTGAAGAGAAATTGCTTAGCGGAGTGGCACACGTAAGTAAGCAAGTTAAAGCAACTGATAAAAGATTATAAATAGTAGAAAGAGGAACTGATAAAAATGATAAGGAGTAGAAAGAGGAACTGATAAAAATGATAAGGAGTAAAAAGAGGAACTGATAAAAATGATAAGGAGTAGAAAGAGGACTTGTGTGGATCATATTCTGAGAGGGGAGGGGGATTTATTAAAAGAGGTAATAGCACGAAGACTGGAGAGAAATGCTAGGGGAAGACCGAGTCTGGGATGCTGGGTGATTTTATAATAGGCAACCTGTTCACATTTTGATATGAAGAGAAAAGCAGAGGATAGAAATATGTGGTGGAGTTATATGCCATGGACCTGCCAATACCCACTGCACTAAACAATTTTCAGCACTATGCAGTATTCTTAAATTAAGCATTGGCCATGAAAAGTGCTATGTTAATGTAAATGTTTACTAAAATAGAAAATCTGCATCAAGTTATGGTCATAGACTAGACCTTAAATCTTAAGTTTAAATCTTTAAATCTTTCACCTTAAATCTTTAAGTCTTTAAATCAAGTCCATTTGTCTATAAATAGAGCATGCTGGGAATTATATAAATCCCGAATATAACACGGTACTCACTGAGTCCAGCCTATCTTCACTACGTATCTATCCGATATCACGTCATTCGCATGTATTGATCCGCGAAACTTGAGTTTTATGTTTCATTTGTTTGGATCGACAATTCCCGTGGAGACAAATATATCATCTTCCGAAGAATTATATTATTTACCCATCATGTATTCTCAAGGGGCCCTGTAAATCCTTTATCGGCAACTAGCTTTTTATCTACATGAACCAAGTGTTAAATCTAACGCAAACGGACGCTTAACTGATATACTTCACTTCTATAGCTATCGATGTAGGAATTGCTGTTGAGGCATTGTATGTCGACCATGTATGTTGTGTCTTTGCTGAAAAATAGACATATTATCTACCCTAATCTACTCTATAGCGGTTCCAGAGTTACTGAAGCCAGTAGGGAGCGATATGGCGTAACGGTTAGAGTGTTCTCATCGTAAGCAAGTGGCCTAGGTTCAAAGCCTAGGTCAGACAACAAATGATGGATATCCCATTATGCTCATGGAAGGCTAATAATGTATCGTACCTTGTTGCCCATTGACCTTAATAATAGCAAAGACATGATTAACCATGAAAATTATTAAAATAACCTGCAAAGAACCAGAAAGAAGTCTTGAAGACCGGTCATCGCCAATGACACTGTTACACTGCTATAGAACTTGACAGAGCTTATTATTATTATTATTAGTAGTATTGTTATGATTATTATAATTATTACGATTATTATTATTAATATTAATATTATTACTGCTATTATTATTATTGTTGCTCTTGCTATTCCTATTATTTTAATTATTTTTTAAAATGCCCTGGGCTGTAAAGGGCCCTGGGCTAAAAAATAAGATAAAAGAGACTTTATTTAATTATAAGTTTTTTTTAAAGCGATTAAAATAATTCCTCTGCACTCTGGGAAGCCGCTTTAGCCAAAGTGTCACTGAAGCAGACTGCATTAAATCGCTGGAGAGCAATAGAAAGTCGCTGCCACAGAAAAGATTTTTCGCGCTTATCACCAGTAATGGCGCTGGTCCTCCTGCCTATTTCGTCAATAAAGTCTGATGCGAGAGAGTTGATGGGCCCCATGAGAGTTGATGGGTTGATGGGAGTTGATTGTATTTATTGTTATTGCTATTATTATACTATTATTACAATAAATTTTAAATTTTAATATTACTAATAAAAATAAAAATAATAATAATAATAAGATAATAGTCCGGCGATAAGCGAGAGACCTCTTTCCTTTGGCAAAGGCTTTCCAAGACTTTGGGTAATAATTATTTTTAAAAAGTTATAAAAAAATATATATATAATAATAATAATAGTAATAATAATAATAATCTATCTGTTGCACTCCAGCGTTTCAATGCTGTATGCGTTCATGGCACATTGGCGAATGCGGCCTCCCAGAGCGTAGAGGAACTATTTGAAATATTTTTTCATCTTTCTTTTAATTAAATAAAGTCTTTTTTATCTTATATTTTAGCCCAGGGCATTTAAAAATAATAATAATAATAATAAAGGTTTAACGTCCGTTTCCTCATACAACGAGGATGTCATGGATGTTATACTATTACTAATATTATTATATTTTTTAATTACCCTGGGTGTAAAGAACTCGAGGTTTGCTAATTATTATTACCCATTATGACCCGATGTTTATTAATTTTATTTCTATTTTTATTATAATTATAATTGCTATTATCATTATTATTATTATTATTATTATTATTATTTAATTTACCCCGGTGTAAAGAACCTGGGGTTTGTTAAAAACGATTCAAGCAATACGTACTGAATCGCCGCCCGGCTACTCGAGGTCATCAAACGGCTTAAAAGAATTATTGAAGCAGACTGCATTAAATCCTTGCAAAGTCATGGAAAGCCTTTGCCAAAGAAAAGATGTCTCTCGCTTATCGCCGGTTTGCTCGGCAATAAGTCTGCCTATGCCATTAATAAAGTCAACGCCTTCGGGATTCATCGGGCTCATGGTTTCAATGGCCACCGGAACAACTTCATATCCTAAGGACAGATCACGGTATTTATCCAACTTCCTAGAGGCGGCATGTTATTATTATTATTACTATTATTATTATTATTATTATTAATATAGCATCTAACGCTGTTGTAGAAATTAACTGAATATGTCACTGTTAGAACAGCTAGCGGCATTCTAGAAAAGTTACCTTGAAACATTGATCAAACTAACAAGAACTGCTTGTGTTCGAGAGAGAGAGAGAGAGAGAGAGAGAGAGAGAGAGAGACTCAGCGTTATAAAAACCTCAATAAATTGATAATATAGCAAGAAACGCTTTCTATCATTCATGTATCAGTATGCCGGCGCTTTTGAGTGACTTTACACACCCCCTCCCCCGACACTGCCCTCCCCTTAAAAATCTGTGGTCTATTTAAACTTGGGCTATAGATTTTTATTTATTAAAATATATCTTTATTTGTTATTTTATTATATATTAATTATTATTTTATTATTTATTTATTGTTAGACTGTTATCACACAGGAACCTCTCAACCCCCCCCCCCCCCCTTCGAGGAAATTTCAATTCTTACCCGATAATTTTTCCCTGAAAGCAAATTCTGATGTTAACAAACTGCAGAATATTAAACGGCGGCAAATGTATAGAAAATTGTAAGCATAAATTTACATTTAAAACTTAGGCGTACGTTTTAGTTTACAAACGCGTAAAAGGTAGAGCTATATAGAGGTAATGTTTTATTAGGTTGAATAAAGAAGTCATAATACGAATGACGGACTGAATCCGAAAATTTGCGGCACAAACCAATTAATCGTTTGTTAAACCGAATCACTCTGCAAGCGATCACGTCTAGTGTTAAACCAACCTTCATCATCATCATCAGAATCAGCATCATCATCTTCCCTTGAATCCCAGTTTAACTAGGGTCGGGATACGAATAGACTGTCTCAAATCCTCTCTCCTACATCATATCATCAGTCAATCCCCGATTTGAGACGCTTCCATTTGTTTAAATTTTTGTAGCAATTTCTGGAGCCTAGGCGCTCACCAACCAAATGCCCTCTCTGACGTTGGTATGGATCTTAGTGCTTTAGTCGCCTTCTATGACACGTACAGTCACAAGTTGGTCAATTCTTCAAACAACCCGGACACAACACGGTGACTAGAGTTAAACCAACATGGTTTCTTATTGCGGTGAAGTATTACGAATTATTTCTCACATTTTCTATAAAGAATGCAATTTTAAGTGCAGAATATCTGTAGTTTATATAATGAAGTATTAACAGCTAAATCTTGCACTGTGAAAAGTGGAGTTAAGTTTACAAACTTTACATTATAAGCGTCCGGTGTATAACTAGCCATGTCTATAGACATGCGTTGTCTGCGCTGTCCACAAACTCCTACAAATGGCTGGATTGACAGCGAGTTAATAATCCTTGTAATATATCGCAGGTTCAATTACGACATCAAAATGATCATTGATAATGATAATGACAATAGTGTCAAGACGTCCGGACGTTAAATTCTTATTGATTGATTGATTGATAATCATCATCATATTCCCTAGAATAAAAGTTTAGCTAGGTTCGGGATATTTATAATGATGATACAATATAATGATATCATATCTTGATCATCCTGTAAGAGAAGAAAAACACAGATAAACCTAAGAACACCGTGGTCTAGGTCTGATAAATGTTAAAAAATGTTATAATTGAATATCTCTGTCGAAGTAATAATACCACAGAACAAAATAATCAATACAATTAATTAAAATAATTACCAAATAACTGCGTATTTCTCCCATGATATCTCAGGCAGTGATGCAATTCAAGAGAACCTACTATTTTTTAATTTTATTATTATTCTACATTTTTTTCTATATTTTACTATTTTTCATTCGCTAACCTTGAAAATAGATTTTAGACAGGCTGGTGCTCCTTGAACCTAAAATTTGGCAGAACACTGAATATTTAGATAGGTGTATCTACACGGTAATTCATAAGTACTTTTATATTCTGATTTTTTCTAACATTTTATATTTTATTAGCTTTTGTATAATTTTTACAATTATTTTTATAAAATTTACGAGAGTGCAAATAAAGCATAGTAATGATAATAATAATAATAATAATAACCTCTGACAGTTTCTGTAGCAGTGTCATGGCCGGTGACCGGTCTTCAAGACTACTTCACAGGTTCCAGTCAGGTTATTATCAATCAAAGTCAAATCTTCGCTGTTGATAGCGCCGATCGGCAGCAAGCTTCGAAACATGATTAACCTTCCATGGGCCTAAAATGATATCCATAATTTATTGACTGACATGGTCTTTGAACCCAGGCCACTTGTATCCGATGTGAACTCTCTAGCCGTTACGCCATATCCTCTCACCATATAAACATAAAATAGCTTCCCAGCTCCTCGCGTGAAACTCTGCAATCCGTTATGGTTTCCTAATAAGAAACTGCAATCAAGATTTGTTCGCAATCAGACGTAACGTCTGGGAAATTGCCTTCAGGTGTTAAGTAGAAACAGATGCAGCCTTCAGCTTGATCAAGCGCCTGACGCCCGGCATGTGCCTCTCCGGAAGCAGAAAAGCGTGCTCCGCATTATAGAAACCTGATTTGTTTTAGTAGGGAGTCCTGAAGTTAAAGAACTGTTCTATCTAAAGGTTTACACAAATATTTTCTATATTAGTGGGAAGTGCTTCGTTTAGAATTTCTTCAATGCAACTTGATAGAAGCGCAAGAGATAACACAGAAAATAATGAGTTACAGACAGACGAGTGTATCTCTACAGATTACAGGGTGTATTCAGAAAGTTTCAAATTGGGAGAAATTATAAAGATTCTTTAACACAACAAACTATTGAGAGACGCTATCAACCATACATACATGTAGTTAATGAAAAAATTGAGTTAAAGTTTCCAACAGTAAGTATAAATAAATATCGTATTTTGTTTAATCTGAAGTACATTCATTATATAAAATTAATCTGATGAAGTTAAAGAAAGGGTCACCTAAACAACATAAGAAACGCTAACTAAAATTCCGTTCTTGAGGTAATACGACAATACAGTACTGTCGTTACACTGAGTGTATAGTTTTCTGTTAAACTTTAACAGGCTATCAGTAATAGTGAACGCTTTCTACACCTGATGTTAACAGCAGATAAGTCTCAAAAAACATTAAATTACTTATACAGTAATTTTCAGAAAGGAATCTTGATGAATGAATCAAATTTAAACCAGGGTTCAAAGGAGTTTAAGTTATATAGACTACAGATGCAAAAATATAGGGCAAGCAATAGCTTCCTATCCGCTCATCTACATGTATATTCATTTTCGGACGATTCGTTTGTTTTGAGGCAAACGTTCATTCCACTTGATTGCGTCAGTGTTCAAATGCACCATATGTATTTTGATATCTTAGAAAACGTTTATTTTCAAACAGTCCGTTCATCGGAGCATTAAATAACTTTAATTTGGAACTAATCAGATTCGTTTAGAGATGTTATTTTAGTTTGTAATACTTTGTAGCTTTATTAAGAGCAGATTCAACATTATTTTCTATAGGCCTGTGAAAATATTTGAAGACGTTAGCAGATCACAATTATAACAATTCTAATAGTAAAAAGCTAAAAGATGGTAAAGCTAATGTTAACGTCAGTTTCCTCACTCGAAAGCGATATCAGTGACGGGTGAGCCCAGGATTTGAACCCCGCAGATAGGTGCTATATATCTTACCGACATCGCCAGTGGCTTCAACCATAATTAAAGACACAACCTCAAAAAGCACTCACTGCCATCAATGGGTCATACTTCTAAAATTGAGACTAAAAGTATTAAACGAATTTGTATTCGTTTAATACTTTTAGTAACTCTTAGTAACTCTTTAGTAGCTCTTAGTAAGTAGCGAATAAAATAGAATTACAAGAAACTCGTGTTAGAACAACATACACAATTTATTGTTCGTCATACAGAACGTCTATTCAATACACGTTATCAAATTTTAGCCTTAGACACATACACACAATTTTTAAGCGCATAATATGAAATGACTACTTGACACACATAAGCGTTCAACTTAAATATAAATAGGTCACTCACATTTTGGCATTTAAACAAAGCAGATGAAACAACCATCTACATCAATTTTCCAACAATGACTCAACAAGAAATGACATCGCTGATCAAATATTTGATCAAATATTCACCAGAGACGCTAGGTCCTTAATTATTTCAATAACTTAAGACTTCAATTACACTCCTAATGTCTAAACTATACCAAAAGAAAAATCCTTTGATTCTTTCAATAAATTAATACAGTTAACAAATAAAATTCTCAGTCATGCTCAGAAAAGAAATGAAGATAGTTTAGTGTCTTTGAAAGATATTTTATTGTCTTTGTTTCTTTTCCAACAAGTGAAATAAAGTTAAACCTTGAAATGCTCACACGTAAATGTCATTATTTCACCGGCAGAAATGCTAGGTTTATAAGTAACAACAGCAGTGGATACTTATTTAGACAAGTACACACGAGTACATTTAATTAGCATCCTAAATGCAAAGCTTGTGCAATAGTCCTAGCTTGCAAACTCATCTAAAATTGTTTAACTCATAATTGCCTCTGAAACATTCAGAAATTTAGAACAATATCGTAGTTCAAAGATAGCGCAATATTTGAAATTAGAATTTGTCAGAGAGACGAGATGAAACATTTTAAGACAGCTCAGTATGTGTACAGTGGAATGCAGTGTCTGATTAACTACTGAAGACTTACACACATACGCACACATACACACACACATGGGATACTTAATAAGCTGAAATTTACTGTTCTGTAAACAAAATGTTACAACTGACATCATCGCTTGCTTAAGAATGAGCAGGAAAACCGAAGAGACTACTCAGACTATTTAGTTTTTACTACAGTTAGAAACTGGACCTTATAAAGAGTTGAGTCTGGCAAAATGACAACTAAACAAAGAATTGACTGACATTTAGGATTACAACTAAACGTCTCAGAGATGTAGGCGAAACAGATAAACCCAAAGCACTGCGTGGTTTAAGAGGCAGTATAACCGCTGAATAAAACATCTGCCTCATAATATGCCAATCTAAGTAACAAGCGCCATGCAAAATTGCTTGATGCTGATCATTTCTAACTACCCTGATCAGAATATTTGATATATTGAAGCTTGAAATAATGCTAGTTCCATTAGTCATCTACACACCAACACTCAATAACAATAAGATTTGTCAAAATAATCACCAATAACCATAAAGCAACTACTAATTAAATTTCTCACTACGTACATCAAATTTATGCAGAGACTGAATCACCAGCACACAATCAAGTACCCATCAGTGTCTATGAACACGTTAACACTCGTACAAAATTAGGCTTAGTTTTGTTTCAAATGAAATTTTAACGTGCATTAATATGATTGAAAAAGGCGAGGCATTGCACACTTTTCTTCACTCTCATTTTACATCAATGGATATTTTATGCACAAAATCTAACTGTTCACGATGATTCGAGCATAAAATCCAATTACGTATGCTAATTTACGCGAAAAATACAATTATTAAGTCCAAACACACCACTGAAAAACTAGTAATTTATGCTACTTCTATACCGTCCCAAACCACATGAATCTACGAAACACCCATATTGCTCTAAAATGGGAGATCATTTCGATTACTCAACTACGAGATGCTAGGCTAGAGCTCGTTACACTGACGTTGTCAGATGCAGTGTCGAATCCCTGACTGACTTGATCGTTTCGTGACTCACTGGATTAGAGAAGGTATTAGCGGATCATCTATTCAACATCCTCCAGGTTGTGCTGAACCTTGGAGAAGTCAAAGTCAGCTCCAGTAGCGCGTTGGAATATGTCGAGCACGTCGATGCACGTCGTCTCAAAGTGAGTGGTGGAATCATACGTCGTAGAAATGAAAATCTGCGACAGATATACAGAAAAATAAGATAATACAGAAAAATACCGAAATAATATACAAATGTACAGAGATAATATACAAATGTACAGAGATAATATACAAATGTACAGAGATAATATACAAATGTACAGAGATAATATACAAATGTACAGAGATAATATACAAATGTACAGAGATAATATACAAATGTACAGAGATAATATACAAATGTACAGAGATAATATACAAATGTACAGAGATAATATACAAATGTACATAGATAATATACAAATATACAGAGATAATATACAAATATACAGAGCAAATATACAGAGATAATTATAATATACAAATACAGAGATTTAATGCTCCGATCAAGCAACGCACAGTGAATAAGAGCAAGATTCAAGATACATTATTACTACTGCGATGCACGATTGAAGTAAACAAAGTACGCTGATACACCGAATAAGGCACTAATAGCCAAAAAAATATAGTAAACATAATGAAAACACTAGACAAAAAACCTTAAGAGCAATGAAACAATCAATTCACTTAAATTATACAGTGACAATACTCTAGAAGTATGAAAAGTTCTGCTTAAAAAACTATTACTAAGATCAAATATTATATAGAATAATGAATACTTTTAGACAATCAATAAGCAGTTATAGCTGTAAATTTTAATAGAATAAAATTATTTTATTTCATTGAAGTGGCATCAACAATCAAAAGGGTACGCGAAAAGTAGACGTTGTTTTACAGATAATATTTAATTATTACATAAAGAGGTGAGATAAAGTTGATAGCAGTACCTGATTAATAGTGCCCGGGTCTGTGGGCTCCAGCTGATCAACCACTGAGACAAACCTGAACCAATCAAATATCACACAACTTACTTGTCAACCAATCAAATATCACACAACTTACTTGTCAACCAATCAAATATCACACAACTTACTTGTCAACCAATCAAATATCACACAACTTACTTGTCAACCAATCAAATATCACACAACTTATCAACCAATCAAATATCACACAACTTACTTGTCAACCAATCAAATATCAAACAACCTACTTATAAATAATAATAATAATAGTAATAATAATAATAATAATAATAACCTACTTATCAACCAATCAAATATCAAACAACTTACTTATAAATAATAATACTAATAATAGGCAGGAGGACCAGCGCCATTACTGGTGATAAGCGCGAAAAATCTTTTCTGTGGCAGCGACTGTCTATTGCTCTCCAGCGATTCAATGCAGTCTGCTTCAGTGGCACTTTGGCTAAAGCGGCTTCCCAGAGTGCAGAGGAATTATTTTAATCGCTTTTTTAAAAACTTTTAATTAAATGAAGTCTCTTTTATCTTATTTTTTAGCCCAGGGCCCTTTACAGCCCAGGGCATTAAAAAAAAAATTTAAAAAAAAATAAAATAAAATAATAATAATAGTAATAATAATAACAACTTACTTATCAACCATTCAAATATTAAATAACTTACTTAAAAATAAAAATAAATAAATTAAAGTTATAACATAATTTATATTTGAAAAATAAATAAAATGGCGATTTCCATGATAAAACAAAACTTTCACAGATGGAATGGCAACACCTCAGGATAAGGAGTGCAGACAGACATATGGGTTAATGAGAGCATTAATTAATCATTCAGATATCATTGATTAAGATAACATGTATTAACATAATAACATGCATGTAATAACATTGACATAATGAGATATATGTAATAACATGTATCTCATTGATTAAGATATCATCAATTGATAACAAATCATTGATTGTATCATTGATTAAGATATCATTGATTAAGATATCATTGATTAAGATATCATTGATTAAGATATCATTGATTAAGATATCATTGATTAAGATATCATTGATCAACACATCATTGATTAAGATATCATTGATTAATCGCTCAATTACTTTAAGTGATAGAGACGCATTTAAACTGGTTATACAGGAATATTCATACTATCCGCAGAACAGTAACTAAAAATTAACTTAATAGAAGCAGAAATGATACAAATTTCTAGTCTAGTTTCAATTTATAAACATGGCTAAATCTGGACAATGGCCTTGGAGGAACTGTAATCTTCTCCAACAAAAAGGGATTTTAGTCTGATTATGATAATAATAATAGTAATAAAATTCCGGCGATAAGCGAGAGACATCTTTTCTTTGGCAAAGGCTTTCCATGACTTTGCAAAGATTTAATGCAGTCTGCTTCAACAATTCTTTTAAGCCGATTGATGACCTCGAGTAGCCGGGCGGCGATTCAGCACGTATTGCTCGAATCGTTTTTATCAAACCCCAGGTTCTTTACACCGGGGTAAAAAAAAAAAATAGTAATAATAATAATAATAATAATAAAATGTAAACATACTCAAAAGCATAAAACAGAACACAGTTAGCTAAAATAGTAATTAAATTGTCTAAACAACATATAACATTCACATAAAATGCAAATTCAGTAATTAATTTTAGTTATTTATTTTGAATTAATTTTCTGATTTATATTTAATATTTCTACGAACTCTGAGACCCACCATGCAGACTATACCAGCATGAAATACCTAGCAAATATTACACCAGAAATAGTGTACTTTGAATGTCTCAATAGCTGAGTGGTTAGAGTCCCGGCCGTGCTGATCTGAGAGTCAGATTTCAGACATTCACGAGACTGGTTACAAAGAAAATGGATGGTTATATGGAAATTGCCTAACGGTTTAACCATATAGCATTAAAAGTGACAGATATCAACACAGTTGATCATTTCACTACAATGCGTGTTCACTTTACTTATACTTTATAAAGAAGTAAATATGTAACCTAAAAAGAGAGAGAAAGAGAGATAGACACAGATTGATATAGATAGAGAAGGAGATATAAAGATATCATTTCACTATAAAGCTTGTTATACTCCTCTGAAGAAGTCACACAACTAAAGACTATTCTTACTTTTCTTTAATTGTGCCCAAAAGGTCTAGACCAGGCTTCAGCTCCGCCTCAGGGTTGGAGGTCTCAACGGTTGTAGCCACAAGGGCCATGTAAAACCCTTTACCAGTCACCATGTGAGTAGAACTCACGCACGACACGTAGATATCTGTGACAATCAATCAATCAATTCATCAATCATTCACACAATTAAGCAGTCACTAATCAACCAGTATGTCAATCAATAAATAAATCAATCAATCAACAGTAACCATAAGAATTCAACGGAAATGTTAAATTCTCACACAAACAGTATTGAATTGCATTGCAATGTATAGTACTGTATAGTATTGTGAGTGAGGCATTGGCCTCAGGCAGTAGAGATTTCAAGGGCAGAGAGAATAGGAGGAGGATATCAGACAGATAATGATAGTAGCAATGAGATACGCACCATACTTCCTGTTGACTTGCTTCTGAGGAATAATGATCTGACAGGATGGCACATCCTTGGTGTTTGGGATAGGATGATCTAGGATGCAGATAGCACGCACAACCTACAACATCAGACATATCAATCAATTAATAACTAATCCTGACTCCAGCCCTCTTCCACACAGAATATTTGCTTTCATCATCATGTTAACGAGGACAGAAGAATATCTGAATGATATAAGACCACAATGAAAACATCAGCAAATGTTGAAATAAATAAATGACAAAGAGGCAGGCTATTCAAACAAACCTGTCCAACTTTTCTGCACAGATGAGGAGCGTAGGAAGGGTCGCAGATGACCATGCTGCATTTGGCTGTCTCCTCACCTGACCTCACTCCCACCACTTTACCGTTCTCCATCACTATCTCGTCGATCGGCTTGTCCAGCATGTACGTACCACCGTAGATAGCGCTCAGTCTACAGTCAATTAGTCAAGCCACTGAAACAATCATTCTACATATCCATATGAATTTTAATTTATAAACAGTCCATCAACATATATATATATATATATATAATTATATATATATCGTCTATCAATTCATTAGAATGTCGTTTAAACGATACAACATAAAAGAGCCATCTCTTTGTCACTGGCTAGTTTAACATGTGCACAGCAGCATCAAACCATTTCAGTTTTAAGCAGCCTTTGCGAGAAACCTTATTGATCAATCATCCAATCAATCAATCTATACATTTTCTGTAGCATTTCTACATGTACCAACTAACAACTAGCCAAAAAAATTAATCTTGTTAAAAACCAACCTAACTGATCAATCTGTACATTTTCCGAAGCATTTTTACACGTAATAACTAACAAATAGCTAAAGAAATTAATCTTGCTATAAACCTTAACTAATTAATCGATCAACCAGTAAATCAATCTATATATTCTCTGTGCGTTTCTACAAGTAATGACTACTCTTAGAATCAATCTTGCACAGCCGAAATAGCCAGGTTAGAAACGTAACAGTCACAGACCTGGCGAATCCCTGGGGCAGTTCTCCGAGCCCATAGAGAGGGTAGAGGTAGGGGGACTTGCCGTATCTAGCCAGCGACTCGCTGTACAGCTTTATACGCAGCAAAGTCTCAGAGGCCGGCTTCTTCAGGTAGCTAAACACAGCAGTCACTATTCAATTATTCAATTTATAATACGAATATATTTTTTATAAAGATTCAATATACACATATATGTATATATATATATATATATATATATATATATATATATATATATATATATATATATATATATACAGTATATATACTGTATATATATATATATATATATATATATATATATATATATAAATAAATTCAAAAGTTTCTACATCTCAAGGTGATGTTAGAATATCAGAGTTTAAAGGTTTACTACAATTATAGATCTGATGAATTTAACATAACTGACATTGTAAGGATTGAAAAAGGAACACTGGTATAATTGATAAAACAAAAATTATAATTTAACCAGGACATCAAATCAATCTCATGTTATGCACAGCATGCTTGTTTTCTGATTATACAGTTACTATGCAATATTAGTATCCTATATAATCATTGCAAAAACTTTGTTAATAATTTCCAAATAACAGATTTTAGTAAATACAGACGATGATATGGTGTGGGAAAGAGAGGATACGAGAAGATTTATTCGCATCTGATCCTAATTAAACTGGGATTCAAGGGAAGATAACGATGATGAACCAACCCAACTCTCCTAAGCTGAGTTTCTAAATTCTAAATGAATATTATTTACCAGATCACAAGAAATTCTCTAAATTTGAAAATAAGCAGTAAGCTAATAGCAAAAAATGACAACACAGCAATTTTCACTTTCAACGCTTTTTGCTTCAAGTATCTGTTTACTTGCTTATTTCTATATTTGTTAATCTGTTTATTTGTTTGAAAATTTGTTTGTGTTTGCTTCAAGTAAATCTGCCGTTGTTTTGCAGCAGAATACTCACCTATCATCGCGATAGAGAGCTAGCGCGTGGCCAGTGAAGTCAGCAGTGTTCTCGTCCAATCCAAACTTCTCATAAAGATCTTTCATTGGTCCAGAGTTAACGTCAAACCCTTTCCAGGTCTTCTGATCGTCCGGGTTGAACTCGTCGACAAACTGAAGAAAGGATCTGAACCTGCGCTTCTCAAACAGTCCCATCAATCCTGCACAGCGAGCAAACATCAGAACACGCTATAGTATCCACCTGTGTATACATATTACATGGGTCTACTCATTCAACCGAAAACAAATGCTCCACAAGGTGATCGAGCCCGGCCTTCTGCTGCAGCTTACATTTGGGATAATTTGACACCTATTAGCCTGAGACATGAGTGTAACTATTTAGCTTTCCGTCGTGGTGTCAAAATATAATTGTGGTCACGTAGTTTTTCTACATAAAACTACTTTATACGTATGTATATTTATTATAAGTATTTGATATATGAAGACATGAATGAGTGTTGCTGGATGGTATAAAGTTCCACTCATATGTAGACATTTTCTTATTAGTTTAGATTTTATTTAAATATAATTGTTATTTAGTTTATTCTTACTATTGAACCCTTCTATAAAGTAGTCTCAAAACCGAGTTCGGTCAAGACACTGCTATATAAGATTTCGCTGTTAACAATAATAATAAGGAAAAATGCTATTTCAATGAGCTAATTCTCTTTTCCACTTAGAAATGACAAAGGTAATATACCTGTTTTTTAAAATACTGTTAATATAATAACAACTATAATATAATAACAATTAAAGTGCTACAGTCATCAATGACAACATTGAGCACTACTGTGACAAATCCAATCCGGTAAGCAAAAGAAGGTCCAAAAATGGCGCAAATTCAAAAATCCAGAAAATCAGTCCAAAGATATCATCTCACTCTCACAGTACTCCATTATAAATATAACAGAGACATAATGCTAACATAATTTTATGATCTAATGTGATTTTATTATACAACGACTACCAGCACAGTGCTATAAACTCTAATATGATTTGTTTATACAAGGCGTATGAAGTTATAAATGTAAATATAATTTGACTATATATAGAGTGACAGCAATGCGTTATAAATGCCAACATGATTTGACTAAACAAGGATAATCAGTGCATACAATCACAATCAGCACTGCACACAAATAAAAAACTAAAAAGCTAATGTTACACCGACAATAGTATATAAGTATAAATATGTGAGGGATATATATGTAACATATCTAACGCTAATGCTAACAATATGGTAAAATAATTTTATTATTCAAGATAAAATCTAGGCTAACCAGAAGCCAATGCCTCAGTCTCATTGGCTGGAACCTTGTGAATCTTGCCACCCTTATACACGTAGCTTCCCTCAACAGACTTGAACTCCAGATATCTCGTGACTCCGGTGTGGATCAGCAGCTTCACTAGTCTACCTGCATAGTGAATCAATCAATTAATATATTGTCTAATCAATCTATCTATCAATAAATTTCTATCAATCAATTAATTAATTCACTATCTCATCAATCAATCTATCAATTAATTCATCGTCTAGTCAATCGATCTATCCATAAATTAATGAATCGCATAATCAATCAACCACTCAATTAATTCATCATCTAATCTCTCTATCTATAAATCAATTAATTCACTGTCTCATCAATCAATCTATCAATTAATTCATCATCTAATCAATCAATCTATCTATTAATTAATGCATCGCATAATCAATCAATCAATCTATCAATTAATTCATCGTCTAATCACTCTGATCAAATAATGCACTGTCTAATCAAAAAATCTATTTGTTAATTAATAAAATAATCACGAAAACCTCTGCATAAATTAGCAGTTTCAACACAATGAGTCAGCAATCAATCAAAAAGTTATAAATATTATTCGTCAACAACTCATCACTACAGAATGGATGAGCATTGTACAGGTTGACTTGTGTATCAGGCACACTATCAGTAGATCATGCACTCAATCAGTCAATGTTTATCTGATATTTCCATTGTGAAATTACAGCACCTCTTTAAAAACATATGAACGTTAAGTTAAATGCATTAGGTACATGAAAAAATCATACGTCAGCAATAATGCACATACTCGATAATGAATTTTATTATTAATGCTCGGTTAAATATATAAACTGCAATTACAAAGCTCGTAGCCTGATTTTTAATTATTTTTCATTAGTTGATCAACATATAATTTCAAATTTATCAAAGTTCAATCTCAAGTTGGTCAAAGTTTAATCTCAAGTTGATCAAGGTTTAATTGTAAGTAGGCCAAACTTAATACGAGTACATCATAACTCAGCCTCGAACTCATCACTAAGTAGATATAAAGATAACCAGTATTTGAACACTGACCGTTCGCCATTAGAAATTTAGGAATAAGATCAACATTCCAGTCACGCCCTCTGCCATACTCTTTAGGTAACTCCTTCTGAATGTTGAAGTGTGTGTAGAGCTGCAACAAAATCAACAGCATCTCTAAGTATTCTGTAACAAGCCACACAAGTAATGAAGCTATAATCTAAAAAAGCTAATGTTAACGTCAGTTTCCTCACTTGGAAGCGATGTCAGTGACCGATGAGCCCAGGATTTGAACCCCGCACATACTGATCCGCTGTCGAATATCTTACCGACATCGAAATCGCCACTGGCTCCAGCCAGTATACTTTGATATCCAACCGATTTGATATCAACAACTATTTGAAAGACCTCCAAACACAACAATTCAGAGTCAACGGTTGCTGATGTCCCTAAGCACAACCTAGGAACCAAACTGGCCATGTAGAGTCTAATGTGATATGGCACTAAAACAGTATCATAGCAAATCTTGAGCTATTTTATCCACAATTTTTATTAATGTAGTATTTTGATCACGGCATAATAGACTAACGTCTTCTAAGGGTGTCAACGAGGCGCTCTCCCCTCCATAGTACTTGTTCCTATCCATGTGAAGAACCTTCTTCCCACTCACAGACATCATACCACTCAGAATACATTCCTGCAAATAATAGTAATACAAAATAATATTAATAATAATAATAATAATAATAATAATAAATGCTTACATTACTCAGCAGTCACACACACACTTCCAACTACTTAATTAATCTCTCAGAACTCATTGAGCTGACATATTGAAGTTATATAAATGTTGCAGAAATATGCAGTCAATATAATCGTAATTAATAATAACTATCATTGATAGTAAGGATATGATAGTAATTAGTAATAACTATCATTGATAGTAAGGATATGATAGTAATTAGTATTAACTATCATTGATTAAATTTGCATCATGTTTTTAAATGGAGAAAGATTGGTCTCTCTCGATTTGCACAAGGAATAAACAAGGTTATTTATACTGACATTAAGAGAACTATAAAGTCGATATTCTACCAGCACAAGGGAGATTTTAAGGAGTTGCTTTATGCACTAGAGCAATACTGATTGTATCAACTTTATTATCAAACGAAGGCATCAGGAACATTTATACATGATTTTATGACATCCCAAAATAGATAGCTACTGACAGATTTATCAAGGGGATAGTTACATCTGAATTTTATGAAAACTTTTTGATGCGCTAAAGTCCACTTATTTACCGGATGACTTGCATCTCAAATTCCACCTGTTAAGCCCCTCTCGCCTTATTAAATATGGTGGCCTTCATTGTTCCCATTTAAACTTCCTACACAAGACATGAGTGGGTGGGGTGTGTTTGAAATTAGGGGAGTATGAATAAAAATCAACTCAACTTGAAGTTTAGAGTCTACAAAGGTTCACAAAATACAAAAACAATTATATTATTTGCAAACATTAAATTATCATGTCATCAAAGACCTAATCCATAACTAGAAATTGGCACATTATATTGATGCGCTATAAAATGGAGTATAAATCAATATTTAAATAATTTCTTGAAATAGCTATATACGCATAGTGTTTTTAACAGCACATATCAATACATTTTTCATCAACAAAGTTTTATTTAAGAAATAATGAGCTAATCAGTTAAACCATTTATACATCAAAGTTATACTAAAATTTAGACACTAAATGATATAAAATAATTGTAACTTCAACAATAGGATTTGGTAAACCAAGATGAGATAAATATGGAAAACCATAGTACCGAAATCACAAACAACTTAAAATCAATATCTGATCAAAAGCGATACTTTTTTAAAATACAACCTAGTAAAACAACATATCAACCTCAATACCTTAAAAATGATTACAATTTTCGCTTTATAATTGCCAAATAATTACCGGCTTGTAGCATTAACAAGTATCAAAATATTGAGTCATTATTGCCATTTACCAAATTAGCTTATTACATTTAAAAAACATGGCAAGTAGATGCATAAATTCCTACCTTTAGACCGGTGCCGAGCACGATGACGTCGTAAACCTCATCCATGTTTTTGATTTGATTTAGGTTTTCCTAATTCTTAACAGACCGACACAAGACAGGGTCGCCAAATCGATTCTAGAATATATTTAATTAAACAAATAAATACACAAAATCTTTCTGTCCTGTGGGTGGATCTTCAACAATCGTTACCACTTCAGAGAGTTTTTTTTTACAAATTGATAATTGCGATAGTTATGTTAATTTCGGCTTTGATTTTATGGTCTATATTCTCTATTTATTATCCATTATTAACTTAATACTAATAATAATAGCTGTCCAATGTTAAAACTTGATCTGTTAATCTATGAAGTGCTCTATATGGAGCGTGAACGCAGACCGAGTACTAAATTAATAAGTACCTTAATTGGATATACCTGCCACTTGGCAATACATTGAAGAAAAAGAGATAGAAGTTCACAGAACTATTAATAGTTGAACTAAAGTTATACAATCAAGATCAAAGTCTCGTTCCAAAAGTGTTATGGAGTAGAAAACGAGCTATACCAATGTTTTCCGGAATGATGCAAAATTTTCGGACACTATTGGATAGAGTCATGCATATGTAATCTTTAAAAGTTTAATATTTTGGACTTCTAATTTGGCCTGTAGGTCTAATTGTAATTAGTCTATTTATAATGCAGAATATATGATTCATCATATGATAATTATATCCTCTTTTGTGGCAGACCCATATCCTCATAAGAAAATTTTCAATCCTTTATAAAAAATATTCATATCATCTTAGTAAGATCGTTTTAATTTTAGAAGCATATATTTATTAAATACAATTAACCAATCGTTCTATCATAGTATCGTAGTTGAAACAATTTCAGAAATGAATTTCTGAACTGTAGTCTTGGCACCTTTGAACTCATCATCAACAACAGGGTCGCATAACACAACTTATGTATTCTTCCGCGCACTGCTGCCACATCTTCAACGTCGTGATTACAAATATGACATTCACAGAATAAAAACAGATAATATCACACAACACGACAGTCAACATATTTCGAATAACATAAAGGTACAAAGTAAAAACGCAAAGACAGGCACACTAATACATGCAAAAACCAGGCCATCAATGAAGGAGCATAACACCCTATCGAGTTGACCACCCGGATATCAATCACCCCGCTAACAAGCGTCCCACATGTCTAAATCAAATTTTTTAATCAAAATAAAAGAGTGAAAGTGTCAATCATAGAAAATTTTAAATTACAACAAAGCAGAAGTTGGATGAGAAAAAAAAACAACAAATTTTCTTATTGTGACAAATTTTCTAATAAATACTGTTTAAATTCTCTAGAAAAGGTTGATAGCAATTTGATGTTGCGTAATATTGGTTGAATTTTATTGCAGTCCGTACACGCCTCATTTACATAAGATTTATAGAATGACACATTGGATTTTTTAAACAGATAGTTGGAGTCAAGCAGTCTAGTTGAATAATTAATAATACACTGTGCTTTTTATAACTGATACCCTACATTACTGGAGAGAGTTGGCACCAAAAAGTATTAAGAAATAGGAAGAAGAGATGGATAGGACACATTCTAAGGGGGGAAGGTCTATTAAAAGAGGTCATAGAAGGTAGAATGGAAAGAAAAAGAGGCAGGGGCAGGCCGAGATTTGGAATGTTAGATGATTTAAAGACTCGCTCATATGTGAAAATGAAGAGGAAGGCGAAATACAGAGAAGAGTGGAGGCGTTATGTAACATGGACTTGCCAGTAGGCAGTGCACTAAGAGGGAGACCCTACATTATTTTGACAATAAAGACGTAAGGAGTTGATCGATAGAATCGAAATTTACAGTAATTAACCAGCAGCAAATTCTATCATACATAACGAAATTTCGTTTGACTATTTTCAATAACGTGGGGTCAGATAAGAAAATTTCCAGTACAGGATTACGGGCGGGTTACATGCAGCGTATTATTATCTCTCCAAAAATAGTAGCGAACACGTCACATAAAATTTCTGCCAATGCAGATTTTGAAGAACATTCATCTCATTTCAAACGACCTAAAGTACGTGCTGATATGTTCTTAATTGACCCCCTCGAAATCGACGAAATCTTTATGCAATTTTTTTAACTTAAAATTTGTGTCATATATTAACTAAACGGAATTTTAAATGACGCTTACAAGTGGTCTGTTAGGGTCCCAGAGGGTGACCATCTAATATTAGTCAAGCATTTCAGTCATTCAAAAGCTAACAAAACGGTTGCATGATTAAAAAGATCGTGCAATTTTTTTCTGTATCTCCCCCAAAAAATTTCTGGATCCGCCCTGATTGTCATGAATTACAGCAGACATCAAATCTTTGCCTTTCATTTGGAGCGAATTTTAAAATTATAGTAACAATGACTGACCAAACTACTTCTAGTCAACATATTAAGTATCAGTGCAAAGTTAGGCGCTTCATAAAACTCGTCCTATTCGTCTCTTCTTTTATATTTATTTTCCGATACGAGTAAAAACAAAAGTTGGTAATGCTAGTGTTAACGTCAGTTTCCTCACTCGAAAGCGATGTCATTGACAGGCGAGCCCAGGATTTGAAAGCCGCACATACTGATCCGCGGTCGAGTATCTTCCCTGTAACCCTCTGCAGTCTACTACACATATTAGAATGTCTCAATAACGCAGTGGTTACAGGCGCAGATAACGTCATGAAGTTTTAAATGACAGACCCTGAGGTGAATTAAACTCTCGTGAGTTCGAATCCCGGCCGCGCTGATCTGAGAGTAAAATCTCGGAAGTTCATTGGACTGGTTGCACGGAAAATGGACTAAATTGCCTAACGGATTTAACATGTGGTAAAAGTGATAGATATCAACGTAGTCGATCGTTTCACTATAACGCATGTTATTATTATTGTTATCGTTCAGATGACTGAACAGTCGTTATATCAGTACCATGTTATGCTTCTGCTCTTAAAATAGATCACAAAATAAAACAACAACAAATATTTGTATTAGCCTAACTGAAGGCATTCCGAACTTTAGAGAAATCGTCCGTAGTTTCAATTTCCTCGATCAGTATCAACAACAATAGCTACACGAAACTCAAATTTCTACATCTTTTACTAATCATTATATTAATTATTTAGTATAACACGACATTTACACCAAGCTACATACTGAATATAGCCAAGCTACATACTGAATACAGCCAAGCTACATACTGAATATAGCCAAGCTACATCCTGAATATAGCCAAGCTACATACTGAATATAGCCAAGCTACATACTGAATATAGCCAAGCTATATGCAAGAACACTGGCATGTTAAATAGCACAACTAATGATGTTAGATTATAATTATATTGCAATAAAAATCATGTTTTAATATATAGCAACACACATTTAAATAACCAAATTGAAGTTAGGTTAATGAAAAACTCCACGCTACAGCATTTTAACGTCCACACCAAGTGCTGATCATATACTCGGAATGCCAATAAAAACAAAGCTAGCAATGACGACGACGGTAATTACCAACGATCAAAAACGGTTCTGAGGCGGCTAATGAGAAATTTAATGTTTGATAATATACACTAGTTCCTTAAGCACAAGTACACAACTTGTGACACAACCAGTCTTTCCGATTTCCAATGAGTCGAAACTAGTATTTTCGATTTATATTTCCCATTTCCAACGAGACACAACTAGTCTTTCCGATTTCCAACGAGTCGAAACTAGTATTTTCGATTTATATTTCCCATTTCCAACGAGACACAACTAGTCTTTCCGATTTCCAACGAGTCGAAACTAGTATTTTCGATTTATATTTCCGATTTCCAACGAGTCACAACTAGTATTTCCGATTTCCAACGAGTCACAACTAGTATTTCCGATTTCCAACGAGACACAACTAGTATTTCCGATTTCCAACGAGTCACAACTAGTATTTCCGACTTCCAACGAGTCACAACTAGTATTTCCAATACTTCGCTGATACACAAACTACTTGGATCGATTATAAAATAATATTCTACAAAAATCCACTTGGAAAACAGTGAAACAATAATAATTTTTAAAGTTTATTTCATATGTAGATAGTAATGTTGTGACAGGAATCGGTCTTGAGACTACTTAACAATTTCTACTGCTGATGATTTTTCCTCGCAACTATTAACCATAAATAATTGATATGCAGCAATGACTGAAATTGTTTCATTGGAGCATAGTGAGCATACTGCAAGCATATAGTACACAGTGTATTATATGTTTTATGTGTATTACATATATAATACACAATGTAGGAAATCAGCTTCATCTGGTGGCTGTGTCAGTTCAGTTACTAATAAATTAAAGTTACTTTAGGACGACATCTAACTATCAATCAATCACTACATTAACGCAATTCTAAAGCACATTCTACCGGTGAGCTCAAGCTTTATCTAGTCGTGGAAACGCTTTCCACAGAGATCTTCGTTGTGCGATATTCAACAAGATGGTGGGTAGATCTCTAAAATTTACTAACACAGTACAAATACAAGTAGGTTAGTCTAATGAGGACTATAGGGAGCCCAATTGATGTGCGCCTAGAAATAAGCTAATAGAGAATAAGAACCCTTTACTAAAAGTAGCTATATTAACATAAGCTGTTAGTAGCGTAGTAGCATAACAAGCCGAGTGCAGTAAGCTAGCTATATCAGTAAATTATTTCTCTGATATCACCATAACGTCGAATATATAAATACTCAATTCACTAAATTGAATTTTACGTCTATTTCATCGTCTTACCATGGCAACAGAGAAATAAAGTAGCTCATCAAAACAGCTCTACACGAAAATTCATTTTTATGAAGATAAAGAGTCAACAGACTTCAGACTTAACTCAAGAGAAAGCTAACAGAAAGCTAACTGAAACATATACAAGCCAAAAACCTTCCGGGCATCGTTAACATTTTCCTTCATCTCAACATGAAAATTTGAAATTTTTGAAAATACTGACCAATAGACTAAGAGTGTAACAAATGAGTTACAACAAATATTTTGCATACTTTCCGAGATAGCCATAGACTAATACTAATAATCTGGCATAGCACAATTGTACTAGTTAGTGTAACTCGCAAGGAGTAGATATAAAACACAACGACTACTCCGCCTGTCTCAATTAGTTTTCATTTAATACATGTCTACCACAAGAGAAAAGTGCAATTTAACTTATCTTGTATAACTAATTCTACAAACACCGATTGCCCGGTCTTTAGCATAAACATGTGTAATTCATCAACAGTCACCGAATCGATGATTCACGAGTGACCAGAACACAAGAGAATAACAGAATGAGAAAGACAAGAGAAATACTTAGAGCTACAATTTGATTGCTATTTGTACATTAAAGTCAATGGCACACTACTTATGTGCTAAAAAGTACACATGCTGTTGAGTATTTAATTACTCATCATTATATGCTCACAAATATATTGTATGCATATAACAAGTAAGCAAATCTATTCACATTCATTTTCAAATAAAGAACAAAAGTACAAACATAAACATTGGACATTTATTTGCAACAAGCATTATTTCTACAAGTGCATAAACAACTATGTACCAAGTACGTACAAATGTAATTAATCGGCCAGCATTTCCACAAAAATGCATATATAAAACAAAGCGCAGCTTACTGCTTCATACATGCAAATCTAAAGTATACCATTGATACTAGAGTACCAGCACATATTATAAACAATGCACAGCTATAGCACAAACAATACAAGCACTCGTAAATGCAAGTAAACAAGCAAGACAAGTATACAAGAGTAGAAAAGAATATAACTACCTGTACACGTATACAGATAAATACACGTAACAGTATCCAATAGCATGTTAAGAACTACCTGTAGTTTTATTACTACTGCATGTATAGTGCAAGCAGTAGTATTATATATGCAGTAGTACTGTATATAGGTACAGCCAGAAGTAATAGTACTAGTGGGAGTACAAGTACTACTAGTAGTAGTTCTATTACAAATATGTATACAGGAATTTGACAAAATGAAGGTCGAGACGTCATGATTAGAACGTCAGATATTGAGGCGCAGAAATTAATACGAATTCTACATCTTAATCAGGTCCCCGGTATCTCCTAAATATTGTCTGCATTGTTAGAAGAGTAGACGAGTCGTCCTAGACGAGAGACAAAGAGAAAGTGAGAGAGAGAGAGAGAGAGAGAGAGAGAGAGAGAGACAGAGAAAAGAGTCTTTGAGTGACTACCAGAGGTGTGTTTCCCTGATCTCACTAATAACTTGACTGGCTCTCTGAAGTGCCTGCAATATAATATAATACAGCAGTAGCTAAGTATCTCAGTATCAGAATTAATATCTGAACAATGAGACATAACGTACAGTCATCTTCAACTGATAACACAAAACCAAAGTGCATATTATAAGATAGTAATATTGCAAAAAGATAATCACAGATTTTTACCTGATTTATAGCTTTTACAAGGCTTTGCAAAAAATCCGGTTAGCTATGGTAGATCAAATATATGCATAGTATACCAAAAGCCTATATGAAAAATATATTAGAAGAAAAGTGCGAGGAGTCCATAGAACCTGTATGGATCCTTTATGGAAATAATCCGAAATATGTTAAATGAAATCTTTTTAGAAGTAACTGTTCAGCAAATATTGAGGAAATTATTAAATGCCAGTGTATTCCCAGACACTAAGCATCAATTTGGAGCCTAATATTTGATAATTGTGCCCACCATTTTCAACAACTTCAGCAGCAAATTTATTTACAATGACCAATGACATACACAACATGAAAACAAAAATAAATAACATAATGAGACAAATATAACAACAAGAGATATCAAAATGCAACATGGGAAGCAACACCAATACATTACACAATTTGAACAAACAGTACATAGAGTAGCTAAAGATATGTTAATAGCAAAATAAATACATTTAAAAATGATAATATCCATGATATAGAATATAGCACATCAAGATCTAAAAAGTTAAAACCCACAAAATGCAAATAAATGGCAAAACAATATACAGAGCAGCAACATCACTAAACACATATCAGTATCGTAAACCAACAAACGGCAACATAAAGAGACATAAAACTGCAACATAAATACAATATCAATAATGAGACATAAAACAGCAACATAAATACAATATCAATAAAGAGACATTAAACAGCAACATAAATACAATATCAATAAAGAGACATAAAACAGCAACATAAATACGATATCAATAAAGAGACATAAAACAGCAACATTATTACAGTATCAATAAAGAGACATAAAACAGCGGTGTAAAATATTAGCTTAACACGACAAACCTTTAGCATCTCGGAGGCTTCACGTCTCCTTGCGGCAATGTGCTCGGACTCCTCGAGCAGTCGAGGTATTTCTTCTTGTTTGTAAAGGTGACTCACCAACTCACTCTGTAGATTGTCCTTCACGTAGTTGACGAGGAAGTGCATGATCGCCTTGGGCACAGTGTCCTGAATGTTCTTGCGCACGATGAGGAAATAAGAACGAATCAGCTTCTCTGCAATGCAACAGATCAGCAATTTCTTCATATAACGGACGAAACAGAAATATTATTTTGATATCAGAAATTTTAGTTTACATCAACTAAAATCAGCATCTATTGCTACATAATGCAGGTACTTAGGAGGTAATCAACCAGAAGTCAATTTAAAAGCCCTCCCACCTCTCTCTTTCTCTCTCTCTCTCACGCTCTACTGTTCTTCTATGCCAATTTCATAGTACAAATTCTTAGTCTGTTAGTAAAACAAGAAAAAATAGCATCTTTGTGTGTGCTCCATGGTTCTTCTCACGACATATTATCTATTAGTCAGCACTTGCTTGAAGCACGCAGTATTGACGTGCAAATCAGAGAAAAACTGAAACTAGATTTATACATAATGTTTACAACTATATGCAAATAATATACAGCAATCTACAAAAATCTGCTGCAAATCACATTGCTAATAATCCAGAAATATTCATAAAAATGTCAAATAGTGAAAGAAAGACACAAGCATATCTTCAAGAGACAAATTTATTATGGCATTAACCAATAAATTGCTGAATTGTACTGCGACACAACATGTTGCATTCTACATACAGATTTTTCTCCAGTTACAATGAACACGTTGGTCAAGTAGGATTTTTGTCATTTTTGAGACATCTTCGACATCATTCTTATACGATGAAAAGGACATTAAGCTTCATTTCACTGAAGTATCATTTTAAGTTTAAGTCAAGTTTAGTATCGTTTATTTGTTCATCGCAGCAAAGATTATACAAACAATAGAAACGTTAATGTAGTTAGATAAACAAATAACAATACAAAAGAGGCTACCATAAAAAAGCCATAGCTCTGTTCAGTAATACCATAGTAAGTAGTTATAGCAGAGTCTAGTTGAGTCTGAAATGCCAAAAAATTTCTATTACATTACCAATTACAGTAAAATCGTTGGTAACCATACAATTGAATATTTTCAATTATTGAATATTTATAGTTTAAGGAGACGTAGAAATCAGACCTATAACGGCGCAGTCTCTCTGCTCATGCTGCGTCAGCTTCCTGCCAGTCGGCAGTGACGGCTGAAAAGTAAAAAAGTAGAAAATCATCGAATGTCACACTTTTCGCTTGCTTCTTCGTAAAATTAGTTTGTCTGCAATACATTTCGAATTTTGGTACTTAACATATTTCATAAGAGAAGTGATGTATTAAGTATAAGGGAATACATGTAGTTCGTGATACTCAGGATCACAGACTTCCATTCTCTGACAAAAGGCACAATCATTAAAGAAAGTGCACATTTATTTCAATACTTCTTTCTACAGACTAGGTCGACTTTTAAAATCTGGTAAAGCTAATTTTAACGTCAGTTTCATCATTCGTAAGCAATGTCAGTGACTGGAAGCCCAGGATTTGAACCCAGCATATACTGAGCCGCGGTCGAGTATCTTATCGACATCGCCACTGGCTTCAGCCAGCACAAGTACATCATTCAGCATCTCAAAAATACATCCATAGACATTACAATCAAGAAATCACTATAATTAACCTAAACCAAAACAATCTGAATTTTTAAATAACGTTTTAAAAATTATTTTGGTTTCATGATTTTACCATTTTAATAGAAATTCTGATTTATGATTTTAGAATCACAACTTCTCAGTAGAATCCTAGATTAGTCACACGCCGCATCGTCGCTAGTGAGTACATGACTATAATGTTCGTGAAATACTAGTGGTATGACAGAGCTAGGATACTATAAGCTCAGAGTACATTAATAGACATTATACTCCCAGAGTAGTATAACACAGCTAGGATACTATAAGATCAGAATGCATTAGTAGACACTATACACTCATAGTAGTATAACAGAGCTGGGATACTATTATTTCAGAGCACTGTGTATATAGGAAATAGTAATATGAAAACACACTAACCACTTCATCGAGAAGATTAATGCCACGTCTGGATGGAGACTGGGGGACACTGCCTGGAGCACTGCCCGGCTGACTCGTATTAGCCTGAGTCACCGCTAGACTGTTGCCAGGCTCCACGGCTCCGTTAGCCTTCACGCTGCCCTTAGCCCAGCCCGTGATACCCCAGCTGCCGTCACCAGCCTCGTTAGTGTTTGCACCCGCAGCCAACGTCACCTGTTTACCCTGCACAACAACAACAACAACACACTACAGCTGTTTACCCTGCACAACAACAACAACAACACACTGCAACTGCTTGCCCTGCACAATAACAACAGCATTACATTACAGTTGCTTACTCAATATAACAACAACAACACTACACTGCAGCTGTTTACCCTATACAATAACAACAACAACATTACGCTACAACTGGAGTAAATAACACAGTAAATCAACAACAACAACATTGCATTACAACTTTTTACTCAGTATAACAACAAAACACTACAACAACAACAACAACATTACACTACAGCCATTTACCTACACAACAACAACAACAACATTACACTACAACTGTTTGCCCTGCACAACAACAACAATAACATTACATTACTGCTGCTTACTCAGTATAACAACAACAACACTACAACAACAACAACAACATTGCACTGCAGCTGTTTACCCCACACAATAACAACAAAAACACTACACTACAACTGCTTACTCAGTAAAACAACAACAACAACATTACATTACAACTATTTACCCTACACAACAACAACAACATTTCACTACAACTGCTTACCCTGCACAACAACAACAACACACTACAGCTGTTTACCCTGTACAACAACAACACACTACAACTGTTTGCCCTGCACAACAACAACAACAACACACTACAACTGCTTACCCTGCACAACAACAACAACAACATTACTCTACGACTGTTTACCCTGTACAACAACAACAACAACATTACACTACAACTGTTTACCCTGTACAACAACAACACCAACACACTACAACTGTTTACCCTGCACAATAACAACAACAACATTTCACTACAACTGCTTACCCTGAACAACAACAACAACAACAACATTACTCTATGACTGTTTACCCTACACAATAACAACAACAACATTACACTACAACTGCTTACCCCCTAGTCCAACGACGACAACATTACATTTCAATTACTGAAAGTGTACAACAATAGTAATATTTTAATACAGCTATTTAACACTGGCAGCAACAATACCACAATACAGCTGCAGCAGACCTCATTTATTAACTGCATACTATAATCACAGTAGTAGACAATCATGGATCTACTTGATGCAATCAATCACTGTTTTCCCGATTACTGATATAAAACAGTAGCATCACGCCAAGCTACAACCAGCGCATTCATTCACATGAAAAATGTGCAAGTTTAACTCAGAAATCATTCTCAATTGCCGTAATATTTTAGGATAAAATATAATATAAAATATGGGATATATGCACGTACATAAAAACATTGTTTAGAAATAATAAGTTGCACACAGTTGAACATCGCCTCTTATTAGATGTTTTGTTTGCTCTGATCATGCATGAGACACGTCCTTTTATATACTAAGTAGTTTACCTCAGGCCAAAGAGTCTGAGATACAGGAATAAATACATAGTTAAATAACTATAAAAATATTCATTCTTACTTTTTGTAATTTTTGGATCAAGAGCCTCAAAAAGAAAAACAGAAGCTGCGTAGCCTTCGCAATAAAGAAGCTAAAGAGATAGTCATTGGTTAGAACAAAACATAGATCTGAGCAAATCATTGATTTTAACGAAATCAATGATCTGAGCAAATCACTGACATGACGATTTAAGCAAATCATTGATTTGAGAAAATCGTTAGTATGAGCATATAATTGATTTGAGCAAATCATGGACTTGAGTAAATCAGTGATTTGAACAAATCATTGATTTGAATAAATCATTGATTGGAGCGAATCACTGATTAGAGCATATCATTAATTTGAATCACTGATTAGCTCAAATCATTGATTGGAGCAAATCATTGATTGGTGCGAATCATTGATTGGAGCTCATCATTGATTAGAACGAATCACTGATTAGAGCAGACCTTGCTGGGCGCCGCTGCAGCGTTCTGCATGCTAATTTTCCTTAGGTCCACGTCAGAGCTGTGAGAACTCGGTGTGTTTGCAGGATCCTCTGATATGCCTCTATATATAAGTCTAGCCTCCTCAAAGTCTGGGTGTTTTGTGTTGATGTAAGCCAGCTCAATACACACAAGATTCTCTACCTGCACGTGTGATAAATATCAACAGAGTGATATTTATATCAAAATGTACAACTAGTATTTAAGATAATATAACAGCCACATTAAAGTAAATACATGTAACGAAACGTTAACATATATATTATAATTAATCATTCGCTGCTGTTTACATGAAATATGATATTAAAAGTAAACTCTGCTTTATGGATAGTGTCCCATAGAGAGTATAGAACCCTTAATAAATATTGTAATACCCTATAGAGATCATAGTTAGTACCCTATGCATGTTATAACACCCCTGAGAGAATTTAACACGCTATATAGATACTAGATAGTAACATACTGTAGAGATTATAACATCCTATAGAGATTATAACATCCTATAGAGATTGTAGCATACTATATATAGACATTTCGTAGAGGTGAACAACCCACAACACCCAAAGCTTGTAACACCCTATATAGATAGTAACATCTTATAGAGATTCTATCACTCTATGGAGCTTGTAACACCCTATATAGAGAGTAATAGCTTATATTCTATCACTCTACAGCGACTGTAATACATACTATTTATAATACCATTATATACAGAACGTCACACCCTATATAGATTTTAGAATCCTATAGAGATTGCAACACTAATGTAATTGCAGTGCCCTGTTTTAAAAAACACCATCCAATTTTACTGTTATATTTCAGTTACAACGTTATATTGAAAATTTGAAGTCTATTTCAACCATGTTCGCAAAACACTTTCTAATATATTTGTAACATTTTGCATAGGACTAAGCAATTACTCTATTCTATTCCTTTGTTACATAATTAAATGTTAAATTTACTTTAAATTAATCTATTTCAGAACTAGTCCACAGTATAATAATAAACAAATAAACCCAAATAAACTCATGAAACATACCGGTACAAGAGAGAAAAAAGTAGATTAAAACTCGAGAACAACTGAAAACATACCATAGAGTTAGTAACAGGAAGTCTACGTCTCAGAAGAGAAGTAATCACATCAACGATTTGTTCGTGCAGCTTAGGAAATCTCAGCATCTCTTGCTGCAAACAAACGGAGCATATGAAAACAGTACAATGAAATTATCAAATTACTACAAGGTTACAAATGCTATTTACAGGGCAAATCTATTTGATTTCTTTTTAAATAAGCAGTTTGTACTACTGTGACCAATACAGTGCAAACAACATAGCGAGTTTGAAAACAGTACAATGAAATTATCAAATTACTATCAAGCTATATTATTTACGTGGCATAACTATAAAGCCGCAAAGCAGATGTTAACGTCAGTTTCATCTCTCAAAGGTGATGTCAGTGACGGGTGAGTCCAGGATTTGAACCCACACATCCTGATCTGCGGTGGCTATCTTACCGATTATCGATTTACCAAATTTTAGGACATAATACACGAACAGAAATCAATCGTTTTAAATATTTAATTAACCCTTCAAACATGGATTTATGACATTAAATATCAAGCACGTGAAAGAAACTGTTAGCAGAAGCTTGATAATAATCTGACCATAACAGAATTAATTTAATTAAATAATTAATTAAATTTAACTAATTGAAGTGGGTTTCAATTAATTTAATCATTCTCTAAGAAAGAAGTACTCTTCTAAGAACAGTTTTTTGAATACTGTACAGAATTATATCACAACTCTGAATATCATAGTAATTCAAAAGTAGAACAGCAGAGTAAAGTGAAGAGAACATTCATGAAGAGGATAAGAAGTTAGATTGCTAGTCAGACAGGACTCTTATTTAAGGCTCTGACGTATAAAGTCAAGTGTCAATGAAGGTGCGGCGATTGAAAATCTCATACGACTAAATCGAGTTCAGTAATGGATCATATAGTCATTGAAAAGTCTCCAAAGAAATCTTGTATTTACACTCTTCTAATACTGATAGCTCTCGTCAATATCATGATATGAGTAAACGTGATTGTAAAGATTTAAATGACGCTGTTATTAGAATAGAGTGGTGTGGTGTAGGACAGAGAGGATTTGAGACACTCTATTCATATCCCGACCCTGGTTAAACTGAGGTTCATGGGAAGATGATGATGATGACATTACAATAAAGGAACCACCTAAGAAATCCAATTCTATAAATTTGTCTAATAGAGGCTCTATTCATACCTTTTCTATCTTGACCATTTTTTGATCACCGGACTGGCTTTCGTTTAGGACCTTACTTCTCCTCAGCACATTTCTTTCGCAGATTGGTCTGGGTGAATTGATCTGTAGTGATGTGTGCTGTTGGGGACGTCCCTGACATCATCTCTGGATGAGGAATCGGACGTTAAACCTTTATTATTATTATTATTATTATACACATGATATTGGTGAAGAGAATGAATTATTAACTCAGAATTCAGTAAATTCAGAGAGAACAGCGTACCTGAGTGCCGCAGTGCTGGATGATCCTCTGTAGCTCCTCGTGCACAAGCTCCACGCACCTCAAGCCCGGCTCCTCCAGTCTCCTGATCTGTCGCTTCACCAGCAGCTCAAACGACACCTCGGGCACAAACAGCGCAGGTCTGGGGCCCTGCGCACAATTAACAGTTATAAATATATACGACTCTGGTTCCTGCACACAAATAACAATTATAAAATACACGACTCTGGTCCCTGTGCACAAATAACAGTTATAAAATATACGACTCTGGGTCCCTGCGCACAAATAACAATTATAATATATACGACTCTGGGTCCCTGCGCACAAATAATAATTATAATATATACGACTCTGGGTCCCTACGCACAAGTAACAATTATAATATATACGACTCTGGGTCCCTACGCACAAATAACAATTATAATATATACGACTCTGGGTCCCTGCACACAATTAACAGTTATCAGCGGGCAATGGACGTCATCGCTCTCCCGTATCAAAGACAATCAGCAAGGAAGCTGGGTAGTAGGGTACAATGGGTAGATATCATCAATTTATCAATTACGATTTAAAACTATATTATTTTATGCAAGTGTGTTTTACTTAGCCACAAATGTAAAACCACTCAATATTAATATAACTGGGCTAATCATTTGTTAGTTAATTTATTGAATAGTTTTTCAGTCCAGCTAACAAATTAACTAACAAAAATGATTAATTGATTAATTAATTAATTAATTAATTAACTAACAAATGATTAGTCCAGATATACTGAAAATGTAAAAATAGTTACTGTGGCATTTCTGATAGCAGTTAGAATGTCTAGCTGTGTAAGTCCGCCCAGTGGATCGACAGATTTCAGCGTTCGTCCAAAAGCCTCGTGGAAGATGTAACATATCCTAGCGCCTCCACATCTGTGAAACAGTCCAACACATGTATGTCTTAAAACATAGTCCCGAAAAATATTCTATATCAAATGAGTAACAAAGACCGTAGCATCATTAAAGATAAAAAAGATAAAAAAAGCTAAGGTTAACGTCAGTTTCCTCACTCGAAAGCGATGTCAGTGACGGGTGAGCCCAGGATTTGAACCCGCACCTACTGATCCGCGGTCGAATATCTTACCCACTTCGCCACTGGCTCCAGCCAGCATTACGGTCAATCGTTTCTCAACTTCAGAGAAACCATTAAATAATTGCGAATTAAAAAAATTATTTTTAGTAAATTTATCAAAATAATTGCTCCATTTATACCTGCAGGTCATGCAACATAGGCTTAAGCCTTTAGTCAAGAAGGCTACTGTACCATGAATTGCAGGATTACAGAATATATTTCAGAATAAGAGTGACAGGTAGTTTATCATTATTCAATCAAACATTCAAATAAGTCAAGTTACAATAATTAGCATTCTCTTAAGTTACTCTTTACATAGAAGTCAGATATAAAGACGCACACATGCAACATACAGTTCATTGGTCTCTATATTCTTGGCTGTGCCTTCAATGGTATTGCAGTATGCAGCCGCAAACTTTGTGATTATCTGTAGAAGAAGCTGAGGCTGAAACGTAACATATAGCAACAGTCATATAGCACATATAAACAAACTGAAATTTAAAAAAGTAAGCAGTAGAACTAACAAACATACGAATATCCAAAACAGTATTTAATTTTCAGAAATGGGTCTGGAAAAAATTAGTTAATAAATCCTTTAAAAAGTCATTAAAATTATCTTGTTCCTTAGGTGCAACAATGTATACACTACAGATTTCTTATTCGACACCAAATATTGAAAAATTCATTGTACCTCATTCAGGCAAAGTTCTGCAGTATTAAAACATTACACCGTTTGACTCTTCAATGTAATCTAACCTGCTCTAGTGTTTCTTTTGTACAGAGCGGCACATTATAAATTGATTTATTGATTACAAGAAGGCTGTAAAAGTTACAGCTGGAAAAACGAAACAAATTAGAATAATAATACAGAGATTATTCTTTGGATTTATATAGTAAAGGAGACACATAAAGATGGCAAACATATGAAACAGTCCCAATGAGCATTAGGCAAGAATATTGATCATAGTACAAAAGTTATCAAACCTTATCATCGACTTCATCTCCAAATGAATTCAACAGCTGCTGAAATTGAGCGGCCATCACATTCACTCTTGTCTTTAACTCAGGCAGACAATCTCGTATGTGATGCATGAGAAGCTAAATACAAACATAAATATATCTAAATATACAATACAAATACAATTATATCTAAATATATATATCACTGTTCTAGAGAGCAGTGATATGTATCTAGAGAATAAGGATACACATTTAGAGGAGACTGCATATCCATGCGACACTTCAGTCCGTTGATAATTTCTAACACAAATTACCTCTTGAAAGTCTGCAGAACTAGCCACCAAGATTATTTGTGTCTAAATGAACATTCACATGGGAATAATATCACAGCCATTGACAATTAGTTTACAAGCAGGGGCTAATAAAAAGACCATTAGCAAATATTTTATTTTTTATTTTCAGATATGATTGACTTCTAGACGCAGATGAGTGTTGTCGGTATATTCAGGTCAAGTTTTATTAAATGAGCAAAAAATGCTACAAGATGCCAATATTAAATTTAAAGACACCTTTTAAATTTTGTTTAAAGCATTATTTTATTTACCCCTACAAGTTACTTACTCATACCTACTCATACAAGTACTTACACACACACAAAGAAAAAATAAAATACAAGCATGTAATATAAAGGGCAGAAATGCCACATGAAAATCACAATAATAGTCATAATAAATGATAACTGTTAGTTCCTTTATCAATTATATTTTTTTTTAAATTGATCACAACTTAAAACTATACATTTAAACACTCTTAAATACTTCGGGCAGAGGATTTGAAATGATTAAAATCAGTATTCAAATCAGTATGAAAAATTTAAATTAGAAAAGATTTGAAATTATGCACTAAAACTGCACTATAGCATTCATATAGGGGAATAAGTATTTACACATATTAACTCTGTGGCTGTTAATTTAAGAAGTTTAAAAGATATACCGCAAGATCTTCTACTAGAAAGCTCCAATAAATTATAATAGCTCTCATAAAATCTCTTGGAAAACAATACTAGAGATTCATTAAGCCAGCTAGTGATGTTTTATTCGACTGCTACACTACATATTCTCATTTGAATCTGCATTACAAAAACAGAAACCTTACAGTAACAAATCTAATTACAAACCCTATTCAGAGTCTTAGCTAGATATGGAGTTCCATTTCTATTTGCTAACGATGGATATTTCTTCTGCAAAAAGGAAGCTTCGTCCTTCAAAGCTTCCTCAATGTCCTACGAAACACAAACATTATCATGCTTTATCAAATACGAAGAATTTCAACAAAGAGATTTACGAATACTAATTTTACATTTTTGAATGCATATTTTTGAGCTTGTTCTAGAATACTACTATATAGCACTTTTTAGTTAAAATTTAAAAAATTTCAATTATTTTTGCTACAATGCAGTATCTCTCTCTGTGCACTGTTCAGTTGTAACTACATGATATTTAACCCTTCTACATCTAGAGTGGGATTGAAACACAGTCTTCCCCTCACCTCCTTTGGCAAACCTTAACCTGTTACAACATGTCCTATCCGGCTCTTCCATTTATTACTGTATTTAGCTGTTGTCTGTCTGTATCAACTCTTTTCCAAGTGTCCGCACACGCATATACGTATATATTCAGCATATACTTTGCATATACAGCATAGGTTCAGCCTATCAAACAGTAAAGTGACTACTAACCAAATATAAGAAAATATCTGCAAGACATCAATAATTTTCTGGTTGCAGATTATTATTTTATTACAAAATAATAAGAAAACAACAACAAAAAACATTCAAAATTCATACAATTTGCAAAATCTAGCTCCCAGCTTCGCCAGTGCAACTCCTACATCTAACAGCAATCACAAATCAACTCCTAAAAATCTCTCCATGAATCTCAATACCCATTATGCTCAATCAATTAACAAATCTCATGTACATTCTTCTACTCACGGTTTTCTTTCGGAACACCTTGTACCTTACGCAGGAATGAAATTTGTAATAAGTTTTTAAGCTTTTAAACTTAGCAATAAGTTAGCTTACAAACTAAAGTACAGACCTTTCTGTTGTTGATGTCTGCCTGACTGCGGTTGACTACTCCGATGATTCCAAGCTTGACTGGAATAATTCTTCCACACAGCACATCCACTGCATCTGTTCCATGGTCCATGAGATCTAGCTTAGTCAATACTGCTAGGGTTCTTCTACCTGCATTCAATCAATCAATCAGACCATCAAACATTCAGTTAACCTATCATTCACTCAATCAATCAATCAATCGGTAGTTAGACACCTTAAATGTATATCAATACTTCAAGCCTTAAAATATTTAGTTCACTAAATGATGTAATTTCCAAACATCATTAATTAGTTAGAACTTCAACGAACTAAAACTATACTGCTTACCATCAGCATCACTTAAGTTAATTTCAGAAATCAATTTATAAAGGAATTACTAAATCAGTTAATATTAATACATGATCTTTATTTCACCAAATAAAAGGCAGTAAAACACAAATAAACCATTAAGAATTCACATATAAAAAATTAACATCACTAAGATTTACATGATCCATTTCTTTAAATGAATTATTTTTACGAACGCGGAACGCAGATCAGTATGTGTGGTGTTCAAATCCTGGGCTCGCCCGTCACAGACATCGCTTTTGAGTGAGAAAACTGACGTTAACCTTGACTTTACAAGCTTTACGACACAATTAGCTGAATTTATAAGAATGGCTTTAAATTAATTATTTTTACGACACAATTAGCGGCATTTTATGATCCTACAAATCGCTTTAAGCTAGATTAGCATCATATATTAAATACCATCAGCGTCGACTTCCTTGGCAAGCTTGAGAGCCTCTGATGTGGAGAGATCTGTGTTGGCCGCAGTGACTGCTAGAATGATGGAGTTAGGATTGCTGGCGTACTTGAGGCACATGTCCCTCACCTGTGTCTCTATGTCATCCGGCTGATCACCCACGGGCACCTTCGTTATCCCGGGCAGGTCTACGAGGGTCAAGGTCAAAACCCGTGGAGAGAAGATTTTGAGATGTATCGGGTCGGGACAGATGCCCTGGTAAATATAGATCATTCAAGACCACATATAGTACTGCTAAGTTAATAGATATATATTATAGATATATACTATTCATATATATTATTCAAGACTATGTATAGTATCGTGAAGTTAATATGCTGATCATTCGCACTTTCCTAAATTCACGTGAAAATATATTTCAGGTGCATCGAGTTTATAGGCAAGAATGCTCATTAGTAAAAATAACTTTTTACATCTTCCAACATATAATAACTGCCTTACAGCCCCCCCACACTCCCCTATTATTGATATTTGAGTGATTTTAATTTAACTAAAAATTATATGAAATTGTCATTCGTATAGTGTTGAATGAGTGTTGCTGGATAGCGTAAAGTTCCGATCATACGTAGAAATTTTTACTAGTCTAGATATTAATTTAAATGTAATTGTTATTCAGCTCATGATTACAATTGAACTCTTCCTGTAAAGTAGTCTCGAAGACCGAGTTCGGCCATGACACTGCTATATAAGTTTACGTTGTTAATAATAATAATAATTAATAGATCTCAGAGCATGTCAGTTTGATTTATAGATTGAGTCTCAGACCAGTTATATTACATAAACAGATATTACTCCCTGGTTTATTTTAATTTCATCCATTCACAACATCATTTCAGCATTAATAAGTAATGGTCTTAGAGCTCAATTTATGCACAGCCTATTTGCTGTTCTGATTCTTTTTGCAACTTGTATGTGCAAGATTCACGTATGGATTATTACGCCTGAAATATAGCAATAAATAAATAAATAAATTAGTATTTCTCTCGTGGTTTTTAAACTATGATCACCCGTCAAGAGAGCTGCATTTTAAAAGCTAGCTTCAAATTTAGATTATAAAAGTCTTACTATAAACCTTATTAGTTCCAGATATTCTATCGGTTTCATTCTCAATCTCTCGGCGTATCTCGTCAAAGTCAGTATAGATTTTGCCCTTTGTATGCAGAAATTTTCCCCACTCCAAATCTGAAATGACCTCTGAAATAAAAATTATAAACACACTTAAAATACAGACTGAAAATGGTGACTGAACTCGCACAGGCTCTTACTTTATTTTATAACGTTTGAACTGTTTTATAAATGATTTTAATAGCATAATTAAATTACGGGACATATGTCAATGCCTTTTGCATCTATGTTCTATTTCACAGTTTCTGTTTCCTTTAGCAACGTTTAAATCAAATTAAGAGAAATAAAATATATAAATATATAAAATATAAAATATATAAATCTTAAAAATAACTGCACAACAGCATACAATCAATATTTGTAATTTACTGATTTAGTTTATAAATTGATTGATTTAATAAATTTACATAAAACTTGGATTAGACAGCATCAACCTATTGATAATTAATATTTAATATAATCAGAAATTAAGCAATTTTATGGGTTCAAGGACAGCTACATAATTCCCTATACTTTGGAATGATTTTCAAAATTTTGGAATTTGCACCATTTTTGGACCTTCATTTGTTTGCTCGCCGGCTTGATTTTGTCTCAAATAGTGCTCGATGTTGTCATTGATGACTGTAGCACTCGAATTGCTGTTATTATTATTATTACATACAATATCCACAATTTGAAACCATATTTAAAATAAGTAAAACAGAAAACAAATATCGCAGACATACCTCCACCCTCCTGTTTTCTGATGTCAGAGTCCTCTTTGGGAGTGTAGATGAGCTGCAGCACCAGAGGGCGCCTGGTCACCACTCCGTTGCCTCGCGGCAGAAAATCTCTCCCTACCAGATTCTCCAACACCGAACTCTTGCCCGAACTCTAGAAATGTAAACAAGAAGTTCAACATTAGACATAATCTATACTTCTCTTTCTTAGTGCACTGCCTACTGGCTGGTCTAATGTATATAACGCCTCCACTCTTAATACCTTTTCACTCTCTGTCTTCCGCTTTCCTTTCATTTCCACATATGAGTGGGTCTTTAAATCATCTAACATACCTAATCTCGGCCTGCCCCTGCCTCCATGCTTATAGATATTCAAATAGTCACATAGCACAAATTTTAAAATCTAAAGTTTTCAAAATCTAATCTAATCTTCCTTTAGCCTGATTATCTAAATTGAAAATACATTAAAAGAGTAGTAGATTAAATAATTTATCACAGAAAATAGCAATTTATTTCAGGAGCCTAGGAGCTCACCAACCGAATACCTTTTCAAAAGTTAGTTCGGGTCTTGGTGCTTGGTCGTCTTTCATGACATGTGCAATCCACTTTTGGTGTATTCCTCAGTAACCCAGACATAACATGAGTCAAAATTTTAAAAAGTAAAAACTCAAATTATAGACTTGTAATAATATGTAGTGGTAGCTCTGCTCACATAATAAACAAAGCCTAGCGGTTAACATCTTTTATAAAAGGTCTATAGTGCATTTCTTCACAGTTCACACTATATAAATCATTAGACAAATATTAAAAGCTGTCAAAGTATAAATAATTGCTCAAGATGAAATCAAGTACAATCAACTACAATCAAGTACAATCAAGTACAATCAAGTACAATAAAATCCTAGTCAACTGTAGATTATGGATTCGTAGTGGCCAGACGTCAAAGCTGATTGATTGAAAGTAAATAGGGATACAAAAGAGCAGTGATTTGAACAACAAAATAATAAATAACAGTCAAATAACAATCAGACTTTCAAAGGCCTGACTTTTATTTATTATAGTAAAAACATATTTATTCTGCTATTCCTTGTAGTATGGAACTGATATTAAACTTTATAGCTTCACGATTTTTATTGTTTCTGTTCCCAATAATATTTATCCACAGTACTTCAACAAAAGGTCTAACAAGCTTGCTGTGTATAAGGTACAATTTATCAAGTAAGTCTCCGGTTGCACTGGTTTTTGTACACATATGCATCAATCACACATAAAATAAAAGACTATATTTAATTTAAGCACACCTGAGTTCCAATCACTACAATCTGCGGCAGCTGTATTAAATCGGATCCCACTGTATTAAAGACATCCTGCAGCTTATTAATAACTGGGATTAGGCTTTCCATTCTGTCACACTCTAGTAATTAAAATGTTCTTTAAATCCTATTTAACATTAATAATTCCAGAACACAAATTTATCTGCACAAAAACAATGAAGTCACAAATTTTTAATTTTATTCTGAGATATAACAAGCTTAACATTTACACTTAACAAATATCTCTTATATAGGCCTACACATAAAAACCATGCTCTTCACAGATCTAAATGTAATTAATTACATTAAAAGTGAAATAAAACCAGTACCTAAGAAAGATTCTATCCATTTAAATTTCTTAAGACTACAATGATTTTAATCATAAAATCATTGTTAATAATGGTATATTCAAAATAGTTAATTTTAAATCCAACAGTTGTTCATTTTAACTAAATAAAGTATCTTCCTCTATCCAGTTTTATGTTAAATGGCAGGTCCAGAGTACATATTCCTGCTCAGTCTGCTCTCACCCTCCACAATGAGCACTTCATTGATCAAAAATCCATTCACTATTTTAAGGCCTTGTATACACTTTAATGCAGCCTATAGCTTGCAAAATCTATGTCTTCTGAGATAGATCCCCTTCTAAGTTCTTGCTTAGTTGCTTCTTAAGACACAAGCAGTTTAGGTTGGTATTTCTTAAGTGCCAGGACACAACACAGGAAAAGTATCTATCAATCCAACTACATTACCTTAAACATTAATGATAATATAAAAAAGGACAATACAAACTGAATTTCTGGGCTATTTTTTAATTCTCACAATATTCATTTAAATAGCCTGTGGCTCCCTTCAAATTCTTCTCATTCCATTGCTTCTCATTAGGCCCTCGCAACATCATTCTCTTTGCTAGCAACTAGACTTTGCACAACAAAAAGAACTTTTCTCAGTTCCACAGAACTGCATAACCTATAACCCTGTACTTTACTTTGTTTAAAAATTATACTCTAGATTTTTACCATATAGTTATGATCATTAATCATATTACTTTTAGAACCTAAAACTAAAAATCATGACAATAGCAATATTGAACATGAGCACTGCCCGAATATACATAGGCATAACTACATATTGTACTTTAAGTCTAGTGCTGAACTTAGCTTATTGTCAAGTTAAGTACTTCACTTTAAACACCACTGAGGGTTGTTTATGTTCATTTGGTACGATGTGAAACAGTAAGAAACATGGGTTTTGGATCAGTCTTAAATTACAATAT
This sequence comes from Enchytraeus crypticus, assembly GCA_905160935.1. Lineage (NCBI taxonomy): Eukaryota > Metazoa > Annelida > Clitellata > Enchytraeida > Enchytraeidae > Enchytraeus > Enchytraeus crypticus. Next base: position 2,773,629 of record CAJHZI010000478.1, on the reverse strand, counting down.
ACTTTAATGGCATCAAGTACAAAGAAAATTTTAAGTCTTCACATCGTTATCCTAGATCTATGTAACATGTCCTATACTAACCTCGTGTATTTTACCTAGCCTATAGTCCATTCATTGTCTCAAACTATAACTTCATATATATAGTTCTGTCTCGCATCTTTTTCGTAGGGCTATATATTACATAGTTCATCTTAAATCAATAGAATACTTAGATAAGTAATTATCTCATATGCTACAATACAAGCATGGTTTCAAATTTTGATTAATGTGTCCAGAAGATTATATTTTATTTTAATTTTCAAAAGAAATTACCTTAATTCTCTAATCACTATTAATCAGTAATTTACAAATTTAAATGTAATTATAAAAATTTTACTAGCTTGATTTAGAATTTTCTATATTTCAGAGAGTTATGCATGGGCTCAAATGAGACTCTAATTTAAAGTTAGATTTTTTTCAAGTAGACTTCATTCCTCCAGAATATGTGACTTTCTGAAGCAAAGCCTGCCCAGAAAGGCCAGCATGCAGTTCGGAACGTTCATTAAGTCAACAAAGAATAAATTAAAAGAAAGTACACAAAAAGCATAAAACTCTACTTACTAAGAATTCAACCTTTTTTACTTTCACTATATAAATATAATCAATAATCTTTTATTCTAATCTTAATCTTTATCAATACCTTTCAAATCTCAAATCAGGGCACAAGACAAATGGTGTCCGAAGACGGTTTCGAAAATAATTGAAGGTGCAATCAGATAACAGATAAACTTCAAAAATAAATTAGGCAATCCGGTAACTAAAATGTCCAATTTATCTCTAAATGTCTGTTTAAAAGTCAACACGAATAATAAAAAATTTAATTTATATTTAATACATGCAATATCCTTGCAATACCCTCCCCGACAAATCACAACACACGATTGTATTCTCTCCCAGAACTACATATTGCATATATTTGAGAATCTTCTTTACAAGTTAACATTCATATTAAAAGTATTATTTGTTGTTATCAATCAATAAGAAGTACTTTACTCATATGAAATATCAAATATGGCTCAAAAACATATACCTTAAGTCTCCGAAATTGACAATCACGTTCATTTAAACTGTACTTGGGAGGAAAGCGAAATCTGCTGGAAAAACACAAGAGGACCAATCAAATTATTTCACTATAGAACTCAAAAATTAATGTCAAAGCGGTGTATAACTTCTTTTTTATAGCGTGCAAGTAACAGGAATGTATACTTTACTGTTCAGCTTTCATCTGCTACAGATAAAGGTATTTTATTAACATCTGTGCTGATGGTGATGTTATCCGTGTTCAAATGCATCTAAGTTAACTACTTAATAGCAGTCCCTGTTAACAGTAATTCATTATGCGATGAAGCAAATGTGGGTGTTAATTTTTAAAAGAAGGACTTTGAGAAAAATCTTTGCAAAATTAAATTTATGATAAGATTTTATTTTGTATCTTAAATATATTTTGGAAAAATATTTTGTTTTCGCTTGTCAAAATTTTTAGGACTCCAATCTTAAAGTGTATATATATATATATGCTATTGTTTTCGTTGTTGTTATACGGAGTTTTGGAAGGAAATATTTATCTAAAAATAGGCCTATATATCCTAAAGTTTATCTGATGTATAGGTACTTATATAATACCTCTTACCCTCAAAAATGCTATCCGAATTTTAAAAAGGAAAGTAAACACGCATTATAGTGAAATGATCAGCTATGTTAATTGATATCTATCCCTTTCAATACCGTTCGGCAATTTAAAGCATTTTCCGTATAACAACAACAATACGATTAGAGTGCTACTGTTGTCCATGACAACATTGAGCACTGTGATACCAAATCAAAGCCGATGAGCAGAGTGAGGGGTCCATAAACGGTGCGAGCCAAATCCGGGTGGTCAGTCCAAAGAAGGGTACTAGCGGAATGGAGGTTTACGTGTTGGTCTCAGTTCGTGGACGATTGGTGGATATGAAAAGTCGAAAAGAAAAGATTTCAATCGCCTATGAAACTGTTCGTGGAGTAGGAAAGGCTGATCAGGAATAGATGAGGGGGTGCGCAGAGTGGATGGAAGAGAATTCCAGATCAGCGGGGCAGCATACTGGAAGGAGCGCCTAGACAGCTAGCTAAGTGAAGGAAGGTTTGGTCTCTCAAGAGTAACTAACTTAGAGGACCTGGTGGGCCTGGAGGTAGGTTGTCCCACTTGTAGTAAGTGGGACATGTAACTATTACCAGGAGTGGTAATAGACTTATAAGTTAGAGAAACTGTCTTGTATAAAATGCGTTCTCTAACTTGAGCCAGTGTAAGGACTTGAGGATTGGAGTAACATGAGAATATTTGGAGCTACGAAAGACTGCACGTGCAAGGGAATTCTGGATGAACTGCAACCTATCAATCTCGCAACTGGGAAGATTTAGAAATAGGGAGTTACAGTAATCCAGTTTCGATTACACGAGAGCAGCGCCAATTGTAGTGGCAGTCTTGTAACCAGTCCAGTGAATGTCTGAGATTTTCCTCTCAGATCAGCGAGGCTGTTTTTCGAACCCACGAGAGTTCAATTCAACTCAGGATCTGTCTTTAAAACTTCATGACGTTACACCTTCGAATAGCTATTAAGAAATAGCAAAATTGCTTTAAAATTTGAGATACTTACAAAAGTAAAAAAATAGAATTTGTAGGGGCTTATTAAATCTATAATATATAGTGTAGGGGCTTATTAAATCTATAATATATAGTTAATGACTAAAGGCGCCCTTAGGGCGCAAATACACCTGTTTAGGGGCAGCGGCCCTAATTAGAATTAATTATTCTGTAGCCTGCTATTTGAGCTAGCAGCATTTCTTCACAGAGCTATAACATAAATTTGCATATTCATGAGGGGCCTATGACCCAGTTACTTGACGTATTGCTCATTTCTCAGGCCTTGACCTTCTTGCAAAGCTTAACACGCATCAGCTGTCACACTGCATTCTTTCAGTTGTAACCTTCACTAACAACTATTGTCATAACATTCCATTTGATGTAAATTAAACTTTGAAAAGTTTTTAGTGACACGAGCAGTTAACTGATTTAATTTCAATTTATTATTATTTTTTAATGTGATTTTCTCAATTTTGTCTTGTTTACAATATAGTGGACAGCTGATTGTTGTCACGTGACCATTTCTTAACTATATCCTAAATTGTACTCTACCATTATATTGCATTAAATTTAAAAGATATGTAATTGAAATATTAGTAAAAATTAATTGTTGGTTATAATTTGCTTTAATTGGTGGTTTTTACGTTTAATAAGAAAAGATTATCTGACTATATTTCGTTAGGCCTAGGCTGACCTAGTAATGCTAATGCTGTTTTGTTATGTATAGCTCACTAGTGATCTGTTATTCCTCTGTTTACCACATATAAAGCTTATTTTTGTCAGTAAATCGAAGAAATTATCTTCTTGCCTAATTCAGCCTTCCTGAACTTCCTGTTTCAACTCAACGAGATGTCTTCACCGAGTCCCGGAAAGCGTCGCATGGACACGGACGTGATTAAGCTGTATCTTTTGATGATTTCTACTTAAATTATCTGTAGATTATTGTTACCTTGTAGGGCATAGAATGCGTTGCTAATGCCCAGATGACGTAATTCACAATAAATACTAAATATTTTAATCTTCATTGTTTAAATTTTGTTGAAGATTGGACAGTTAAATTGATTTTTTCTCAATTGAAAGTAGGAGTTTGTCAAATTTCTTCCATCTATTAAAATAAGAGAGTATCCTTTACTTGTTTAACTTTCTTCTAATGGATCATATGTTTACTTATTATTTGATATTTCTATTTCTTTTGTATTCATTTAATTATCATTTAAAATTAAAAAAGAAATAATGAAAACATTTAAAGAAAGTAATACAGTCTAGAAATAATAATGAGAGAAAACAATACAGGCCTAAATGAAGGTGTCACCTTGAGAAGAGTTTATACATGCCTTTATTAAATTGTACCACATTTACTGTTCCAATAGCTTTGTTTGATAAGGGATGCAATTCAATGGTTAAACAAAAACGGAATTCCAGATTTGCAATCTTCAAAATTTCAAAAGTTAAGGTTCTCTTAATTTAGACATCACCTCTGGTCTTTTCCAAAGTGTAAGCTATGGCAATTCTTTTGCGCAAATACATTTATTTTTAATTACGACAATAAATGTATGTGTGTAAATAGTCGTGTAAAGATCTATTTGCCTGAGATAAATCTAAGGATTAGAGCTTTTCTACAATTCTTCTGTTGAAGCGCAAATTGCAAAGCAACAAGATAGAAACTTCTTTAATAAAATTTTGTAAAATGGTAAATCAATGTTTGTAAAACCTTTGCTCAGTAACACTGCTATATACTTTCATATGAATTTAAAATATTAAATGTTGATATGTTTCTTGATATGTTTTTTCTTATCATTCTTTACTCTGAAGTTTGAACCAAATGTTCCCAGTTTTCACTGTTTTGTTTTATAACTTATAACAAGTACTGTTTGTTAGTAACTTTGATAAATTTTATTTGAGGTGTATTAGTCTACAATAAAATGGTGATAAAAAATCTGGTAAAGCGAATGTAAATGTCAGTTTCCTCACTCGAAAGCGATGTCAGCAGTGACGTGCAAGCCCTAGATTTGAACCCCGTAAATACTGATCCGTGGTTGAATATCTTACCGGCATCGCTTCTGACTCCAGCCAGTCGATCTATGTTTTAGTAGTTTCCTTAAATTACATTTTATCGACAATTGAAGGATTGAGAGCAAGCATGAGGTGACGTTGTTGGGAGGCCTACATGAGTTTGTAGTTAAGTTCTATGGGCCGGCTGGAAGTAAGTATTATTTAGTGTAGTTTTTATTACTAGTCTATATTATAGTTTTTCAATAGAGTAAGCTCTTATAGCCAATTTTATGAAGGAACAATATCTTCCACTCCGTAAGATATTGTCACAGAAAGACACTTTCGGATTTTATGAACCTTTTTTCACCCGATGTCTGAGCTGATTTCAGCTACTATAGCGGAGAAGATATCTGCTGAGACTCAGGTGTTTATATTCTTGCATAAATAAAACAAAGTTTGTCGCTAGGCGGCTGACATCCAACCGGTCCATATAGCTCTAACCAGTAGGAGAGCGCGAAATCCCTGCAAAAGTTTAGAATTCTTCGAAATTCTATCTATTGCTGTCAGAGACAATATCTTCCCGTTTATAAGATCGGGCATGAGTCTCTTTTAAGATATTTTTACTGGGGGGAAAATAAAATGGTGTGAGTTCTTATGGGGGGGGTTGCAAAATATACGATAATTTTTAAAAAGGAACATAGTGAATTTTGAATCTTGAGTGAATTTTGCTTAAATACGAAGTGGATTAAGATTAGATTTTTAAAATGGATTAAGGAAATAAAGTGTAAAAAGTAGCTTCTGGCAGGAAAATATAGCATAAAATAGAAAATAAACGAAAAAATTATTTTATGTCTCGGAATTGGTACTGTCTAAGATTAATGCTGCGCGTTTGAGAAATATTTTGTTTACATAGGGTCTTAGCTCAATGACTCCTGCTAATCACTGGTGGTATCTTATTGTCTTTATTCTAAGAATAATTTAATTAAATTTGTCCCAGCTAGATGCTGAATATTTGCATGATTGGATGAAAATTTGTTTTGTCTCACAATCTGCTTTGCTAAATATTCAGCCAAACCTGCATCTTAATATTATACTAAGATTAAAATCTGTTAAAACTTGAATCGTGTCTGAGGTCAGTTAGACAATGTTTTTGTTTGATCTTGCTGTGGAATTTTAAAAATTAATTTAGTAATAATAATAGGATAGGAGAAGGTCTATTCATATCCCGACCCTAGTAAAACTGGGATTCATGAGAAGATGATGATTGTCATGATGCTGTGGCATTGTTTAAAATAAACCAATGATTTGTTTCAGCTCCGTACGAGGGTGGAGTGTGGAAGGTTAGAGTTGATCTACCCGAGAGATACCCGTTCAAATCTCCTTCCATCGGTACGTTGCTAACTGGATTCAGTTAAATCAATTATCAAAATGTAACTGTTTTTATATTGGAACAAAAAGTTTTATTTACTGCAGCTAAAATTTGTGCATTATAAGTGATTAGTAGTGTTCAATGAAGAAAACTGAAAAGTGCTAATTTTCTTTTAACAAGGGCTTCATTAATTTATATTTAGTTGGTGTGCAATCTGGGTATTAGATTAACTACAACTTACTGAATTTATGTTTCCAAAGCTTAAATGTACGATAAGTTTTAAGCAGTTGACGGTCAGTAACATCTACATGTATGATTTGTCTCTTTAGTGATCTGCAAAGGCAAGTCCAAGGTACATATTCCTGCTCGCACTCTGCTTTCACCTTCCATAAAAGAGCTCTTTACCAATTAATGAGTTATTCCTTTCACGAATGGCTATGCCCTTCAACACTGTAATGTAACCTACAGCTTGGGTATATTATAACCTCTGAGGTGATTTCCCGTTGCTTAGCTCAGTTCTTGACAGTCGCCTCTTATGAAACGTTAAGTTTGCGGTTAGTCTATTCTTCAGTTTTTGGACATTGCAAAGGAACATCCTTTATATAATAACTTCGTAATGTATTTATTTCGTTAGTGTGTTGATAAACTGTTGAGTGATTGCAATTATAAGGTAGTATAATATAGGATGAGATGTTGAGCTGTATGTCATATGCTTAGGTTTCATGAATCGAGTGTTCCATCCTAATGTAGATGAAGTGTAAGTGGTATTATTTATCAATTAAATTAATTAAAATGATTAATTAAATTTAATCATCTGTTTATGTTGATATTAGCTTAGAACTTTAATCAGACAACCTTATAAAATTAGTATGTGTATATATTATATGTGTGTGTGTGTGTATATATATATATAATTTTATATATAATGCATATATATATATATACACATACAAATTCTATATATATATACTTGTATATATTTATATACTCTATATAATATATATATATATAAATATATATATATATATATATATATTCCATACCGTATATATATATATATATATATATATAATATATTTAATATTTGTAATTTATACACACTGGTATAACTCCTAGGCTCAATTAACTCAATATCTCTGATAAGTTTGTTTGCCAATTCTTTATGTGAAGTTAGCGAGATGGTTAAAATTGCCATTAATCTGCTAAAGAGCCTAGCTTAGGCAGCTAATGAATGCTGCTTAAACCTAAGAGCAGCATTCATTAGCTGCCTAATGTATGAAGGAGGCCTGATGGAAGTTACAAAGCCTCCTGTCTAATGGGGTTGGAGAGCCTGTAGCTTCCACTAGTCCATCGTGAAATATCAGACTATGGTTTGCCTAACATCTGTGCAGCTGTACTAATGGGGGAACCGATAAAGCAGTAAAAATTTAATGCTGGAATATTGCAAAGTCTAACAATTATTAGTGTTATTGCCATCTAAAGTTGTAAACTAATTTTTTGAAATTTTAATCTTTTGAGTTATGCTAGTCATTGCTGGCTCCCAGTACTTTCATTTGATTATAACAGAATATTTACATTAAAGAATTTATTCCAAAAAACAGAGTTTTTTGCTTGACTTTGGTTATTTCTTCTCTTCCTATGCTTCATGAAATACTGAATTTCAGACTCTCTTCTGTATAACTTACTCTGTTATTTTTTTGTTACATATTTATGCTTTTGAATGATGTATACATATTTATGCTTTTGAATGATGTATACAAATTTATTTATAACAAGAAATGAAAACCTTAAATCTAGTAATATTTATATATATATATATATATATATATATATATATATATATATATATAATAATTAATTAATTTTGATCCTATAATGATTTGCTCATTCAGAAACTCCTGAAGAAAATAATATCGATGTCTTTTAAAAGCCACAACCAATGTGGTCTAGTCTCTTATCAATAAGTTGACTGATGTAATTGTAGATGAATGCAGTGCTTACCTGGAATGTCATGATTCATACCGAATCCACTGATTCTCTCAATTATTGAAAATTGATTGTTTCTATTGATTGATTTTATTGATTTTCTAGATCAGGCACAGTGTGCCTGGATGTGATCAATCAGGCATGGACCGCTCTGTATGGTACGTATCATAAGCTAAAGTATCATACGTATCATTAGCTGAGTATCATATGCATCACTAGCTGAAATATCATATGTACCAATAGCTGAAATATCATATGTATCACTAGCTGAAATATCATATGTATCACTAGCTGAAATATCATATGTATCATATGAAGTATTGTATGGATCATTAGCTGAAGTATCATTTTTATCATTAGACAAAACCTTTATTTTGAAATTAGTTTTTGATTTTGATTAACGATGATGTTGTTGGAAGAATTTTACTCTTGGGCTATTGTATTTCTGACAGTGCATTACAGAAACTGCGTGAGAGAATTTGATAGTTTAATTTTATCGTTTTATTTGATCTTGAGATTTATCAATTTTATCCTTCTGTTAATCTCATTCGAGATAACTTTAAGAAACGTATATGGATAAAATCGGACAGCCCTTTACTGTCCTTTCTTCTAATGAGTCATGGATATATTGAAAATTTCAGTATCATATTTAGCTTTTATAGGCTTTAAAAATTTTCTCAATGTGATATTTTTTCATCAACCTAGGTCAGAAATGGCATTCGTTTGGTGAGCGCCTAAGCTCCTTAAATTGCTGCAAATTTTCTAATCCGGCCCCTAGCTAATAACTTAATATTTATAATAGTTTTGGTATCATGGATTCAATGAAATATGATGATATTATTTATTATCATCGTTTTTTGAGTTAAGTAATATGATTTAATTATTTGTTGCTTTGTTTAATAGATTTGTCAAACATATTTGAGTCGTATAATAATAATAATTATAATAGTTTTGATTTCTTGTATTCAACGGAATATGATGATGACGATGTTTATTATCATCGTTTTTTTAGTTATGTAATTTGGTTGAATTATTTGTTACTTTGTTTAATAGATTTGTCAAACATATTTGAGTCGTTCTTGCCCCAGCTATTGACCTACCCGAACCCTACCGACCCTCTCAACGGCAGTGCTGCCGCTCTCTATCTGCACCGACCTGAGGAGTACAAGAAAAAAGTTCAGGGTTAGCACTGTTCTCCCGAACTGCTCCTGATCCTAGATTTATTATTTATTTTTTAGTCGCACGTAATATGAAGATTTTTTATAATAATAGTGAATTAAAACTGGTCTATCAACCTGAAGAATACAAGAGAAAAGTTCAGGGTTAGCACTGTTCTCCCGAACTGCTCCTAATCGTTGATTAATTTTTTTTGAAGTCACACATAATATGACGATTTTTTTTTATAATAAAGAATTAAAACTGGTCTCTCAAGCCCAACCATTGATTTTGTCCTAACAGTCTATCAAGAATTCCTAACTAAAAATAATATGGTCCATCGATTAAATTTAGACTGATTGGATTAATAATAGTAATAATAACGGTTTAACGTCCTTTTCCTCACACCAGGACGATGTCAGGAAAGTCACTTTTAATTATATTTTATCGACGTAAATTAAAAGCCTCTCAATATGTATTTGATAACATATATTCGTTAGAAGGAAAACTTCCTTTTTGTGAATATATGTTATCAAATCCATATTGAAAGACTTTTAATTGACGTAGATAAAATATAAGTAATAGTGACTTTCCTGACATCTTGTTTGTGTGAGGGCGTTGTATTTGGGTTGAGTATGCTACGGCAATCTTTTGAATTACATTGCTGAATGCCAATTGTTTTTCGTGGCATTGAGTGTAAGATTGCACATTCTGATTCATGTCCTGCTTTCTCAGCTCTCAAAGCAACTGTTGTTATATCATTTTTATCTTTATTTCATCATCGAAAGACATTAAAAATTAAATGTCAGTAAAAGATGTTGATTAATGCTGTAAACTTTATGCAAAATTTGATTTGATGGTATAAAATTAATTTTTTAATACATTACGTGTTGAATTTATTAGCTGATTTATTTGTAGTTGATTTTTATTTGATTAGTTGAGTGTTTGATTTATTGAATGACTGATTGATGGATTGATTTATTGATTGATGGATTGATTGGTTGATTGATGAATTGATTGATTATTTGATTTATTGATTGATTGATGGATTGGATTTTTAGTTGATTATTTGATTGTTTGACTTATTGATTAAATGATTGATTGATTGATACTGCAGAATATGTGCAGAAGTATGCTACGGAGGCGGCACTGCGGGAGCAGGAGAACATCGCTTCCTCCAGTGAGAGCTCTATGAGCGACTTCTCTGAGGATGAAGCGCAGGAAATGGAGCTATAACGGACAGTCGATTATCCTAAATAAACTTGTTGACTGTTTTAATACGATTGTGACCATGTATTTACTCTTCTTGAACGCTGATGAGAACATTAGCTGATGCTGTTGTGTTGTAATGGACCATTGAATCGAAATTTTACGAATAGATTTAAATTATTAAGTAGATGAATAAGATGAATGTAAAATTAATTTAATAGATGGATAAAAAATTTTCCTTATAGTCAAACTATGAGTGTAACACCTTTAAGAGATTGTTGGTTCTGAATACTGTTGTTACTATGCAGGTTTTGCCTCATTTAAACGAAATTGACAATATATATTTGTTTTAATGCAGAAGTGCATGGGTGCATTAGATACATTGAATTTATAGAAGAGTTAATTGGTCCATTCCATCATAACACGATTTGATTGACTGTTGGACTCTGTGCTTTATATACTGTAGATTGTGTGTGTCTCTAATGGTTGCTAATAATTAATTGTCAATTGTATTATTTTGCAATGAAACTACTGATGTATAAATATAATTAATCTAATTGTATAAGTGAAAATTTTCAGGGGTATATGTGTCTGCTTTTAAGATCTTTTTCAATTTAAATTGTCAGTGCATAACTTTTTCCGTTTCTGTATCATTAGTCTGAAATCAGTCTTACAGTCCGTGATCTTAAGAACAGATGGTTAATGATTTAAACAAAAATGTCTAATCGTATGGACAAAAGTTTGTAGTTTGATTTGAAGGTACAGTGACAAGGATATTTAATTTAGCTCTATTTTATTTGTCTGTTCTTTCTTGCTCTATTGAAACGTTAGCAGTTATGAAGATCTTTAATGGGATCAATTTGTGTAGAATAAACACTGCGGCAGACATTTGATTAACTTTCAAATTTATGTTAGATTTAATGTCTGAATTTATTTAAAATTGTATTGCACATAATTCTGAAATATACTGTTCATAATTATATGGTTTTAGGAATGAAATACTTGAGGTTGCTATTTCGTAAAGGTCACTTGTCAGTTAGAATGAGTCAGTTTTAAAGTGAAGAAGAATTAGTTTGTCTTTCTCATTAATTAGTGAGCCTGAAATTAAAACTTAGTTAAGCTCTAAACGATTCTTAAATAACGTCATAATTATAGAAATCAAATTTCTGTACTGTTCAGTATGTTGTTTATTTTTTGAGTAAGTATGATCTAGATATCTTCTTTTTGTCATCATTGGGAAATGGACTTCAAAGTTACTTCTGAAGTTAAATACAAAAGCTCTTTCACTGCGCCTGAGTGGTTCATCAGCAATCAAATTTATAATATAAATTTATTAATTAATGTCATTATAATTTATTAATTCATTCTAACTCGGATATAGTTATTTCGATGGATATAAATGTCTTTTACAGATGTACGGGACACCTCTGCACTATTCCTATGATGTTCATGAATATGTTCATGCACTATTCATATCACATATGCTTGCGGAATAAATGCCAGTGAACCTGTGATGTAGATACTTTATACCTTAGGCGTAAGATTTTGGATTATGTTAATTAAGCTCATGTGATGCTTTACGCTTAATAATGTAATAAGAGTTTGACTATTAGTGTCTTTGTGTAGTTTTCATCTTTTGTTCTCTAGTGTTCTGCATTTCTTTGCTCTGCTTGCTCTAGCTTAATTGACACTAAATCCACACACCGTATATCACTCACCCTGTAACCCGTGTTGTCCTGAGAATTTTTAGTTTTTTTTTTCAATAATATTTATGACGTTACGATGTGTATTTCATTAAGGTCGTCATTGGATAAAGGTGACAAAATAATGAAGATAGAATTTAACTGTTTCATACAGACAAGGAATAAGTTTATATCTAATATACTAATATAACACTACCTACCTAATATTATACCATATACTACGAGATTAGGAATTTTAGATGATTTAACGATCTATTTATGTGTGGACATGAATACCACAATGGTAGATAAAGAACAATTCTCTTATTCACAGTCTTAATGAATCTGAGATATTATGTAGCTGGTATAAATATACTATTGAGACTGAATTATGTTTGACATTTTGTAATCATTTTTAAATTTTAATTTTCTGTGCTATTAACTTGTGATCTTTTCTTTATTATTTGAACTCTGCCGCGGATAGCACATATTGCGCCTAGCACAGATATAAGAGCAATCTAGCGGGCACACTTTTTTAGGAGGAAGTCTAACACATTTATGTTGGTCGAGCTGGATTTGAACCCTGAAACGTTAAGATCACTCGAGTCGAAGCTCAACACTTTACACGTTAATCAATCTCCGCGGGATATATATAAATGGATAGCCTAGTTATAGCTAACCATTGCATACTTTTTATAATTTGAATTATATATGCCAATTATTTCTTTGGAAATCCATAGTAATAGCTTTCGTATCAGTCGGATGGTTTTATAGAATTTTAAAGTAAATTTGAGAGTAGTTGTGTGTATGCTGCAGGATTGTGTATGTGCGATTATGTGTGTATGTGATTGTGTGTGTGTGTATGTGCGATTATGTGTGTGTGTGTGTGATTGTGTGTGTGTGATAGTAAGTGCGTTTTGCGTGTATACGCCAGCGTGTGTTTGATATGACCACAGTATTTAGTTTCGTTTACTAACTAGCTCTTTGCACATTTCTTCTTATAAAAATTCAAGTGAAAGAGTTTATTCACAAATTGGTTGCATCAAGCAGGCGGATGGAGTGAAATTGTTTTATTGGATTTGCAGCTAAATATTAAAAATTAAGAATAGCAATGACATATAATAATAATAAAGGTTTAACGTCCGTTTCTTCATCCAGGGATGATGTCAGGGACGTCCGTAATATATATTTATTATTAGATAGAATTTATCTCTTGTGTAAAATTGAGAAGTGGAAATATCTCTTATTAGACGTGTGAGTCTATATTCTGAATTTGTAGTTTATTAACAAGGAATGTTTCATGAAACTACTGTTCATTTATGATACGGCTTAAAATTTTAAAAAGTCAATAATTATACAACAATTAACATTAAGTTAATTGCAGATTATTGCATGTATAACTAAATTTCGTTTCTCCGTAGCTCCATGGCTAAAGACACAGCTTCGTGGTCAGGAACTTAGGGTTTGACTCTCGGTTAAGCAAGGCAGAATAATATTAGATTGGGGCCAGCTATCTCTTTGTGTGTCAATAAAGTAATTATTAGCAAGTAATAATACTTCTAATTACTTACTAGTAAGTAATTATTTGGTAATAATTACTGCTAATTACTTACTAGTAAGTAATTATTTCCAAGTAATAATTACTGCTAATTACTTGCTAGTAAGTAATTATTTTCAAGTAATAATTACTGCTAATTACTTGCTAGTAAGTAATTATTTCCAAGTAATAATTACTGCTAATTACTTGCTAGTAAGTAATTATTTCCAAGTAATAATTACTGCTAATTACTTGCTAGTAAGTAATTATTTCCAAGTAATAATTACTGCTAATTACTTGCTAGTAAGTAATTATTTCCAAGTAATAATTACTGCTAATTACTTGCTAGTAAGTCATTAGTAGCGAGTAATAAATACTGGGTGACTTCTTTGGAACATTTGCAAGTTAAATATTGATGTGGCATCTTTTTGCAGTCTGTGACTATTGGTGACCTCACCGTCAGATTGCCACAATTCTCTTTCTCCTGCTGATTCTCGATCAACTCTTGATCAGCTACCGTATCCAGCGCTCTGTTAAACAAATGTAGTGAAATGTATCATTCGCTGTAGTAGTATTATTATTTAACTATCATCATCATCATCTTCCTTTAAATCACAGCCCAACCAGGGTCGGGACACCAATAGACCTTTATTTTTATCCATTCGTTTAAATATCTGGAGCCTAGTCGCTCACTAACCGAATGCCCTTTCTGACGTTGTATTATTTAACTATTTTAAAATAATTTTATCTAACAATTTTGTAGTTAGCTAAATCATTGCCAGAATACCAGAAGAACATGGATATTATATATGTAGCTATGTAGTGCCTTTATGTTTGCTATTATTTGATTTCTCGGTAAAAGATTAGTTGATCTGTTGTCTCACAGTCAGTTCTGTAACGTAAATATTTAGTCCTTCTAAATGTCATCAGTTTTAGATCTTACGCCTAGCTGTCATTGATTTAATCTGCCACCTCTGCGTTTTATATTCTGCTATATGCGTACCCTCTGTCCGGTACATTTATGTAACATTATTGGTTAAAATACTTTTATACTTGAGCAAGCGGTATTACCATTGCATGAGTGTGCTTTATGAATGGAGGTTTCTAGAACTGGTAGAACCTTTTGTTACCCAAATTTTAATAAACTACAATAAAGAATTACAGTGCTAAGTCAATAATGATATTTAATACGTTATATCAGTTAGATCAGTAGTTAAGTGAACTTAAATCAATATAAAATATTTTTGTAGAGATGTCTTTTAAAATCTGAATAAATATGAGAATGCTATCAAATAATTTCTATGTGAATGATGTAACAAGTTCTTTGACTCCATCAGGCTTCGTCATTAAATCTACCCTGGGCACAGTGATTAAGTGTTTGCCTGCTGAACGATGATCGAAACCGCTGCTCAGCTGTAACATTGATTTTAGCTTAGGGGTATTTGATCTCTATTGGGTATTTGATAACTCTTCCTTTATATACATATATACAGTATATAGGCCTATATTTAAATTAATTAGATTTATATTATAATAATTAGCGATTATATTTAATATAATTAATAATTATTAGAATTATAATACTATATATTATATTATATTTCCATTTATTAAATGTGCCAGGAGTGTAGATAGAACTTTTGATAGAAAATTTATTATATATTAATATATATATATATATATATATATATATATATATATATATATACATGTATATATATATACAGTATATATATATATATATATATATATATATATATATATATATATATATATATATATATAGTATTATAGCCAATATCGTATAATATTTATTATAAAAGCTGTTGCATCAATAATAAATTAAACTGTAGGCATGCTTATGCTACTTTTACTCGGTTTACTGTTGCTATAAACGGGTAATTAAAAATAAATCGATCAATGCTCATAATGCAAGTGATGCTATTATTGTAAGCCTTTACCATAGAATAAAGAATTACCTATTTTATATCTTTGATGTTTACTGTATAGGTAACGTAGGCATTTCAAGTTATACTGATATTAATGCAGATGTAAAAACGTACAGACATATTTAACATCAGAAGTGAAACTCTAATGATATTCTAAAGGAATATTTCAGATTTAGATTAATTTTATTCTTTTTCCGGGAGAATCTCCTTAGCTTATTTAGACTTATGTATTGTGTAAAAGCAGATATTCTAGTTTCAAATTTAAAAAAAATAGCAGGAGTGCAATAGCGTATAGTTTTTTAGACCCCTATGTAAGTACAAATTTGAAATTAGCTTTAGCTTAGCTGCTACGTTCAATGGGCTCTTTATTAGTTAGACAATTATAATACATGTATGTTTGACATTAACGCTCTGGCCTCCTATTGTTTACCTGTTTGAAATTTTATTAAATTCCAATCTTTTTTTAGATAGTGAAACCGTTTAAAATAATTAATTTCTATTATTTTCTTAGTTCATTTGCATTGCATGCTTACTTGTCATATTCAAATTGTATTCATTCATTATACTTGTGGGTTTTTTAATGAGATTTTGCGTCTTTTCTCGCTTTAATTAAGTATAATTAACTAATTAAGTGAATTTTTTATCCACATAGGCCTACGCATCTAATTCTGGCATGTTTAGCTAAGTTTTTACAAATACACCATCAGTGACTAGAAACTCGTTTAACCGAATCATTTAGGCTGTCTATATGAATAATGTGATTCGTTGAAGGGTTGGAAATTTCCAGCCCTCTGGATGGGATCAACTGATTGGTCGATGGAGTGCTCTTGAAGAGCGAGAAAGCAGGCCGTTAGTAGAAATATGTAACGTGGACCTGAAATTTGGCTAAACACTGGAGAAAGATGATTAACAATTCCATACTAATGAAGGTAATTCTTAAATCCGAGCTATAGCTACTATTGCATTATCGATAGGCAGCCATTATGTTATTCATCATGTTATTAATAATCATTTTATTAATAATCATTTTATTAATAATCATTTTATTAATAATCATTTTATTAATAATCATTTTATTAATAATCATTTTATTAATAATCATTTTATTAATAATCATTTTATTAATAATCATTTTATTAATAAGGAGAAATTAACAAAAACTACAAACATCAAATAAGCAATGAAACTCTCTAAACACGTGCGGTGTTTCGTGTGTAACCAAACCAACAAACAAATGACGGCACTAAGGACTGCTCTTTAGAGCGCTACCTGAAATTTAACGTTCATACCATTTCTAATATTCAGACATGATTTACCAGGCTACTGTCGAATCAGGCTACTTGATCTTCACTGTCCACTCAGCGCTACTGTGGCATTTAGCTTAGAGCGGCTTTATATAAATATAATAATAATAATTGTTATTATTTTTATATTTTTATTATTATTATTATTTTTAGTTAGAAGTCAGGAATTTTTACTAGGATATGGGGATATGTTAAGATGTAGGGATTTATTTTAGGATTTATGTTAGGAGACAGGGATTTATACTAAGATATAGGGGCATTATTTTAATATGTAGGGAAATATTGATCACCGGACCGGCTTTCGTTTAGAACTTTACTACTCCTCAGCACACTTCTTTTGCAGATTGGTTTGGATGAATTGATCTATTGTGATGTGTACTGTGGGGACCTCCCTGACATCATCATTGGATGAAGCAGCGGACGTTAGACCTTTATTATTATTTATTTATATATATTTATGGTAGAATGAAGAGATTTCTGCTAAGATATAGGGATTTTTGTTAAGATGGAGGGATTTTTATTAGGATTTACGTTAAGAGGTAGGAACATATACTGAGATGTAAGAATTTATGCTAAGATTTAGGGATTTATGTCAAGATGTAGGAATTTATATAACAATTTATGTTAGAAGACGGATTTATACAAAGATTTAGGGATTTCTGTCACGACGAAGGGATTTATATTAGGATTTATGTTACGAAGCAGGGATTTATATTAAGCTGTTGAGATTTATTTTAGGAGGCAGGAATTTGTGTCGACGCAGACACTCAAGCTGCTAATAAGGTTCGACTGAATATCTTAGAGCGGCTGAGAGGTAAACGTATGCTGGGTCCCAGCTGATGGACCTGGACTCGAGATTAGGGTCACCGGACCTCGATTGAGCCGCTCCGTCCCTCCACTTAGGCTATGATCCTAGTCGTCCCATCCTCCCACGCTCTCACTTCAATGGTCCCACAGAGAAAACGTATGAGGCCTGTTGGATTGGGGGCCGAAGGGGAGCTGAAGTGTTTTTTATTTATTTAGAATTTCGGTTTTGCATAGTAAATACACAATGTAATGTAAATAATTGAATAGCACATAATTTCAAAATCAGGGTTAACCCAAGGCACTAGGCAATTATAAGTTCCTAGAGTCTTGCGATCTCCCTACATGAATGAAATCCACAGTTATTTGAAAAGATTTCTTGCCAACAGCTGTGCAAATAGCGGTAGTATGTCTATCTGATATCATTCCTAGATGAGAAAACGGACGTTAGGTTTCTACAAAATTTCTATACTAATTAAATTTTACCTTGTTGACTAATTTAAATTGGGTTAGCAATATGCTTGTTCTGTTTGATATTACTCCTCAGAAAATCCATCTGGATCCACAGCTGATATAATCTACTGATATAATGATATATAAGATATAAGATGAGATTGAAGATGAGATTGCGTGACCGAAGCTTTTGTGCCATAATGTCTGTTCTAAAGTTTTGCGGAGATAATATGCAGGAAAAAAGAAACATAAATTGACAGTTAGAGGAGAAAGCACAGGATTTTCAAGAGAAAGATACAAAATAGGTTAATTATTGGAATTAACTTATCTAGTTAATCTATTATAGAACTGAGGAAGGCAACGCGAAACCACCTCAGAAGCCACATTATTCCCAAGCTATAGGCTACATTAAGGTGTGGATAAGGTATATCCATTTGTGAAGGGTTTAACTCGCAAATCGATGGTGTGCTCATTATGGAGCGTGAAGAGCATGTGAGTAGGAATATGCACCTTGGACCTGCCGCTTGGCAGAACACTGGAGAGAGAGTGAGAGAAAGATTTGAAGAGTCTTGAATCTTATATGAATAATTTGTTGATATACTCAAGGAAGTTAAAATTTACACATGGCCAATATTTTGAAACGATGGAAGTTAATTTACCATTAAACTAAACAGATTAAGAATGGATACTGGTTGTTAAAATTTATGGGTCCTCGTACAATCATTAGGCTAGTGCTGTGAATTACCTTGTCCATCAAAGGAGAAAATCCATAAAAGAAGCAAGCTTTCTCCTTGAGATACAGAATTTTTGAAGCTCATAGTTGGCTAAGTAGCAAATATGATTTTAATCCCGCATTAGGATTATCTTATTTTTCTGATTCATAGAAAATTCATACTTTTAAAAACCAATAGAAAATGTCAATATACTCTTCAATGTCTTCATCAACTAAAAACTCACTGTAGTCCATATATTAAATTTCTGAATTCTTCTTTTAAACTCGAAGATATTGAAGATGCTCTAAGGGACACTAGCGACGAGTTAGACATGGACAGAAAGAGTGGAAAGTGGAAATCAACAGGTTCAGGCAGTGTTGACTGGCTCACATTTCAGTCCTGTTTGCTCTTTACCCGTCCGTGCATGGGGTCGGTCAAGCGGCAATTGGTTTACTGAATGCCACGCCAAGCCCCTACGTTTACCCCTATCCCCCTCACCCTTCCTTTATCTCCCTCCCGGTGTTGTTGGTCTGAAGAAGATATATTTGCTATTTGCTGGACGGAGCAAGGAGTGAAGTAGGATCACATAATGCTGCCTGGTAACACTTTTCTCTTTTGTGTATAATATACATGTATACGTATTCATAGCATACTTGTTATTGTTTTACTATGCCGATACATGTATTAACAACGTCCTTGTTAATAAAATTGCAATAGCAAGATTAACTTAAAAGTAAATAGACTTTATTAAAATCCATCTAACTTGTAAACTCAGAGCAAAGAAAAATGCAAAAAATATATCATTTATATATATATATATATATATATATATATATATATATATATATATATATATATATATATATATATATATATATACTTTTTGATTAATAAAACAACAAATAACGAATAAATGTGGGAGTATTTGTTAATCGTTCTTCCTTCGCTTGCTTCAAATGCTACTGGCCTTCAGCATTCTTTTTTTTATAATTGTCAGATCTCTGATTTATTTTATTTCTAGTCCAATTATTTTTATTTATACTAAGATGCTAAGTGAAAAGCTCTAGTGCAAACAACATAAGTGAAACAAGTGAGCTGAAAGTTAAAGTCAAAGAATACTACAGGAAAAGAACCAAAGTATTTACCAGTCAAGTAGCAACGGTCTAATATCGCGTGAAATGAAATGAGGTAGAGTTATACATGTATATCAAGTAGTGGTACTTTCACCACTTCAGAGCACTGCAGAAAGAAAATTCTGTATGCATGTACAAATTAAACTAGGGATGATAGTATTATTCTGCTCACCTATAAGTCAAGATTAGTAGGACGCTGGGCTGTTGGGTTTCTCATTTTACATTTACAATATGCAGCAGTCTTTTACCATAAAGTTGAATTATATCCTCTGGTTTTCTAAATGGAGGTTTCTTCAATAAAATTAAACAATAGTTGTTTACAAAAAATTTAGCTCGTCCTGTTGTCTTGGTCGTAATATATAAACCGATTTAAACTGCTCCGTTAAGTTTTTAACTTATTCCTAAATCAACATTAGACGTGGTTAGCAACGAAGTTTTACTGACTTGGCTGTGTGAATAATTCAGCTGATCCAAACATGGCGGCCATGAGGCTTCTCCAGCAACTCAAACACCAGCCTGGACTTGAGAGTGAAAAGCCATGTAGAGGCATATATCACTTGAAATCTTGCTTTGAATCCGGCTAGTAGAAGTCCCGTGGAATAAGTTAATCACTGCGGATCTCTTAGATGAGAGAATCTTAACTGGGATACAGTTTTCTAGTACAACGAGATTCGCGCCATCTGTGTCAGGTTTGTAGATTAAAATATTCGTTATTTTCTCACAACAGCTAAATAACAGTAGCTATTATGATAATAGCTACAACGGCAATAGCTACAGCGACAATAGCTACGATAACAATAGCTAAAATGAAAATAGCTACAATGCCAATAGCTAAAATGACAATAGCTAAAATGATAATAGCTACAATGACAATAGCTAAAATGATAATAGCTACAATGATAATAGCTACAACGACAATAGATACAATGGCATTAGCTACAACGACAATAGATACAATGGCATTAGCTACAACGACAATAGATACAATGGCATTAGCTACAACGACAATAGATACAATGACATTAGCTACAACGACAATAGCTAAAATGGAAATAGCTTGAGTGGAAATCGCTAAACGACAATATAGCTACAACAGCAATAGCTACATTGACAATAGCTTCAACGATAATAGCTAAAACGACAATTTCTACAATGACAGTAGCTACGAAGAGAGCTGTTTTAATGTAATCATTATCATCTGAGGATTGTTAATCTCGAAATACTAGGCCTGTATTAGATTAAATTAATGAGAAATAGTATATTCTAAACCCCATTCGACAGCTGTTCCAAGGGCGAATTATGCAGTATATTCGTGTAAAAATAATAACGATAAAGGTTTAACGTCTGTTTCCTCACACAAAGATGATTTCAGGGACGTCCCCTGATATTGATACAGATAAATTTTAAAAAGGAAAATTAACATCTATTAAACAAATTAAGCAGAGACAGAAACAATAGGCCATCAAAGAGAAAGATTAGAAAAGAAGGAGAAGGATGAGAAGATATGCATCCTACTCAAAGAGAAGGATGCATATTATTGCATGTGTGTGTAAGGCCGCAAAGGTTGGTACTCAGAAATTAACTAATTATTTATATTTAAATAGATAAAAGGCTTGAGAGGTAAATACTCCACTCCTACAATCACCACGCTGGAATGTTTAGTAAGTTTCCCACTTTTATTAATCGTTTAGCATTGCAAGAAATCAATGTACATTAACCATTATGTGCTGTGAATGCGTGCATCTGTGAAAAGCCAGAAGCATTCGAATTAAGACTTTCACAGATGACCACTAGAGACTAAACCGGTTCATTTTCTCAGCATTTGTTCAAAACATTGTATCGGTATTAATGCAAATTGAATGTCAATAATTTGCTGATTCGTTTAAATTTTCTTTTGGCTACCTATAGGCAGACTTATAGCGCAAGCGTTTATCTGGTAAGAAGCTAAGGAAAAGCTAAGGTTAACGTCAGTTTCCTTACTCGAAAGAGATGTCATTGACGGGCAAGCACAGGATTTGAACCCCGCACATACTGATCCGCGGTCGAGTAGGCTATCTTACCGACTTCGCCACTGGCTCCAGCCTTGGCGATATATTTGGGGATATATCTCTTTCAATTAAAATTTTATATCAGCCACAGGCTAACATTACAATGCACAAATCAGAATTAATAGAACCAATGCATTGCTCTGTTGCAGACATTTTCCTATCTCGGTTGTGCAGCCGCCGCATTTATTATGATTTAGAACTGATTTACTGCTTTTATCACTGGTAGACTGATGTGGCTTTACTTAATACTCGCTGTCAGTTAATCGTCCATACAGAGCTAGTTACTAGTGACTATTAACTTTACGTTACCATTTGACTGTCTCTTGTGAACCTTGACTTTAATGTAACCATGTTAAATATTGCTATGATCGTATATACAGTTAGAGATATCAAAACTAGATTGCTTTCAGTTCCTTATGAGTTGAAAGAGACCGTATTGATAATCTGGTCTGATAGCTATTCGAAAAATACTCTAAGAAGACAAAAATAGAAAATTTTTCAAGGATTGTTTTGATGTCATTTATATGAAGTTAAGTACGAATGAAAAATATGAGGATTGATTGATGATGTGGTGAGTGACAGAGATGATTGGATGTCTATTCGTCTCCCGACCCTAGTTAAACTAACATTAAAGGGAAAATGATGATGATGATGATGATGATGATGGTGATGATGATGATGATGATGATGAAGATGATGATGATAATGATGATGATGATTGTGATGATGACGATGATGGTGCTGATGATGATGATCATCATCATCATCATCACCATTATCATGATATGAAAATAAGTATCGTCAAGTTACAACATCCAATAGCTCACGGAGTTATACCGACAATATTTTGCATCGGGAGCAAATTTTACATTTTATAAGTATTAATGGTTTTTTGTACATTAGTGTAATTTTATATTTTAATGTAAAATTTAATTGCTTCTATCCCATCATAAAACGTAAATAATTTCTGCAATCAGTTTTTAAAAAAATAAATTGCTTTAAAGCTGTAGAGCGGCAGGGGAAGAAGGATTCTGAAGTGCTTCTAATCCGGAATGCATGCATAATCCCATTCTACATGTATTTACTTGTAGATTGATTTAATAAGCAAAGCAGAGTTTTCAAATCCTTACAGTTGGTAAACACTAAAGAATATTTATTTCTCGAAATATATTTCTTCCTCTATAAGTCGAAATAATTAATAATAATAATATAAGATTAATTTATAAGCCTCATCTTCGATTTTTAATTAATTTTTGTATTTTCACTTCAATAGTAATAAAATTAATTAACTAATAATATAAATTAATATTAAGTACTAGCAGACATTAAATCAACGAATCAGTAATTATAAGAATAATAATAATAGTAATAATAATAATAATAAATGTTTTACGTCCGTTCCCTCATCTAAGGATGATGTCAGGGACGTCCCCACAGCACACATCACTAGAGACAATTGACCCAGACCAATCTTCAAAAGAAATGTGCTGAGGAGAAGTACAGGTCCTAAACGAGAGGAAATGGTCAGGTTAGATTGATAATATGTGTAGCAGAAATCTAACACGAGATCTATGACAAACTTTTTAACATCTTCGATTTCTTAAAATTTTTATCAATTGCTCAGCTTTTTTTTCATTCGCAATAAAACCTGCTATTTAGAAGCGCACACTCCAATAAGAGCAACACTGGTAACACAACAACTGTGTTCAAAATATGCTGCAATACTTGCTTCCGTGAATCATATTTTTGTAACTGCCTGACAACGTCTACATCTGTCTGGTTTTAACGTCAGAACTTGTGACTAATGAAACAGTGATGATAATATATTTCAAATATTTGTAAGCATGAACTATGATTGCACTATGCGAATACTTAAAAGGACACCAGAGTACGAAATACTTAATCTTTAGATTTAAAGATTAAAAGTTGGCGTCTCTAATTCGGTGTAAATTAATTTACTGTGAGCGAATATTTACGGCGCAACATCATTGTGAACCATCGTGCAGAGATAAACTAGTTTCTAGATTCAGTCGATATTTGAAACAAATATTTGTATCGCGATTAATTATTTTAGGTAAAATCTCTCAGCTGTTTTTAATATCGTAGCTAGATTTAATAATTCTCTTCCTTTTAGATCTAAAACTAAATTATTGAGTCATATTTAAAGTTAATTCTGTCTCTGGGTAGTGTTTACTTGGCTTCTGCTCATACGCATTTAAGCTTCTTTCTAACACGCTCGGTTATCGTCAGTTTGTTCTCACTGTAAATCAGTCACTGCTGATGAGAATAAGAAGAGAAATGGATGCTATGTAAGATGGAGAGTTCTCCAGTTCTTCCATTCGTTCTCATCTCAAGAGATCCTGGAACGCATGTTTGTCGAGACGAGAGTTTTGTCCTCCACCTCATTAGAAGTGTTTACTTTGTCCGCTCTACTGATGCACTGAATCCTGCTGCTTCCTGATGTCCCTGCGTCCTAAAGTCCCTGTGTCGTGATGTCCCTACGTCCTGGTGTCACTAAGTCCTGATATCTCTACGTCCTGGTGTCCCTACGTCCTGGTGTCCCTACGTCCTGGTGTCACTACTCCTAGTGTCACTATGTCCTGGTGTCCCTACGTCTTGGTGTCCTTACGTCCTGATGTCCCTACGTTCTGATGTCTCTACGTCCTTGTGTCACTACGTCCTAGTGTCACTACGTCCTGGTGTCCCTACGTCCTGCTGTCACTACGTCCTGGTGTCATTATGTCCTGGTGTCCCTACGTCCTGGTGTCCCTACGTCCTAGTGTTACTATGTCCTGGTGTCCTTACGTCCTGATGTCTCTACGTCCTGATGTCACTACGTCCTGATGTCACTACGTCCTGGTGTCATTATGTTCTGGTTTCCCTACGTCCTGGTGTCCCTACGTCCTTGTGTCACTACGTCCTAGTGTCACTACGTCCTGATGTCCCTACGTCCTGATGTCCCTACGTCCTGATGTCTCTACGTCCTGATGTCTCTACATCCTGATGTCTCTACGTTACAGCATTAAGCAGCCAGTACAGCGAATGTCGGACATTTTTAACTAAATTATTGTTGATCAATAATTGACAAATGGGCTGAGCCGGTGGCTTGTTATCAAGTTGTTCGACAGCGGACCAGTACGTACTGGCTTCAAATCCAGAGCTCACCCCATCTCTGACATGATATCGAGCAGGAAACCGCCGTTAAGCTTGATCTTAATCTTATAGAATTTTCAAATTTCTTAAAATGCTTAAAAACGATCAACTTTTATAATATAACACTACATGCTCAGCATAAAAGAGATCTTGTAAAATATCAGTTGAGAAATTGTTTTGAATCGTACGTGCAATAGATTGGAAAGCTTTAGCAGCCTGACTTGTGAGATAGTCAGTCCGGCCAATTTGACAACCTGGACATTTCATCCGAACCGTTGTCATCTAGATAGGACGAAAAATTAATTGCGTAAAGAATAAATATTATCCTTTTGCTTTTTCTTGCTCAATTTTCATTATACTGCCTTCTTTCAATAATCATATTCATTTAACTGTCGTAGCTTTGATGTGTAGCAGGTACAAAGTAAAAATTTAGTTAATCTCACTAATTCTCTTCGTCCATAGTGACAATTCTAGAGATTAATTAAACTTAGCCGTCCTCAATAGAAATTGTGTAAAACAAGTATACAATTATGTTTTCAGTAGTCTTTGCTATATTGTTTCAGTATCACCCTGCTAAACTCAACGATTGTAGAACAAGTTGACTATAGCATTGGGTTGCTTTATGCAGTACTTTTGCGGACCAACTAGAGGTATAAAATGTCTCAATAGCGTAGGGGTAACCTCATGAAGTTTTAAATGACAGATCCTGAGGTGAATTGAACCCTCGTTGGTTCGAATCGCAGCCGCGCTGATCTGAGAGTAAAATCTCGGGCATTCAATGAACTGGTTATACGGAAAGTGGTCTAAATTGCCTAACGGTTTGAACATGTGTTAAAGATGTGTGATATACAGGTAGCATTGTACGTATGCAAGTGTCATGCAGCATCATCATATTCATCAGTTCTAGGGCGGCAATCATCATTCATTCATCCATTCATTTCTATCATCAGCAAACCCTCACATCCTTTTACTATGAAATGTTCAATGTTCTCAGATCTTTTTTGATCGTGCTGAACGAAGTATTCCTAGGTCTTCCTCTTTTCCTTTTTCCTTGAGTTGGCTTCCAGTTTATTAAAGTTTTTGCATATCTATCATCATGCATTCTCAATAAGTGACCCAAGAACCTCAACTTTCTTTCGGAAACTACTTCATTAAGTTTTCTTGGTTCAGATCTTTCTAGTACTGTTTCATTTTTTGATGTGAACCCAGAAATATATGTGACAGGCACACAGATCATAAAATGCAGCAGAAAAGTTTAGTTTAATTCATACAACATGTTACATGTACAAAGCCAATGTCAGAAAGGGCATTCGGTTGGTAAGCGCCTAGGCTCCAGTAGGCCTAATTGCCACAAAGCTTAAACGAATGGATAAAAGAAAATTTATTCGTATCCCGACCCTGGTTAAGCTGGGATTTAAGAGAAGATGATGATGTTACATGTACAAAGCCGGATAGTTTTAATCTTGTTTTTCTTGAATGATCACTTGTCTAATGAGCTAAGGAACTTGAATAATTGTATACCAGACAGATGCGGAAGTTAAAGATAAGTGATTGACTTTAACAAATAGAGATCACTAAAATGAAGACGCAAACTTCTCTAAATCAATATTGCTTCCGTCTCGTAAAAGGTTCCAGATATCTTATTACAGCAGCGATTTTAAAGATATATGATCCGTGAAATTCAGCAGAAATGTGACTAATTGCTCTTTTGCTATTCATATTGGGAGAAATTTCTAAGCAACCGCGCTGGTGTTTAGCCTGAAGAAAAAGAACGCATTTAGGGCGAAATTTTTTTCCGTCAGTCGAATTAGTGTAACATAATGATATTGCAGACAATTCATATCAATAATTAATTATGAATAATTATCAGGCTTCATTCTTAGCTTGGTGGATAACAAATTCACAATCACAGAAATTGTTAATTATTGCAGACTTTACACTAAGATGTGTGAGTAGGAATTTACGGATTTATTATTTGTTAGAAAGAAGAATCCGTAATACATTCCTGTTGTTGCTGTTATAGTTACTATTGTTGAAGACGAAGTCGCTGATGCCTGAAACGTAGATGTCGATTTTCGCATTTGCGAGCTAATATTATTTGAAACTATGTATTATGAAAAGGTGGAAGATATTAAGCAATGAAGTTTCACATTTAGTTTATGGGTAAATCATTTTTCCGGTTGAAAGGTTAAGTCGTTAAAAGCAGCAGCGTAATAGTATTCTTAACTTCATCGCCTAAAACAGATATTATTTAAGTAAAATAAATGAGAAAGTTGGCGGTGTCCTGTATGAGATGACCACAGTAAATTAAGACGACTTACATGAACAAGGATGCTATATTAACATGATGCTTCATAGCGGTATGGCGGTCAAATGCACCTTTATTTAAAAAAATTAAAGGGCTAAAGTCCGTATCATTTAAAATTTAAGGGCTTAAGTCCTTTGAAATTTCTTGCAATGATTATAAAATTAATGAATTATCTTAAAATTTTCAAATTTGAGATAATTACGATTTAAATTTTTTATAACTAAAAAATTATCAAAATTCAGTAAACGTTAATAAATAAATAGTTAGAATTCCTAACTCTGTATTAGATAAGAGTTGCTGTTTTATTTGAATGTTATATTAATCATACATATACTGAATCAACACTAATTACCGGAAATATATTGCATCTATATATGCTTTGGATCTCACTTAATTTCTGCTTGACTATTATCTACTATTTACCTGTTCATCTGATAGGTGATCAACTAGATAAGTTACTCATAATCACTCTGACGACTTGTATGTTAGAGCATGCTTTGGGTGTGTTAAGCTAAATGAGCATATATCTCTCTATCACTTGAGATCTCACTCATTCTCTCTTTCTCTCTCTCACTCTCTCTCTCTCTCTCTCTCTCTCTCTCTCTCTTTCATACACACTCTCCCTCTGTCAACCAATATAGTTAGCTTCACAAATGTTTTGTGAAGTGAAATGCTTGCTTCTTTCTCATGGGCTAGTAACTGTGAACGGACAATTAATAACCAAATAAACACACCAATATTAACAATTGCCTAACAACGCAGATGATTTTGTTAAGTTAGATCAACCATGAATATAATTTCATTTTTAATATAGTATATTATATTTATTAAATACTGGTATATCATCTGGTTAACTGGTATATAACTGGTCTATATCATCAAATCCCTGCTGAGTATCAGAATGTCATTAGAGTGGTGCTCTCACTCTTCTTGCAGAGAATGGACGATGACAGCACCATGGTTGCTTTCCTGCGCTCCAGGGCAAGATCAAAGAACAGCAGCAACAACAACAACAACATCAATATCAACAACAACTGCTTTCATATATACAGTACACACTTGAGATATGAAGTTTTATGTCGTAATTATCTGCATATATTACGTCACTGACATCATCCTTGTATGAGAAAATGGACGTTAAACCTTTATTTATTATTATTATTATTACTCTAAATACCCAATCAGACTATGCTTCAAATATGGCGAACAACTCTCGCTCCAGCTATATATTGAAAGCAGTCAGTTGAGCAAAAGCGCGTCTGAACGGCAGTTAGGCGAGTTCATAAGCGCCGGGATCAAATCCCGGGGGAGCATTTTGCATCGTAAACACTGTGAAAATACTGAAGGCACGTAGTAGTGTAGTTTTGAAATTTTTTCTGCTCTATATAATGTTTCGGCAGACCGTGACACAACGGTTTCACAGAACGTTTCGCTTTCTTGGTTGTTAGATCGACTCTCTCTTGTGTGATATAGTTCTCTCTTTTCTCCAGTTCTTGACATTAAGTGAGCCCTCAGCGATTCTATATTTTCTTCCTGACGGACTCTATCTGTTGATTCTTCCTTCTGTATCTCTGCCTTATGCCCCTCTCCCTCTTTGTCTATCAGTCTTTCTGCTCATTTGTCTCTTAATCTCTCTGCTTGTGTCCCTGTGCTTCTTTGACTCTCTATCTCCTTGTAACTTTATTTTTTACATATCTCATCCTCTTTACAGTTTATTGTTCTCTATAACTCCTTCCCTCTCGCTCCCCTCTCTCTATTTCATAATCTCGTGTAATGGAGAATAGTCTTAATTAAATGTAGAATTTTCGATGCCATGAAATTATAACTGCATATATTATGTGCATATGAAATAAATCGATTTATTCTTTCAAAAAATATACTCATAAATATAAAACGATTTAATGTGCAAAGATTCAGCTGACACTGTATTAATGAATTTAAGCCATTGAATCAAGTGATAGCTCATTCATAATTTTTAGCAACTTTCTTCTTTTAGATCACACACTATCCAAATCTTCACTGTAGGGATGCTCCATTTGCTTGCTTGTATGCATATGATTTAGAAATTTATCCAATGCAATTACAATAACTAATAGATTAAAAATAAATCGCAACTTTCTTTTCAATATTGTGAACATTTCTCTGCAACTATTATTAAACGTTGCTAATTTCTTATCTACTATAATTTTTGTTTTTATAATGGCACAACCTTTATGATTTGGCATGTACAAGGGTTGAAGTGTTCTCACTGAGTCACACAGATAAATTGTTAGGAGGAATACATGCCTTGAATGTGCTATTTTCAAAGATATAGAATATGTAATTCTTAATATATGACTAGTAGTTATATAACGCATCATACATATTTTATTAAACTGAAAAGCTTTGGATGGAATTCAATAAATGCAATTATTAATGAGTGGAAGGTTTGAATGAGTGACATAGCAGGTGACTTCATACACACGTGCACCTGCTTTGAGTTCTCCTGTTATAATTCTCATCTGAAATCTGACATTTAATGCTTAACATCGACTTTTGTGAATAATAAATACGTCAGTTCACTTGCAGTAGGATATAGTGAATTTATACGATGATATTAACGTCATCATCATCTTCATTTGAATTCCTGTTTAATCTGGGTCAGGAATTAACTTTGCATTCGTTTTAGAAAATGTTGTAATTGCTGGAGCTTGTAGGCTTTCACCATCCGAATGCCCTCTCTGGCATTGCTTTGAGTCTTAGTGCCTTGGGACCTTTTACGACACGTGCTGTCCACGGTTGGTCTATTCTTTAGCTGCCCGGATACAAATAGGGTGATACACGATGATACTAACAGCTGTTGCATATCTGCACAGTCGATAGTGTCAACGATTTTATAAATATTTAAAATAAAAGACTTGACGATTAAATACTACATTCAAAGTATTTACCATGCTTTATTCAAAACTCTAGGTACATGTATAGAAAAGATTCTAAACTAAGTTAAATCTCACACAACCCACTATTAAGCTGTCTAGATCTACAGATCCATTAACATTAAAATTCGAGAATTTAACTTGAGAACAGGTTCTTTCGGTCGAAGTTAAAATATTCAAAGTTTGTTATAGTAAATTTCTGAAAGCACTTTTCTGTGTTTAACTGAGATCCAAATGGTGATCTTCACTGTATGTAATAAGCTTACCAAAGTCATGCACGAGTAAATAAACGCATACGTAAATAATTGCTGATTTAAAATTACATAGTTTTGACTAAGGTACAAAAAACAAGATTTAAGCTTTTATGAAGAAAAGCTATCCCATGCTTTATAATATATATATATATATATATATATATATATATATGTATATATATATATATACATATATATATATATATGTATATATATATATACATACATATATATATATATATTATACTGCATGGGATAGCTTTTATCCTATATCCTATATATACTATATATATATATATATATATATATATATATATATATATATATATATATATATATATACATGTATACAGTATATCGGCTGGAGGCAATGGCGATGTCGGTAAGATATTTGACCGCGGATCAGAATGTGCGGGGTTCAAATCCTGGGTTCACCCGTCACTGACATCGCTTTCGAGTGAGGAAACTGACGTTAACTTTAGCTGTACCTGTAGCAGTAGCTGCATATACATCATGATCACAATTTAGCGTACAACTGAAGGTTTTGGATCAGAGGATCACAGGACTGGTTTGTTCGGTGAACCATTGGGATCATCTCATGTTTTTATTCTACATTTTCTTTCAAAAGAAAGTTGTAATCTTAATCAGATGAGTAAGATGACTAGGTAACTGGCGTGATTTGTCAGTGCTTTCAGCACGTTGAAAAGAGGTGCAGGTAGTCCATAAGCTAATGACAACTGCTACCTTCTTATTAAATTTCCGAGGTTTTAATCGACGATAAATGGCGGGTCTCGACACCTCCCACCTGTCAAGTACCTTTAGACTGTTCCGTTTAAAAATTAGTCAACTTTGGTAATTATCGTTTCACTCTAAATGTATATCACCATCTTGAATTTCTTGCTCAATAAGATAGTCAGTAAGATACTCGACCGCGGATCAGTATATGCGGGGTTCAAATCTTGGTCTCGCCCGTCACTGACATCGCTTTCGAATGAGGAAACTGACGTTAACCTTATCTTTTAAGGTTTCAATGATAACATTTTATCATTCGAGCCCCCAAATAGATGATTGCTTCTCAAACGGGCACCCCTATCCCCAGTGGAGGATCCAGGGGGACAGGGGGCCTGGACCCGCCCCTGCCAGCCCCCACCCGGCCTGAGATATTTAGACGTCATTCTGGATATAGGGTGAGGTGTGCAAACATCGGCCAGTAAAATACGCACTATCTCCGGTTCTTTTCATTTTCTACAGCCGATGATTTATTGCGGCCAACACGAGACAGCAATTCAATATCATTTGCCACTAGCGCATGTAATGCAGAGAGAATGGGCGCTGATTTACTGTCATATGCGTATAATAAATACTAACAGCACGCTTGGAATGTATGTAATCACATGTGACATTTTCCATTAATACACACGCCTACATGTAAATTATGTTTCAGTTACAGATAAAGATATTGAAAACCTTAGTATGGATCAAACTATTATATGGGTGTGAAATATTGTTCTTAAGAAGGAAGATGTCTTGAAACTAGGCGCCTTCAAAATATGACTAATAGGGAATAGAAAAGATTAGCTGAACCCAAAAATGCAAAGGCAGAAGTTCTGAAGGTAGTTGGTGCAGATAGACAGTTGAAAAAATGCATTAAGAAGTAGAAATAAGAGCTGGATAGGCACACTAAGAGGCGGAAGTCTACTAAAATAAGCCATAGAAGGGAGAATGAAAGGTAAGAGAAGCGGAGACAGACCTAGATTAGGAATTTTCTACGAGTTAAAGATTGGATATGAAGAGGAAAAGGAAAGCAGAGAAGAGTGGGGGCGTTATATGCCATGGACCTTCCATTAGGAAGTTCACTAAGAGAGATATAGAGAGAGTGAGAGTGTAAAAGATGCTAAAATTTGATGCTCAAATAAATACATGCAAATAGAACAGCAAAACGCAACGATTGTATTTAATATATTTGCATACCAGTCATTTATGCACTTTTTAAAAGATTTAGGTAATTAACTATAGAAGTTGCTGCTTTTCTTTGAAATACTAAAAGAAACCTTGAATAAAAGTTAGTTTCATTCTTGTGCTATAATTAATATCTGCGAGTATTTGATGCTGCTCTATTCGGACTATTTCAATCCAGTTAAAATGTAATACACTAAACTTTAACAGGAACCATAAAAACTTATATAAAAACATACCACATAAAATTTTTATGAAATAACCACACTAAGAGACATAGACAGTTGCAAGCTATGCTGATGTTTTACCACACAGTTCGGAATTCACAGGACATGTTACAGATTGCTGCATATTCCGAGGTGCGTGTACAAGATAATATCTTCAATCACTTGTTCATTTTTCATACATGTAAAGAATGACCAGCTATCCTTATCAATCCTCGCTCCGCCGATCTTATCACTTCCGGTGTCCGCATGGATTCAGCTTGGTGCTATTACGTTTGTTTAGACAGTAGAAAATCCCACCGCAATATTGCGAGAAACAAATGGACTTGTAACAGTCTAATCCTGTAGGATATCTAAAACTGCTTCGAATTTATCTGTTCTTATCAAACTATCTGCTCTAATCTATAAATAATTAATTCACCATAATCTACTTTATTCATCAGTATTAATCTACAATCTAATTTATTCTTCTTTTTAAACCCATAATTTAATTAAGCATCGGTTTTAACCTGTAATATACTATTTTTACCGGCTTTAATATGTTACTGTGTAATGAATCCATTTACATTAATCTGTAATTAAAAAATCTATTTAGCTGCTATCTAATTGCGATTGTTGATCGGAAAATGATGCTAGTTAAGCTATTTCGCTCTTTCATAGGAGCACCATCGATTAGAACATAAATATTGATCTCGTTAAATTTAATAAAATTAGATGAAGTTATTCTCTAGCATTTGACTTTCTTGTTTTTGAGAAATTAAAACCGGAGTCAGTCTCTTAATCTCAAAATGTACAGTCTACACAATATCTCTTCTCTTTTTCTTTTATTCTTTATTTCTCTTCTGTCCAGTATACAGTAATTACGATTAGTACTTAAACATTCTCTATCATTCCATATTTTGGACCAGTATTCCGGGTTTTGATTCTACACCGTTTTTGGGCCTATTTAGCTCATAACTTGAATTTGGTCAATAGTGATCTCTGCTGTCATTGGCGACAGTAGCACTCTAGTTATTGGTATTGTTGCTTGCTGTTGCTGTTTGCATTAAGAGTTGATATGATAATAAATATTTGGGTAAACAGGACAGCAGGGAATGACGCCCCCTGCCCAGTAAATGTTAGTCGAAGCTGAGAAAGGCACAGGGGCCCACCTCTTCATAAGCAGAATCCCCCAAGAATAATGGTATAGTAAAAGGAATGTTACAGATGATTTAATGATCCACTCATATGTGGACGTGAAGAGGAAAACGGAGGATAGAGAATAGTGGAGACTTTATATACCATGGACTTGCCAGTAGGCAGTGCACTAAGAGAGAGATGACAATAAATCATGAAATTGCAAGATATCACTGTAGGTATAGGTGAATTATATTTTCTCTGAAATATCGACTGAATAAAATCGGCAAATCAATTTGATCAAGATGATTAAAATCGATCAATTCAGTTGAAAAGATAAAACAATGGATTGTTAATTATTGTAACTATCATTGTAACTTGGAGAAATTGTGTTGATTAACTGCAAACATCTGCATGGGAATTTATTCAAGTATGCTCTTCAGTCAATACAAAGATAGCAGGCAATTAGTCAATATACTTAAGCAATGTTCAATCATCTATAGGACAAATATCTGATGTATTTGTGCACATAATCGATGATAATTATTTTAATTGTACAATCACACCACACTATCAACGAAAAACAGACGTGGATAACATAAAAATATGCACTTATAGTTATAATAATTATGTTTCTGATAAATTCAATAATTTGATTAATTACATAACGAGTGCTTTTGAATTGTCGGCCAGCTCTTTCATAAGTTACTCGACTTTATCCCCAGAAACAAGTGATACGATGTATTAGGTATGTCGATATTGAAGTTCAGTAGGTATGAATATTTATAAAAAAAATATTATAGAACAAATTTGCAGAACTAACATTAGATGAAACCTGAAAATGCAGGGAATGGTTTTGTTAAATATGTGATCTACCAAATGGAAATATGTGTTTTAATGTTGTGTCATGTAAGTAGTTTGTCGCTGCTCAATGTTATTTTTATTTAAAGAACAGTCCTTCACTCGCATCCTATCAGAGGTAAAATGTGTCAGATGCTGGATTAATGCTGTATGAGGACACGATAAGATGAAGAAGAGGTAAAATTAACTTTAAATCGTCTCAGCATTTATTATGCATTACTTTTAACTTGTGCTACCGCTGAAATATATTGACTCGTGTAGTTTTGGAGAGTGTGGGGCTGAGAAAAAAATCAAAATTTAAAGATAAATATAAAGCCCAGGCCTTCTTAAATATTTATTAAACGCAGGCCTTTATTGCGCAAGTATGATAGAATTAATCAAATTAAATTTAGCTCCGTTAATTTTGTAGAAGTATAATGTAAAAATTTATCCTCTAACTGTAGGATTGGAGCTGTTAAATTGTCATTAAATCTTGCAAAAATAATTATGTTCGTATTGTAAAAACTTTTGTTTCTAATTAGTTATCAAACTCATGTGAAAATTAGTATTTTTATCATATAACGAGGAAGTTCATGAAGGTAAAGTTTAAATTTGAACATTCAACCTCTCATTATATATTATCAAATATCGAGTCCCTGGATTTCTTACCGGCTCTTGCATTAGTGATACGGGTTTAACCCTTAACAAGAAGAATTATTCAGTTCTTTCGAGTCTAACGACGAAGACAATTGCTTTGAAAAAATGTTTTTACTCCGCTGGACAGTTTAGTTACAAATCAGGAGTTATTACTTCCTGTTAACAAGACGTGCCCAAGAAAAAAAGAAATATTTCGTACTTAAACAGTATCGGTTTATGGTAGGCCTACATGGTGATAGGATTTTTTAAACAAATTTTCTCTGTTGGATTCAGACAACTTAAGAAAATATCTGAAAATCCACAGTTTTATTAATAGTTGAAAAATTGCAAACACTCACCAATTAAGTATATTGATCAGGAATGCACGAAGAGTCCGTATTGCTGACGGGTTTTCACATAATATAAATTCATAACTGTTTCCTCATCGAGGATAGTAGCAATGACATCTTAGAACCCTTTCTGTTGAAAACATCCTGTCGTTCCAATTCCATGCTAAACATATGCCACATTCCAATACTCACAGTGATCAACAAGTCTCTAGTAAATCTAGCGCTTCAGTAGGTACAGGATTCAAATCCAGTACTCATCCCGTCACTGACATTCAATTCGGAAAGGAAACTGACGTTAAACTTGGCTTACGCTTCAATAGAACTGTGGCCTCAAAATGTATGGATAATGGAGTGACCTTCCATTGCGCAAAGGCTGGAATACGCATTTGAGAGTATAGAGAACGATAGAAGAAACTATCTACTCATTTGATAGAAGAAATATATACTCTGGATGATATGAATATGATATGGCTGTGGCTGCGAGAGAAAGCAGTATGTTAGAATTCTATTTTGTAACTGCCATTTGGCAGGGCCACACCGAGAGAGATATGCTCAGTTAGATGTATAACTTCGAACCAGTAGGGACTGTAAGGAGTACGATACAAATTCGAAGTTATCATATCATTGGTATCGTATTAATAGATAGGGCAGAAGATAAGAGCAGTTTCAGGTTTTAGTTTCTTTTAATTAGAGAAAAAGAGAGGAGAAAATATGTTTAGCTTTAATTGAAATAAATTTTCAAACCTCTTTTTAGTGTGCCAAATACAATTTCTTCTCTAAATTTAGAATACGCAACGTGTGTTACAAAATTAACCCGTATTTAGATTTCATTAAGTTAATTGGAAGTTTTAAGTCTCTGGAAATTTCAGGCAATTTTAGTAACAACAATTGACAAATAGAATTGCTTCAATTAACATTTAGATGTATTCATACTAATGTTTACGAGTGTATACATATATATCAAGTCAGGCCCCTTACGGAAATGTCTTGACATTTTCGATATTCTGTAACTTATCAATCGTGAATATTTCTGGAATGGACGTAGCTATAATGATATTCAATTAAGGTTTTAAAAGCATTTGTATTAACTTTGCTATTTATAAAACAATCTTCTTCATAGCGCATGTCGCACTAGTTCTACTATCGTTTAGACATCACTTGACTGTTAGTTATCAGTGTTATGAGTTACTGTTAAAACGAATATGGACGAGATTTTTTAAATTATCTGTGAAATTCTGTCGACGTTATCGCAAAGCTTCAGGGCAATTATATTAATAGATACTTAATTATATTAATAAATGAGATACATTAGTGAAAATACACGAGATCCATTAGTAGAAACATGCGATATATTAGTAGAAATACATGAGATAAATTGGTGGAAATACAAGACATCCTTTAGTGAAAAGGATATATATATATATCAGTAGAAATCAAATATATTAGTGGAAATGCATGAGATACAATACATTAGTGGAAATGAGATATATTAGTGGAAATGCGTGTGATGCAATACATTAGTGGACATGATATATATTAGTGGAAATGCGTATGATGCAATACATTAAAGTACTTGAGATTTATTAGTGCAAATTAATGCTTTGGCTGAAGTCTCAGATTATTTGACTACAGTAGTTTTCTTCTTAGAACTCTGGATTCATTAGCCGGGAAATATATGGAATTGTCTTTGAATAGAACGCGTCTTCAGTTCGCCTGGAAATTAAATGACAACGTGACTGCAGTTGTCTCTGATTCTTCCGTTGATTAGGGACTTAATTGTTACCGTGTGGATAAAAAGTTCAAAGAAAGACGAGCTATAGTTTTACAATATATACCAGATATTCGCTGGGTTTCTTGCTAATTAGCATCGATCTGTTCGGTGCACTGATCGGTGCTATGATACAAAAGCAGTGATGCCAAAATCTATTTTAAATATAATATTAATAAAAATTAGTAAATCAAAAGTAATAATAATATAATCGACGATTCAGAACGTATTGCTTGAATCGTTTTTATCCAACCCGCGTTCTTTACATCAGGGGAAATGAAAAAATGCAATTATTTAGAGGTACTTAATTAAATATGTTGAAAGCCTATTTGTTCTCTCTCACGATATTCCTAGCAATTTTTTAGCATTTAAAACAACTTTAATTTTTAAGGCTTTGAAGTGTCGTTTCCGTCGGTTTCTGTACAAAATCAATAGTACGGCTAAAGATAGTTTTCAGAAAGTTAATGACTATAAACTACTAATACGAGCAGACTCATACAGCAAATATTTCTGTACATTAATAGCAAATATCCATTTAAGGATAGACCTAACGCTCACATTTTCCTTATTACTATTTGCTGTCGGTTACGTTACTTTTTTCACCTGGACCTGCCACTTGGCAGAACACTACAGAGATAGAGAGAGATAAATAGATAGAGAGAGAGAAGGGGGGGGGGGTAAGTTTATGTCTTTTCCATTCTGAAAAGTTATAATGTGTTTTGTGCCTCGTACTCATCTTTTGGGGCCTCTTAGGGCTCCCCAAAGGAGCTCAGGGGTGCGTTAAGTTGGAAGAGCAATGGCAAGTAATCTGTCATGCTCGGCACGTAGCGGCAGACTGCGCTCCGTCTGTCATTGCCTAAAGAATAAATTAGCCGTTAACAAAATCCCGTCATTTCCTGCTTTAAACCAGAAAGGTTTCTATATAGTTGGAATGACTTTTGATTGCCATACTTAATCTATTTAATATAGTTTATTGTTAATTTGTTGAGAATCGATTAGCCTATGGACCCATGCCAAGCCTCCCCAATGGAAATTCTGATAAATTCCTAGTGAAATCCTATGTACAGTTCTGAGTCAAATGATCCGTAATCTCTAGACTACTTTTTCGAACCATTCTGCGATATCCGTTGGAAAGGCGTCCGGTAAATATTTATTCCTCGCTGGACCTCGTTCACTCTAGCGTCAAACCAACATCACACTCCGCTGCAGCTTTCCAACCACTCTCCATGCACTCTTTCTGTCCATCCACCCTCCATCCTCTATCCACTCTCATTCTCGCTCCATACTCGCCCACGAGAAGCAAAGCAACAGGTCCGGGTAAAAACTTAGTTACAACACTACGCGTTCTCTCACTAAAACACCAAATCAGCTCAAACTGGTTCGCAGTCTTTGAAAAAGATATAGTATAACTTTAGTAGCGTAGTGTACCGCTACATATCTCACTCTCTCTAGTGTTCTTATAAATGACAGGTCCATGGTACATAATCCTATTCAAATGTTGTTTTCACGCTCCATAGCGAGCACTCGAGCGATCAACGAAATAACCCCGCTATACATAGAGAGACAATATTTATTTGATTTAATAAGCATATGTGTTGAATGCAGCCAGACCTGCGTAAAATCTAAGATGTCAGATTCTAAGAATATATATATATATATATATATATATATATATATATATATATATATATTATAATCTGTATTTTTAGATATAAATTCATATTATAAATTCCTAAAATCTATATAGGCCTATAAAATGTAAATTTTAAGAATTTAGCTTATGGATTTAAATCTAAAAATATAGATTCTATTAATATATATATATATATATATATATATATATATATATATAT
The DNA here is from genome assembly GCA_905160935.1 of Enchytraeus crypticus. Lineage (NCBI taxonomy): Eukaryota > Metazoa > Annelida > Clitellata > Enchytraeida > Enchytraeidae > Enchytraeus > Enchytraeus crypticus. The sequence goes on along the minus strand of CAJHZI010000478.1, from coordinate 2,734,266 downwards.
ATATACATGTACATATATAGACTATATAGATATGCTATAATTTCTATAAATATACGCTATAACTTCTTTATACATACTGTACATCGACAGTGTGTTTTATTACCGATACCCCACTTTGGTTTTAAAATAAAGTCGCTATGGCGTGCTTCGATGTTTTTGAAATTTACAGGACTTAACCAGCAGATGATTCTTTCAAACACTGTAAAGACTTCGTTTGAATATTTGTTTTAACCGGTAAATTAGGGACTTGAGAATATGTGATCTCCTTAGTAACGCAAAGCATCTCACAACGTTCAAACTTTTCAGTGTGGAGAGACTAAAGAATCAGACAACAAAAGTTTAGTTGTTCTAAAAGTCTTTCAAAGGCAGAACCCATTCTTATCTGCGTGGTCTAGATAACCAAGAACAATACTCTGATAGTTTTCTTTCTAACGTATTTTTGAAAGTATTCGCTCATGAAAGGCTCCCTAGCTGGATCAAGAATTTCTTTCAATTTAATGACCTTTTTATTTTAAAAATGAACGAAATTCTTTAATCTAGCGCCTCAGCTTCGTGTATCATTAGAATGCTAGAAGCAAGGGATTAACGCCATATTTGTGATTGTTATACTTAACGGTTAATGTTATAAATCTGGAAAATAATGGAAAGATTCCATTTAAAGATAGCATATTATTCAATTTGCGATTAACCGCAGTCGTATATGTACAGTGTCGTGCATATTTTTTTGATAAATCTGAAAGTTTCACATCAGAATTCGGCTAGCTGCCAGTAGCTGGTACAAGAGTTCTTAATCAAATGCGCTTTAACATGCCACAGTTGCTAAGTAGCTGTGTGACATCCTGATATCATCACTGAATGAGGAATACAACGTTCAATCTTTAGTATTACTACTGCCAACTTTATAACGGCCTGAGATTCCTTAATCTGCTAGCAGTAGAACCCGGAACCTCAGAGTTCAAAGGCTGCTATGATGATATCACACCAGGAAAGAAGTCCTCATTATTATGCACACCGTTAACTGATTGAACCACTTTTACTTCTATACTTCTATTGTACCGTCTAACTACAGTTATAAAATACCATGTACATCTACAGCAAGGCTGGAGTCAGTGGCGAAGTCGATAAGAAACTCGACCGTGGATCAGTATGTGCGGGGATTGAAATCCTGGGCTCACCCGTCACTGACATCCCTTTCGAGTGAGGAAACTGACGTTAACCTTAGCTTTACTAGCTTTTTAGCTTTTAATTACAAACAAGGATAATAATGAAATGAGCTCTACAAAATACATTATTTGCAAAACAATCTATCAGCAAATGAGCATAACTTCTACTACTTTTAAACAGAGAGGTGGTCTACTTTTGCACTCGACCATCCAATTACGTGGTTGAATAATTCATGGGACCTCTAACTTCACATCGATCAATGCCACTTAGACTTCCTCTAACTCATTCATCAGTTTCTCATTCATTCTTATTCATCTCAGCAGTTGTTGTATTTCTTAATGTGCGTATATAGCTAAGAATTGGAATTGAGGAGTATAAGCAGATTCGCAGAAAACAGTTTCCTCACTCGAAAGCGATGTCAGTGACGGGCGAGTCCAGGATTTGAACCCGCACCTACTGATCCGCGGTCGAGTATCTTACCGATTTCGCCAATGTCTGGAGCCAATGGCGAAGTCGGTAAGATACTCAACCGGTAAGATAACCGAATGTCGGTAAGATATTCGAATGAAAAAGAAACAAAAAATACACTATATCTATTAATTTCTATTTTTAAAGTAGTCGTCGTATGAGCATTAAAAGTATGCTAAGAGATGCGTTATTTACAGTTCAGCCTTTTATATTTTTTCGAGGGTATATTTTTGACTATTTCACATGCATATTAATAAAATACTTCATGCATTGGACCGGTCGATTTGTTTTAACATTACAGCAAGAGTTTTGTGAATATTTCCATTCTTTCACTCTAGCATTCTGCATCACTGCACCATTTTGCATCGTTATGTATCACTGCATCATTTTGCATCATTATGCATGAGTGTATCACTGCATCATTCTGCATTGCTTCATCATTGTACACAGAATCATTCTGCATTAGTGCATCATCTGCATCATTCTGAATCATTCTGCAACATTCTTCACCATTTTTCATCATTCTGCATCTCTGCATCATTCTGTATCTCTGCAGTGATTCTCCCATCAACTTGATCAATGCAAAGGAAGCCTCATCGGCTTTTATCCCATCTTTCTGCAAAATATTGTGGTGTAATATTTTTTAGTAAATTAATCTTTATTCTATTAAATGGAGTGCTGCAAGGAATGTAATGGCACGAAAATAAAGCGCATAGGTCTGACTTTAATTTTCATGCTCTTGCAAATTTAATATTTTCCCATTTAGAACATTTGATATTTCATAATTTACACACAAGATTCTGATAAATCCAAAAATGCCTGAATGTTTTTATTTAAAACGTTCTTTAAGAGAAAACGGTTAAAGCTAAAGCTACAAGCTAATGTTAACATCAGTTTCCTCACTCGAGAAGTGATTTCAGTGACGGGCGAGCCCAGGATTTTAACCCCGTATATACTAATCCGCGGCCTAATAACTTACCGAAAACGCCACTGGGTCCAGCCATAGAGTCTTTTCTGCTTGAGACGTCCCTAACGTGAATTCGGACGAGAAATTCAGCGGGGTACACCAGTAATGCTTCTTCGTGTGATTGAGAAAATTCGACAAAGCCCACTGCATGGTGTAGTTTAGCAGATAGTAAATTTTTTTTCGCATGTGAATTAATTGCATTAGAAATTTAAGAATTAAATGAACGGCTTTCACTACATCGTCATTTTCAATACCGCCTACTCGTCTCTATAGGTCACTACTTTTTTCTATTCCTTACTTCTGCTTATTCTGATTTGGGGTTAATTGTTGACACTAAGTGAGTAATGAACCAATTACAATGCAAATCCTACTTGAGAACCAAGAATCGACTTGAATTGCTAGGAATAAATTACATTCTGCTTTTTATTTTGTCTGCAGGTTGCGAATAAATAGAGCTTTTCTCCGCTGTCAGATCAGAAGAAATCTAAAATAAGAAAACTTGAATCTTATAAATCTTCAATGATCTCTACGCATTTCTTGTTGGATTATTGGAGAATATTTACCAAATATCCCGGGACTCTGAATATTTAGAATGACGTTAATTGCATAATTTGCATAAGGTATATGGTGATAAAGTAGTAAAAGTTGTAAAATTAGAAATATTAGCTTTAAATATGTAAATTTAAAATTCTCGCACAAATAATCGACAAATAGCCGCAGTTCAATTTCTTTTCAGAAATTAATTTTAAAAAACTGAATCTGATCAAAATCAGGATTATTTGGATAGCGAGTAGTACTGCTTAAGTTTATACATTTTAAACTTAAATATAGTAAGGCCTACGAGATATTTTCATGCAGGTATCAAAGTAAATACATTAGTGCTTCTAAAGCTCAACGGCAATTTTAAGTAATGTTAACGAATCAAATTACCGAAATTTCGATCAGACAAGCTTAACATGGGAGTTCTGAGACCCAGCGGCGGCATGAATAAGGTAATCAACTCTTCCACAGTCGCTTCCATTCCAACAAATATCACCGACAGGCCTACGCTTGGTCTTGCCATTGGGTTCGACTCTCAGACTCTTCCTCTGAGAGATGACGCAAGAAATCACTCGGAGGATCCTGGGCAGAATAGGACCCGAGGTGTTCCGGTAGATCTCCTTTGGCTTCCCTACATGATACTCACACTGGTTCTAACTTCTCTTCTCGTCGCTTCATTTCTCCACTTCCACTGCAAGAACGGTCACAAATATCAGCGAAGGCGTAACGCCTCCACCACCGCCACGGGTCCTCCTGCTGAACCGGACTGGAGGCAGAAAATCGTCGACAACGCTCTGGAATCAAACCATCTGATAAACGAACATGATCCTTGCAGCATGACGGCACAATCTCACACGGACGTCTCACAACCGTCCTGCTCTAAATTCCAATCTACAGTCTTTCAGAATTCCTCCAGAGAAAGGGACCACAAGCAGGTCCACGGATCCGGAGATTCGGATGAGCTCCGGTTGAAACCTCAACAGGTTCCGAGCAGAGTTCCGAATCACAGCGTCGCAAATCTCAATTACCTCTCGTCGGGCATCTGCTCATCGAAAGGTCAGCGCGGACCGGTCGCTATGATCAATCATCGCCTGGCCCGGACATCCGACATTGTATATCCTTCCTACTCCCAGCGGACTTCCGACGCTGATCCGCGCAATAAACAAAAACCCTGCAGCGGCAATAGCGTCGCGACGGCGGGCGGCGTGCGCACTGTTTACGAATACGTGACTAATTGCAACGGCAGCATGATAAACATGAAGTGCGCCCAAGACGACGCTGCTAACTCCTCGAGGCGCAGCAAGACAAGCAGTAGAACAAGAACGAAAACAGAAAAACCTCAAGGAAAGATTAACTCTACGGCTGGTAATCGAGCGATGGCTTCCGTGGCAGCGAAGGAGGCGGTCGTAGGGTGGTCGGATGGGTCGGGTATCGAAGGTGAGGGCAGACCGTGTCCGAATCTTCTCTACAGGGCCTCTAAGATCTGCCGTATGGATGAAACAGATGAGGATTGGGAGGTTTTACTGTCTCAATCAACGATTTAGATCTGAATATGATTGTGAGCCTTGAGCCCGGTTTTATAGGCGAGATTTAGATTTTTAAAGGTTTATCGTCGATTTCTTTTCCAGAATTGATAGCAGTCATTCCATGCATGAACTTAATGTAATGCATGTAAATGTGTGGAATGGATAATTATATTTTTCGATCTCAATTATAAGATAGATACCGCAGAGTTTGAAAACTGACTATAGATGGCAAGTTACTCCACGAGAATGGTGCAGTGGAAAGTTTACTTGTCTACATTGATGAAGAAGCATAGATATGCTCAAATTTCAATCAGGCACGGACTCTGACATTTTCTTATGATCGATCAGAAAATCAGTTTTAATTGTAATTATTTATGATAATTCTTTTCTATATAATTGTGCTGCCGTCCATTCGTGCTATGTCAAACGTAAACAGAAAAATAATTCAGCATCAAAGTAATATTTTATGTCCTACAATTGTTGTTATTGTAAGCAGCCTAAAGAGTGTAAATTCATTCTTAAAATAAGGATCTAGATGGCAACCCTGGTATACATACATTTAAAAAAGACACAGAGTTCATGAGTAATTTACACTGACTCAAGTAAGAATACTGGGTACATAAAGTTGCTGATATTTTTATATTTTACTTGATCGAACTGTTTACGTCTATAATTGACGCTCTAGTCTTTCTTTCGTTTCCCGTATTACTGCCTGAATTTCACTGAATTTTAATGGTTGTGTCGTAAAATTTCCACGCCAATTTTAAAGTAATTGGTGACTGTGGAAAAAGTTAAATACATACATGTACCTGTGTTTACATATTTATCCAAATATTTGTGGCTTTGTAAATAAATTTTTAAATGAACTTTGCCGTTTCTCTGCGAAATTCATATCTAAATACTGTAACAAATAACAATAATAGTAAAAACAATAATAAGTATATTGATAAAGCACCGCTCTAAGCTATTTGCGACAGTAGCGCTGAATGGACAGTGAAGGTCAAGTAGCCTGATGGTATAGCACCACAATCGGTGTAGCGACTAGAACTCTGCAAGTCTGGAATATGAGCGACCAATTAGTCTAAAACGCAGAAATCATCACCACATAGCTATAAGTCTCTTCACTGTCATATACCTGCATCAGTCACTTCTTACGAACACGTCCAGTTGTCGGTAAGTTCAATTCTCAATTTTCCCAAACCTTCTCGGGAACTAGATGGTCAACGACCAGATAGTTATTATAAATGATTTGAACTGCAGTGCACTGTACTTTAGTTTGTCCATCTACGAAATTTGTTGCCATTGTGGAAATGAACGATAAATTCTAATTAACGAATGTTGCATTTTCATAAGCCCACAACATTTTTATCATTCCTAACTTCAATCAGACTCAGAAGCGTTGACGGATTGTGCAGACGAATTAGTCCGGCTATCTAAATGCTTCAACCGATGGGACATATCACACGCCCGATATTTGTTAACTAAAGTTCTTGAATTTTATTGTACACCAAAGACAAGAAGTTGTTTTCATTCCACTTTCAAAGCAATACTTGCTTCGAGAGCCTGCCAAGAAAAAGTGCATTTCAAACTCACTTCAAATTAATTCAAAATTTCAATTATAATTTGTACTTTTTCTGCGATAATGTTCTTAGTTCAAAAGCTAAATTGACAGAACTGCTGATTTGGAACATTCGCTTTGTTTGCGTGGAACCTATTTCTCGAGTTTATAAAATGATACGAGTTTTATGGACCATCAAATGATGACCTCGTGCGTGTGAAGTGCGGTGGAAATAGAATTTCTGTGCATTATCGGTCCGTTAGGGACTGTATATCGTTAGAGAGACCTTCGCCAAGAATGCTATATTAACCGGAGGAATCTTACATATTTCAAACTCTAGAGTTTCTTAAAATGACCGACACTAGTATAGTAATGATGATGATAATAATAATAACAATAATTACAACAATTAGAATGCTATAGTCATCAATGACAACATTGAGCACTATTGAGACAAATCAAGCCGTCGAGCTAAAAGAAGGTCCAAAAACGGTGCAAATTCCAGAATCCAGAAAATCAGCCAAAATAAAGGGAATTAAAGAAAAGGAGGTTTAGGCGCTGGTATATGATTTTTAAGTTAGTATATGATTATACTAACGGCATACTTTCATTCCTTAACGATACTGGACTGTCTGAGGGTTACCATTCATGACGTCAGCCGGTGGAAAAATTATAATCGGGCGAAATACTTTACTTCGACTCTCCTCTTCGTATCTAAAGCACTTTACTACGTGCAACAGGTAATAAGAGAATTAGATAATTAAAATGACATCAAAGTTTAAACATGAACTGCTTAAACTCGAATAAAGCTTTTGATAAGGTAGCACAATATCTAAAGCTCATGGTATAACTGGTAAACTTGTGAGATTTGAGATTTCCATTCCCTAATATATAATTATATATTACACAATAATATGTAATCTAAAATATATAATATAATATACAATGTATTATCGTATTTAATGACTCGTTTAGTTAATAACATCTATCATATTTAGTAAACAACCAAGCAAAACCAAGTAAACAACCAAGCAAAACCAAGTAAACAACCAAGCAAAAGCAAGTAAACAACCAAGCAAAACCAAGTAAACAACCAAGCAAAACCAAGTAAACAACCAAGCAAAACCAAGTAAACAACCAAGCAAAACCAAGTAAACAACCAAGCAAAACCAAGTAAACAACCAAGCAAAACCAAGCGAACAATAGAAATCATTCGAAAACGGTGACAACAAGATCTTGAATCCAGTAGGGCATATCACATTTAGGTATATGTCATATATAAATTTACAAGTCAAAGTCTACTTTAAGGTTTTGATTGAATTTAAATTATTTTGAATCAGTGAAATTGTGACTGAATCTATTTACACTTTTCTCGATTTTCTCGATGAAGTAGTATTTAATTAATCAGAATACATGCAGATAACCTGTAGTTATAATATATGTATGTTGAAAACTTTGTTTTGTACAACATTGGAGAAAGAGAGAGAGACAGAGGGAGAAAGAGAGAAAGAGGAAAGGAGAGAGAGAGAGAGAGAGAGAGGGAGAAAGAAAGGGAGAAAGTTAAAGATGACAGTCAACAACTAAGCATTCCTGTATTTCTCAAATCTCTGATCATGCAAAAACAGCTTATTCGGATTTGAATGACTAATTGAAGATAGCAGACAACAAAAATCCTATCTCGGTAATCTGACGTCCATGAATAATGAAAATTTTAATCCTAAGTTCCTGGTATTGTCTTCAGATAAAGAAAAAGATGCTAAATTCATATTGTTTGCGTCATATCGTGCTTTACAGATGGCGGAAACAATCACTCCAGTTTTTCGAGAAGCTGTTTGTGCCTGTAGGGCGACTAACCGCTCCTCTAGCACGATATCCAATACACCGATCCAGTCTCTAAGCGACACTATGATATCATTTATACTGTAGAGTATAGTCGACGCCTCTTGGCACAGAAATTTGCAAAACTTCTGTAAACTATTTCACCAAGCAAGATAAATTTTATTAGACGCGATGCTTGATGTCTATCACTGCCTACAAATATACTTCTAAAGGCATAACCTACGTATAATAAAATATCATTGAGCTTCAGCATAATGTTTCAATGTTTAATGAACGCTTATGTATACAAGTCTCTGTCAAATTTCGTTGTTCGAGCAGGATTTGTGATCTTAATGTTATTATATTTCTCAACTCTAGTATTTTCTTGACCCAACTAATTATTTGTTCACTTTGAATCAATCCCATAACTCGATGCCGTCTATTTGTTTTAATTAAATCTACAAAAATGTAAAAACTCCATCCGCTTTTTCATTAAGGATGATTTAAGCGCATATGTAAAACTTGATTGTAAACGATTTAAACAGAATTTAGTCATCGCTTTCTCTCAACCAACCTGCTATGAATAAACAAGTTTTTGATTACTTAAATATTCACTTTAAATTTCGTTGCATCTTTACATGCATCTCAGTGATATGAAACGAATCACATTACAGGAGTTCATCGAATTCCCACCTTAGGCATTTCGACGAAAGTCTATCATATACCTTATCCAGGGGCTCCATTATCACCAGCGTCTAAACCCGAAGTACATCAATATAATGCGTCGTGTCATGTCAAACTCACTATGGACAGAATCTGAGCAGAGAGTGGCCTGTCAAATGAGTTTTGAAAAATACGGCTATTATAAATACAGCGTGACAGGAGTGTCATAAATACAGCGTGACAAGAGAGTCATAAATACAGAGTGACAGGAGATCTTAAATACAGCGTGACAGAAGAGTCATAAATACAGAGTGACACCAGTGTCATCATGCTGCGTGATACGAGTGTCCGAAAAATAGCGTGACAAGAGTATTAAATACAGCATGACATTAGTTTCCTAAAACATCGTGGCAGGATAGTCTTAAATATAGTGTGTCATGTAAGTCATAAATACAGCGTGTCATTAATGTCCAGAATAGAGCTTGTCATGTGAGTATTAAATACAGCGGGACATGACAGTTACGAATACATAGTGACATGAGTCTTAAAAGTTTCAGAGTGACACGAAAGTCTTAACTTCAGCGGGACATGCGGGCTAAAAATATATTTATTAATATTTGAAAAAACTGAAATTTCTATCCAACCCGAAACTTTGAATATTTTTGTGGTCTTCTCTACAACGGCCCTGCAAATGGTAAATTCAAGGCACATATTCATGCTCATATTTACTTTGATACTGGTAGAAATCTTTGTGCTAATCAACAAATTGCTTTGCAGTAGGCCTATATATAAACAATAAGAAATTACTAAATTTAGCTTATATTTTTCCGTATTCCATTTCTTCGAGAATTTTTTCATCAGGCAAGACAAGATCGATAACTATAATTATTCAGCTTAGTTTCAATAACGAAGGAATAATGAAAAGTAATAATGGAAGGAATAACAATACATGTTTATTGTATTTTCAATCTATTTTTAATCAACAAAAGTCCACTCTGCGTTGTTTACTCTTACTTTCGCCACAAGCTCTTAGAATGAAGAGATTAAGTTGGGATAGATGGCAGAAGAGGACGTAAACCCTGATGTAGAAATCCCAGAGGGAGCTGCATAATTAAGTCCAGTATAAAGCAGATACTTTCACGAGGACCCGTGGAGGAGTAGCGTTCTTTTATGATCGGAAGCTGACGCAGTAAGTCAGGTAAATTGCACTCAATGCAGGGGCTCTCATGGAATAGGCGCCGCGTAAATCTTCAATTTACATCGGTAGAGAGATTTCTCCGCATGCGAATGACACCGACTTAACCTTCGTTGAATGGCGCAACGGCGCGTCTGTTAAACGTCTCGGCTGAAGACTAATGCGGTTCAAGTTCGTTAGCTAGTTACAAACGAACACAAACGTTAGTTAGGTATGTCTAATGAACTCACAAATAGTTAGTTTGTGAGTTCAGTAGATTCTTATCATTATTCTGTATTTTTACATTTCCAATGCTTAAACTTGCCATCCCCGTATTTTGTCCGGGTTGTTTGAATAAACCAACCGGTGACTGCACTTGTTGTAGAAAGTGACGTTACTAAAGCATTATGATCCAAACCAACGTCAGAAAGGGCATCCGGCGATTAGCGCTTAAGCTTTAGAAATTGCTACAAAAATGTAAACAAACTGAAAGTTTCAAATAATGGAGGATTGACTGATGACAAGGTGTAGGGCAGAGAGGAGTGGAGAAGGTCTTTTCGTATCCGAACCTAGTTAAACTGGGATTTATTAATTCTAGTTAAACTGAGATTCAAGAGAAGATGATGATAATGATGATGAATGTTTAACTTTGCCAGTATATAAACTTTCTGGAGGTTTAGAATTCACAATACGCAATCGTATATGAGTGTCACTGACACTAATACAGGTATTAGTGTGCGTATGCTAAAGAGTATACTAATACTCGTGTTTCACTGCATCTTGATTGCTTTGTCGCGTTGTTTGTTTTTTGTTTTGATCTTTAGCATTTATTTATTTATTTCATTTATAACATCATACATATAATGATACGTATCAATTCTTAAGTGCAAAAATATCAAGCGTATGCGTGAACGGAAAAAACAAAGGCCAACAAAAGTACTAGGTAAACGACTCAATTGACTTAATTTAGTCTAAAAGATTTTAATTTTAAAAACAAATATTATGCTAAAATTTCAAGTAACTCTATTGTGCAAAACGTAAGAAATTATTGCTAAAATTTTCCCATCCTAGTCGTACTGCTCCTTAAGAATTTTCTTAATTTCTTAGACACTAAACACTTCTTAAAATCAATTAAGGATTTAGTATTAAGTCCATACTGTCAAACTTCCTTAACTTATAACCTAAGTTGTTTCATTCTATTAATCTGCATATTTTATTTTACTTTTTTAAGTTAAATTTTCAATTTTCTATTAGGCCCTATATATATATATATATATAATGTATATATCTATATATATATATATACATTGTATATATATATATATACATTATATATGTATGTATATATATATATATATATATATATATATATATATATATATATATATATATATATATGGTCTATCAACATTTTATAATTGGTATATTATGCTCGAAAATAGTCGAATGATTAAACTTAAACAATTAAAATTAAACTTAAAAGTTATCAATACAAAGTCTTTGAATTCTATTTTGAAATCCGTTTAATGAACTAAAACACAAATTAAGTAAAATTGATAATCAATCGCAAACATAATTACAACTTATCAACAAAATAATAAGCGACTATCATTAACTGCAACAAACAATCCCAATCTAGCTTAAAAAGATTAACAGAACTTTTCCGGATTAAAGTAATTAACAAGATTAATCTAGATTTAATGATTAACAAGACTAATCGGGATAAAAACGATTAACAAGATTAAGTCTAGATGAAAATGATTAATAAGATTAATCTAGATTGAAATTATTATCAATTTTAATCTAGATTAAAATAATTAACCTAGATTAAAATGATTAACAAGATTAATCCAAAATGATTCCATAAGTTTAAGGATCAAACAGATCAAGAATTTCAATATACATGTATACTTCGATCAATTGCTATAAGAGCTTTGTCTCTAAAGCAAGATCATCAACTCCAAATCTTTAAAGCTTCCCAGCGCGAGAAGATCTTGAACGGTTTCAAGTTCAAAAGAACTTCTTCAAAAAACTTACCTCGCTTATCAATTAATTATCTTAATTAATTATTTGATAATTAATTAATTAAGATTTATTAATAATAGCAACATCATCATCATCTTCCCTTCAATCCCAGTTTAACTAGGGTCAGAATACGACTAGACCTTCTCAAATCCTCTCTGTCCCACACCATATCATCTCCCCTGATTATTAATTATTAATCCCAGGTTATTAATATTAACAACAGTTAACATTAACAAGAATATTGTAATAGAGATTGCTGTAAGTATGCATAATGCTGCAGGCTTCACTGTCTGCAATGTTACGGACGCTATCAGAATGTTTTACATGAGAGTAATTCAGCAAACACACTCGCCATTTGTAAGAACGTAGAAACTACAGATATACTGTGTTTATGCTAATAGTTATTTACACATTAATATAGTTTAAAACACTAAAGCGTTTACACGATATTCAGTAGTAATTCTAATTTTTTCCTGGTTTTATCGAAGAGTTGTTTTTAGTTGTTTTAACACAACTAAAACCTTGTTACTTGGAGTGACAGTTGCTGATGTAGGCTACAGAATGTGATACGATGCTAATTCAGAATTTTTCTGAAATAACGGAGCTTTGGCATAATTTTATAGTTAATGACTTTAATCAATTAAATATCTGTCCATCACGTCTTTTTATTAGAGCCTAAACAAAAATTATTAAAAATGAAAAAGGGCTAGTAACTCATACCCTTATGATGCAGTTGTATAGTAAAACTAACTTACAAATCTACTAATAATTAAAAACTAAATTATTGAAATCACAGCTTAGATCACAGAAAGAAGCAATTGAAAGTGACTGATATTTAACGATATTTTTATATCATTATCTTTACATTCATATCGGCAAAGCATCCAATACAGAACCAAGCTTCTAAATAATTTGGTGACAAAAGCTGCAACAACAAGTGCAGTACAAATGTTTTATTTAGCTGATCCTGCAAACCATTTGTTACTTGCAATGATTATCATACTAACAATCGCGCCACTTTCTAGTTTCAAAAAAGTTAAATCCTCAAAATGTACTATTACAAAGTCTAGCAATCAAAGGACCACATTTCACAAAAGTAACGATCTTAAAGTTACAATTTCTTATCTACGTTTCTAAGCAATTTATACAGAGAACATTATTTAAAATATCAAATGATATTATTAGCTTCTTGAAAAGAAATTAATTACAAACTTAAGTATCATGCATCAATTTATAGCAACCCATATATTAAATATTTGTAATTTCTCTGAAATTCCCAGTATACGTCGGTTAAATACACTATACGTCATTAAATACACATAGTCGACTGCTACATCTTAACAAAAATAGGAATATGATCGATCCGCATATAATACAACTGATTTTAAATGTTATAAGAAAATGAACAGTTTGTAATAGAACGAGCAATAGAAATATTAAATTATGTATTGAAAATTCAAGTTTTAATAGGTAGTTTATGTACCTGTGTACAAGTTTTAATAGGTAGTTTATGTACTTGTGTACAAGTACATATACAATTACCTATTTTGCTACAGACATGTTAAATGTGCATATAGAACTATACACAGGTAATCATTGAGACTAAAAAACTGACTATTGTATTATCACTATAAGCATCGATAAGCTTTAACCTTAACATACAATTGACAACAAATAGTTAACAAGGCATTTTACGTGACATCATGACATCATGTAAGTGACATCATCATTTGGCAACACTATTACTTTGAAACATATACTAAAGATGCAGTAACTCGAAAAGATCAGACACAGTGTCATACTATACTTCAACATAAGAGCATAAGGCAAAATAGTGCATAAAACTCTATTTCCTTCCAAGTCAAACTGACAGACTAACTTGATGGAGAATTGGGAAGCATTTCCATCAATTTAATATTTAGGACAGTACAACTTTCCATCGAAATGGATGCCTTTTCAATCATTTATTAATCTACATACATTTGAACAACTATCAAAACACATTGTTTATTTCTCTAGATTTTCGTCATTTAGCCGCATAATCAAGTCTATAGAGAACGCATCTGCACTAGACACAATCCCAAGCTTTTGTCCTGCGACTTATTAAACCAGGTAAAGCTAATTTTAACGTCAGTTTTCTCACTCGAAAGCATTGTTTGTGACGAGCAAGCCCGGAATTTGAACCTTGAACATATTGATCCGCGGTTGAATATCTTATCGACATCACCACCGGCTCCAGCCAGTGATTTCTCCGCCAATGCCAGACAGAAAACTGACAACTGCTTATAAATGTATAACGAAGTCACACGGCAATATGTACGCGCTTGCTTTATCGCCCTTCTCACAGAGCTCATTGTCACTCAGGCTCACGGTTGAGTTGCTACACCTCAGAACATACGTACCGGCCTCACTGGAATGCTTCAAAGAATCTGTCTGCAGTGATACCCTATCTGCACTGCTACCATCCTCAGTAAAACACTCCGCCTTGTTCTGCTGGGTACCGGTTAAAATATTTTCACGAAAATTTTGACGAGATCGGTGATAATTGCCTAGCGTAGAATCATTCGACGACAGATATTTGGAGTTGATGGTAGTAGCATCAGCTGGATTCTCTAACGGAAAGACTTTGGTGTGGTGGCTATTAAATGAGAATCTTTTACCTTCCTCCTTGCTACTATTCCCTAGTCGTTCCTCATCAAGAGTTCTCTCAGATTTTGCATCACGAGAAAAATGCTTCGGATTGAGATCATGAGACAAGCGGTTCTTCTTGCCAGAACCCACTATGTTGGAAAGTTTTTCTTTGCCGTTTCTTGGAGAAGTTTTGAAACTGAGATCATGCAGGTTGAAGGAACTGCTGTCAGAATTCCTATCACTACCACATATATCCTCGTTCTCAACATCATCATGGATATCTTCTTCATAATTCAGTTTCGGTATAGACACGCTGCACAGGTAGCAGACTTTACATTCCTCGCAGTCGTCCACGTTGATCTGAAACAGTTCCGGGGCCTCAAAGGCTGATTCGCTTGAATCCAAGTTGGAAGAATCGAGAACTATTTCAGCTTCACCCTCAGCACTCGTGCCCTCCTCCTCCTCCTCCTCAGCTCTCTTGTTGCGCAGAGGACGCTTGAACATGAAGTAGGCAGGAGACGGAGGACGACCGCAGGTCTCAAGCTGCGGCATGCTGTGAGTTTCTACAATACCGCAACAACGACGAGACCTCCTCAATAGATTCCTCCCCTCAACTTCCTCAAACCCTCCCTGATGGTGGGTTGACGGGAATGCCACATCCCCGTCGATGTTTCTATCGGGAGCAGGGAGGTTGAGGCCAGCGACGTGAGATGTTTGGCAACTCTTGTTCTGCAACTTAGAGCAGGTCAAGTCATTGGGAGCAGAGCTGTCGGAGTCGTAGGAACTGTGGTCCATGTGGATGACGTATACAGAGTCGTCGTCGTCAGCATCGTCGTCGTCGTCGTCGTCACTTGCAGAGAGGAACATGGAAGTGACGACGGAGTGACGCATGAAGGAGTCTGCGACAATCTGAGAGGCTTCGATCTCGGCCATGATGTCCGTGTTCGTTATTGGATTCGAAATGTCTAATTCTTCGCCTGAAATTATAGTCGAAGAAATAAGCAATTTAAATTGTTAGGTAATTTATTTAATAAAATAATATTAATTTGTTATTTATTAAATAAAGGCAAATTAAATATTATGCTCAAATAGTTTACATTACTAAAAATATATAAAACTGGTAGAGTCAGAGAATTTCTTATAGTCAATGATCGTTTAATCATCCATATTTAAACTATATTTGCATAAATTGCAAGTGATCAATACTCTATGAACAAATTATACGTGGTGCTACACTTTACATGTTTTATATTGCAGACAGTTAATTTACATATTACTATGCAGACTACATTACTTTCTTAATCCTACTGTCGTCATGAAACAGATCCTACAAGGTTATTATCATATCTTATTATATTAGCAAATGATGTCAGGGATGACGTCCCTGATATCATCCTTGTATGAGGAAACGGACTTTAAACCTTTACTATTATTATTACCCGGGCAACTTAGAACTTTTGAACAAGCTAACCTTAAATTTTTTAAAGTGTTAATTAAATTAATTGTTAATAAATTTCTAATTAATAATTAAGTTACTACTGGCATCCCGACACTAGTTAAACTGGGTTTCAAGAGAAGATAATGATGAATTAAATTAATGCTAAATTATTTTAGTAATGATAATTATTTTGAATAATAATTATAAATTTATGAATTAAATGGAAGAACGTTGCCATCCTGTGTTTCGTTCAGAACCAAAGAAAATTTGAACTGATGCTGACAAATTAGACAATGAATGAATGAAAGAAGAATTAGAAGTTTAGAACAAATCTTCATGATGATAGTGATGAATAAAGATGAACTAGAACTGATGATAATGAATGAATGATGATGAATTATAAGTTTAGAACAGATCATACTGACGATGATGATTATGAGTGACGATGAATTAGAACTGTTGCTGATGAATGATGATGAACTAGAACTGATGATGATGAATAAAGATGAACGAGAACTGATGAAGATGATGAATTAGAACTGATGATGATGATGATGAATGAATGATGATGAATTAGAACTGACGATGATAAATCTTTTGCCTACCTCTCTTGTGCATCTCCTCCATCTTACGAAACAGCTCCTCTCGTGCTCTTCGCTGTCTCTTGGCTCTCTTGAGCTGCTGCAGCTTCTTGTGGAGCTTGAAGGCTCCGTACACCGGCAGAGCCAGGGCTCCAACTCCAATCACCACGGCCCCAGCCCCAACGGCCAAGCCTCCAATTACTGGAGCAGCCAACAGCTTACCACCTGTAATCAATCAGTTAATTCATTAGTTATAACAGCTTACCACCTGTAATCAATCAGTTATTTCATTAGTTATAACAACTTACCCCCTGTAATCAATCAGTTAGTTCATTAGTTATAACAGCTTACCACCTGTAATCAATCAGTTAGTTCATTAGTTATAACAGCTTACCCCCTGTAATCAATCAGTTAGTTCATTAGTTATAACAGTTTACCACCTGTAATCAATCAGTTAGTTCATTAGTTATAACAGCTTACCACCTGTAATCAATCAGTTAGTTCATTAGTTATAACAGCTTACCCCCTGTAATCAATCAGTTAGTTCATTAGTTATAACAGCTTACCACCTGTAATCAATCAGTTAGTTCATTAGTTATAACAGCTTACCACCTGTAATCAATCAGTTAGTTCATTAGTAACAATAGATATATACCTTTAATTATAATTTAATTAGTTTTTTAATTAGTTACAACAGATTATCACCTTAAATTAATCAGTTTGTTAATTAGTTAATTAATTAAATGAAAACTTGGCTTATCAAGAAACTGGCAATGAAAGAGTGCACAGTAAAAGTACAAGAAGTGTAAATAGATTTAAATTGTTTTAAGGAGCCAAAGTTGTAACATCATCCGAAAAGAAACAACCTAATACAAAATATGTGATATATTTTAAAATATTTATGTATATAGCCTAGCACAAAGTACACGTAAAATATCGTCGTCATACAGCTATCAGTTACAGTCGCCATTCAGAGATACATATTATGGTTTATAAGGTAATAAGTATATAATATTATATTGTTACACAATATTAACTGTTTATTTTATAAATACAATAAAGATTTGACTTGATTATAGATGATTCAAGGAAATTCAATGATTAGTATAAAAAGTTCAAAAGATCAGTTTTTCATTTAACTTTCATTTTATTTAATGTCATTTAAGTAGCAGTTTGAAAGTCTTCTGCTCTTACTGAATTATTCAGCAAAAACCATCAGACTGATTAAAAATGTGCAATCATGGCAAGCAAAGCAAATCTTTTTTTTCCACATGAAAGTACTATACACGAATGTACGTTTATTATAAGCATTTTGTATTTGAAGACAGGAATGAGTGTTGCTGTATGGTATAGAGTTCTACTCATATGTAGACATTTTTTATAGTTTAGATATTAATTTAAATGTAATTGTCATTTAGATATTATTAACACTATTGAAGTATTTCTGTAAAGTAGTCTCGAAGACCGAGTTCGGCCATGACGCTGCTATATAAGTTTTTTCGATGTTAATAATAATAGTAATAATAATGTCAGTTTGGTCCAAAAGACTCACCTCCAGTGCTCCACCTTCTACCTCAGTCAGTAGCCAGAAATCATGGGACCGTCCTATAGTGGATCGGATTTATAACAGTCTGTTAGAATCCCAGTCCAATGCAGTAGACAGAGCACGACTCCTAGCTGTATCAACTAAAAGAAGCAGCGACTGGCTTCACGCTCTCCCTGTTGCTTCTTGTGGGCTATTTTTAGACAATGAGGCGATTCGAGTAGCTGTTAGTTTCCGTTTAGGGGCGAAAACTTGCGAGCCTCACATGTGCCCCTGCGGTCAAGAAGTCGACGCTTTAGGTCTCCACGGCCTCTCCTGCAAACGAAGCTCAGGTAGAATGTCTCGCCATCACAATTTAAATGACATAATATGGCGAGCACTTTCGAGAGCAGGCATCCCTTCCTATAAGGAACCAAGTGGGTTGTCCAGATCAGACGGCAAGCGTCCGGACGGCATGACTTTAGTGCCCTGGTGCAACGGTAAATGTGCCGTTTGGGACGTCACGGTCATTGACACTATGGCAAACTCCTACCTGAATACGACTTCAGTCACAGCCGGTGGTGCTGCTGTTCATGCCGCCTCTAGGAAGTTGGATAAATACCGTGATCTGTCCTTAGGATATGAAGTTGTTCCGGTGGCTATTGAAACCATGGGCCCGATGAATCCCGAAGGAGTTGACTTTATTAATGGCATAGGCAGACTTATTGCAGAGCAAACCGGCGATAAGCGAGAGACATCTTTTCTTTGGCAAAGGCTTTCCATGACTTTGCAAAGATTTAATGCAGTCTGCTTCAACAATTCTTTTAAGCCGATTGATGACCTCGAGTAGCCGGGCGGCGATTCAGCACGTATTGCTCGAATCGTTTTTATCAAACCCCAGGTTCTTTACACCGGGGTAAAAAAAAAAAAAAAAAAAAGTAATAATAATAATAATAATAATAATAATAATAATAATAATAGTCAACTACAATCTCACACGTACCAAATATGGAGCCACGTATCAGTTTCCTACGAACGGGATTCTCCGGAAGAAAACGATACTTGCAGCCGAAGATGCTAAGCTTGCTGTAGTGATTGCCGATAAACTTGAGCTCACGAAACTGTTCACCGCAGCGGTAGCAGAAGTTGGTTTTGCATCTGGAGCAAGTCATGTGATCACATCCTGAGCTACGTTGAATGTAGACCTGATGAATAAATAGTATTATTTACACTTACGCGACTTATAGTAGTATTTACACGATTTGATATTGTTAAGACCAGTAAACAATTGCAAGATAGGGTAATTCTATCCATCAGTTGTAATTCCTGCCCATGATAAAAATATAAAACTGAGGTATGCAAAGGCAAGGTGGGCGGTGTAAGTGTTCTTACCCACCGCTGTTTTAATATTTCTAATATTTCTACCGCCGTTGCTGACTTCTAACAAAACCGACAGAAAAATGTTACCATACCCATGCAATATGCGTATCATGCTTTTCTAAAAAACAACTAGCAGGAAATTTTGCTAATTGATAATTAATTGTTAAATTAGTTTTATCACCAAAACGTTAAATCAGCAACAGATATTTTAAAATTTGCATAGACAGTTGTTCTACTAGATTGTTACACTGGCCAGAACATCACAAATAACCAAAAAAACTGAGATTAAGACCCTTCTATAATTATATATTAAACAATTACTAAACCAAGATTTGTTCAAGCAACGGAATGCCAGTAATGAACCTCACAAAGACATTCAGTGTAAAAGTTAGTGTAGAAGCCCTACCTTGCACTTGGGACACTTCTGAGCATTAGCCTGCCCATAATGCTGCTCTCGTGCCCAGTTCTTGAGTAGCTTATCACCACGCTGGTACACCTTGCACTTGACCGGCTCGTGCCACGGGGCCTGACAGGGAAAACACCACAGCAGACAGCACGCCTCGCATTCCACTCTGTACCCGAAAGTTCTGATCTGACGATTTGACATGAGAGACGCGATCTCATCGATCGTCATTATGTGGCTGCAGCGTGGGCAGGTCTTGCTGCGGGGGTTCTTGTTAGCATCAACGAGAAACTGGTTGAACTTTACACGAAATGGCTCGTTGAGCAGAGCAAGGATCTCCTCGCGGTGGATAGCAATGTTGCAGTCCGTGCCGAGGCAGTTTATTTTCACGTTAGCCATCGACACCTGCAGAAATCATCATCATCATCGACATCATCATCACCATCATTATTATCATCTTCATCAACACGATCTTCATCTTCATCATCACCATCATATTCATCATCATCATCATCATCATCATCATCTTCCCTTGAATCCCAGTTTAACTAGGGTCGGGATACTAATAGACATCTCAAACCCTCTCTGTCCTAAACCATATCATCCATCAGCATAGCATAGCAGACATTATAAACAAAAATAATTTTACTTTAAGTAAAAAGCTCCAGTAAATACTCCAACTATTATTTTAAATAGTAATTTTAGAATTATATTTTAAATGCTAATACATCAACTTTTCACCATCTATTTACAAACTGTACAACTACAGAATTTTCACCGATATATCCAGTAAATTTACCTGAGTTTCGAAATATGCCTCGAGACAGGACTTGCACACTTGGAATTTACAGCAGGGTCTCTCGTACAGATCAGTCCACAGCAGACAAACCATGCACTCTGCGTAAGTCTTTGTGCCGCGGGGGAACACTTCCGCAACAGGATTCCTGCGACCAACACCGAGCAGCAAATGATCAACGGGACCTTCCATTATTTCCATGTAGTGGTGATTCTGGTTGTTAAGATCAAGAAAGGCCAAGGCGTCGAGTCGTTCTTGTTCCGCTATATCGAGATCACGACTAGATGCTTGAGCGAGATTGCTCTGATATGAATCCCCTTCGTCGCTGTAACCCGGATACAAGGAATCAGGACCAGATGATGCTGATGTTTGTGCGTGGAAATTGTGAAACGGTGCATTGACATAGACAGGATCGAATAGTTTATGTTTCTGAATAGGTGGCCGGTCATCTGGTAGAGAATATTTAGACATGTCTATCGGCTCGTAATTCTGGAAAACAATAGCAAACCAAAGTTTAAACTTAAGATTTTAAACGTTTAAATATTAATGTTTAATCTTCAACAGATTAATCCAGTGAAGATGCCAGATTTTATTATCAGGTCAGCCAAGACTTGAACCTGAGTCATGTTAGTTAAACTTATTTGCTATCAACTCCGCCACAAAATAATTAGTTAAATATTTTAATTCATCTTCAGGTCAGGTTTGTGTAAAATTTCAAGATGTTACCTATCACTCTACCCATATAGGCATTCAAAAACAAGCAGATAAAATTTCATAAAAGTTCTATCTATAATACTTACATTTAATTAAAAAGGTGCTCAGCATACTCAGAACAGAGAGCAAGATAAGGATTTAAAAGACATACTGGCAATATTACAATATCGTCTCTAGAAATAACCTTCTAAACTATACATAATTTAGCAAAACGTAGTCAACCGCTTCGAAGTCAATATTTATTTGCAGGCTAGCATAGATCAACTAGGATTTACGATCAATATTTATTTGCAAGCTAGCATAGATCAACTAGGATTTAAGATCAATATTTATTTGCAAGCTAGCATAGATCAACTAGGATTTAAGATCTATATTTATTTGCAAGCTAGCATAGATCAACTAGGATTTAAGATCAATATTTATTTGCAAGCTAGCATAGATCAACTAGGATTTAAGAATCCAAACAGGTAAAGTACAAATTTAACATTAAACAGAACTACCTAAATAACAACAACTTAGCTTTCATAAAAGGTGACTAAAATGACAAAAATTGAAATTAAATTGGATTAAATTTTTTATTAGTTAAATCTTTCTTTGATTAATAGCAGAAACTTCAATTTATTGATGTAATTTGACACGAGTGACACGAATTGACACAAATTTCCTTTCATTAGCTAGTCTAATTTACCTCTTCACATTAAGGCTTTTAATAATTAATCTCCATCACAGTCTTGAATATATTTAATTCCAGGCATCTCCTGTAATTCTTTGCAGTCAAACCTAATTCTGCCAACTAATTCTGTTGGCCACTAAAGCTTAATTCTTATAGTAACACAACAACAAATAAAATATATTATGAATTTATATACTAAACTATAATAAAATAGTACATTACACACCTGCACTTCTTCTGATCCATATCTTAAATCTCTTGCCATAGCTACAGGAGACGCAACAGCCGACTGAGCGTTATTACGCTCAGACACAACTCCGTGTCTATCGCTAGTACGCTCAAACAAAACCCCGTATCTATCCTGAGCGTACATCTGCCTGTCGTGGGAACAGGATGCAGTCTGCCGATGGCGTTTGCACTTTCGTCGAACTCGTCTGATACGAACCCTAGCGGAACACTCCACATCATCGTTCGTCTTCGGATCAGAAGCTTCATCTACGATATTAGTCATAGAATTGACATCATTTAGCCTTTTTATTGGTGTCACCTGTACATAACTATTCTCTGGTAGATCCTCGATAGTATTAATCTGTTCCTCTGGCTTATTAGGAGTATTTAAATCGACAATAGCACTATGAGATGAATGGCATTTTTTAGCACCTTCACAATCACTCTGCTGCTCTCTTTCTGACATTCTCCAAATTCAGTTAAATTCCGAAAATTTTGTAAGAGTGTTCAGAATTCTGTTCAGAGTGAAATTTCAGAGTGTCAATACCGTGACAGATTCTGGGACAATATAGTCCTCCAGCGATCTTCGAATCTTCAAATGTATTTCTGTAAGAAAACATAGAAAATTAGAAATGATTAGGTTTTGGTGCCTTCGTTTTTAATTTTAATCATCCTTTCAATTGGCATAAATTTATAATTGACAGTAAGCTTTTACTTTTATTGCTACTTTCGTTAAGATTTGCATATAACAACACATGCATGCACAATTACATAGTATTGTCATTTGTGAAAATATCAATTTCAAATATTTCAAAACTAAGTCGACGAGAAAATTAAAATAGATAAATAACGGGAAAATAAGTCCGAAATCTGGAAAACCAGTATAGCTATAAGTTCTATAACTATAAGGAAAGGAGATATCACAGATTTCACATAAAACTTAAGGCAGAACTTATCTTTAGGCTAACCATACTATTGACTAATACCATTATACAAAAACTATGCCAAGATATTTAAGACAATGAAAATTCAAGAGCTCTACCATGAGATCATGACATTGATTTTTTAATCGATATAAAACGTCACATTACAATAGGAGAGAACAAATATTAAGTTACAAGCAAATATAAATAGATTAAAAACAACCGTACAGATTTTAAACAGACTGTATGACGTATTTAAGTAATAGCAACCTAACATTTATAATTAGGCATTATTTTTTGTTATTGTTATTTAGGAAGCTCCAATAAATCATTACCTAATTCACAATATCTATTAATAGTACTAATCAGTTAAATCACAGCACTGTCTTTACTTCTACTGCCTAAAGTAGATAATACATTTTTATATAATAAGTTCAATGAAAAGATATCCTTTCAGGTTTCAGAAGGGGAGGATGAGGCAAGAGATTCGTAATTGCAAGTTTAGGATAGAAGTGCTTTAGGGTTAGCGTATGGATATAAATATACCGACCTTTAATATTTTAACTTTTATAATAAAAACAATAACAAACCAATCTAGGGCTACCATTTGAGATCGAAATAGTTATGAGGAGAACAACAATTTCGATAATTCAATAAAGATTTTATAAGCCCCGTCCTTGACAGAATCTAGAAAGTAGGTATCAATTACTAACCATTATACCTAATGTACTAAAATAAACCCTCAATTTATAAACCTATTTATAAGCCTATGTATTACTCTCTTAGCCTACAAGATTTTCTAAAAATAGCAAATTAATTATTTCAGTAGTACTATTTCAAAGGGTTATATTTCGATCTATTTGATAAGAAAGTAGCTTAATTTAGTAGACCTAACTAGGGACATACTACTCTTTACCGCTGGATAAAACTCACGTAATATTGAACATAACATAACATAATGGCACACTGGGTCAGGAAGCACAGATGCTTGTTTAGGACCCATTTCCTCCTTCCTCTCCATGGTTATTAGTAATCGTTGCCTTTTGATGGCGCATCAATTGCTGCCGGCGCGGATTTAAGAATAACCTTCCATCACCCTGGGATTTTTCCTTCCTAAGCTTTTACCAACACTCGCTATTCCAAGGTAGTCACCCACAGAGTACTAACCGAGGTCGATGCAGCTTAACTTCGATAATTGACGCGTAACTAAATCAAGTGCGCTAATCCCGCCGTCAACAATAACAACTATTAGAATGCTACAGTCATCAATGACAACATCGAGCACTATTGAGACAAAATCAATCCGGCGAGCATAAAGAAGGTTCAAAAACGGTGCAAATTCCAAAATACAGATAATCAGTCCAAAGTAAGGGGAATTAAAGAAAAGGAGGTTTAGTCGCAGGTCGCTGCTCATGGACACTGGATGGAAAAGAGAGAAGGAAAAGATAGGTCTTCAACTGCCTATGGAACTGCTCATAGGAAAGCAAAGGCCGATGTGCTTCAAATGAAGATTTCCGAAGATTAGATGGAAGAGAAGTCCAGATCTGCGGTGCAGCATGCTGGAAAGAACGATTAGATAGCTTAGAGCGCGAAGGTAAGCTACAGGTCTCTCAAGAATAGTTAATTTAGAAGACCGAGTAACAGCAGGCTGCATCACTTTAATCAAGTGAGACATACAGGTTTGTCCAGGGATGGTGATGGACTTATAGGTTAACGAAGCTGTTTTGTAAATGATACGCTCTTTAATCTTTAGCCAGTGCAAAGACTTTAATATGGGCGCAACATGTGAGAACTACAAAATATTGCTCGCGCAAGAGAATTCCGAACAAACTGCAATCGATCAATCTCACAGCCAGGGAGATTTAAAGAATTTTTCACACCCAGGAAGATTTTTGAAAGTGTGTAATTCTTCTTGTCCTAGCTTCAATAAATTATATTAAAGTCCAATACCAAGGGTTTTGTTTTCAAATGTCAGTACTTATTTACGTTTTATTTATTATGTCAGGGCACATGTGGCATATGTTGCAGGCGCAGTATCATGCCATAAGTCCAAACCCCACTTGTCTGTTTTTTCAAAATCATCAACATTAATTTACAAACGTTACTAAACGATTATCACTAACTTCTTTACGGACTTGACACAGGAACTAAACGAAATTATAATGCGCGGACTGTAATATTGATCTACACTTTAGTCTTAATTAAACTGGGCCAGCATGCAAATAAGAAATGCACATAAATGCATACAGTTTTTAAGACATGGTAAACTGATAAATATTAATGTTTCTTAAGCAAAAGTTAGTAAAACAATTTAAATATAGCCTACATGTAGAAAATAATTTAAGTCGGTAATACATGTACATGCATGTCTCATAACATGTCCGTAGTTCAACCGATCAGTCCTTACAAAACGGTTGGGCGAAACTCTAAAACAATTCGCCTGACACATACACGTAGGTTGATCAAGTAGTCCTAAATCTAATTAAATTCTACTTTAGTGAGAGCTAAAGCTACACTTACGACTATACTATTTCGACTTCGCTGTACCAGTTTAGTGCACCGGCATGATAGCACACGCTAAATTAGTTAGCCCGTCAGCAATTTTCTAGCACTGACGTCAAAAGGAATCTAAAACATGAAGACTAATATAACGCAGCAAGTAATGCCTGAAACAGAAATCAATGAATGCCTCAGGATTTATGGAAAGACATTATTGACATGAATGACTTAGTTCAGGTGTAGGGTACATGATGTATACGTATGTAATACTATATTATATAATTATATATATATACACACGTATACTTTTATATAATATAACATAACAGTTCTGAGTCAGAAATCAAATTACAGCTTGTTGAAAATCTCATTTAAAACACTAATAAAAATAGGCCTACAAAATTAGCTAACAAGAATGCATATATATATATATATATATATATATAGAATATTTAACAGGTATGTGGTCTATTAGAATAAAAGTGGCCTTAAGGCACAAGATATTTCAATATCCTATAATAGTAACATGTAGGCCTATACGAGTACATTGTATTTTACGTGCAACATGCCGGAGATTAATGGAAGGTGTGGCATAATAAATGGAATTAGTACAACAGTTTGGTGCAATAGACTAGGTATTGTAATTCAGCTCAAATAAAGATTGATTACTTCTCACAATTCGACAGTTATACGACTCGAGTTGCGAAGTTAATGACAAACAAGCATAATTAAACAATAGATCTTTTCGGTAATAGCTATAAATAGAACATCGTGGACACCAAATATAAACAGTGGACTAGAAAAAGTAAACACGCATAGAATACTATTGAAATGTACTAGTTCCTCATAAAATTTCTAATACAAGTTTTCTTTAGAAATGTTATTTACTTTACAACCTACTATATGTATATTAATTAAAGAATAACTTAACACTAATAGTTTAAATCTTTCACCCATTATAACGGTATGCATGCATTATAATGAAGTTATAATATAGATCCATTACATTTACATGTAAATTTATGTATCAGATGTCAACATAAACAAACCAGTGTTACCATACAACAAAATATGTTTTCAATTACCGAACTGATCTATTGTTTCCATCGAGGAAAAAGGAGGAAATAACGAAAACTACAAAAACAGCAACCAAAAGAAAGGAAACTGAAGGATTAAGGTGCGGTCCCTGCTAGGGGCCTATATTAGACAATAGGAGACCCATAAATTCATTACATGGGGCCAGAAAAATTCTGATCTTTCCCCCAGCTCTCAATTCTTGCTTGAACCACTGGGTCTAAGCTATGAATAATATTTTCTGTTTTTCAGTTTCACTGTTCGCCAAAGTTAGACAAATGAGTGATTGAATGATTTCACACATGATCGCTGGAGGAACTATTAGTCAATGTTCTGAGCCTGGAAAAGAATCAATTTATCGATCGATTCTCCGCATATCTATCAAAGAAGACGACTTAACGCTTCGCCGCCCGGTGTCATTGAACTCCGCACAGGTTCAAAGAGTAAATACAGACCATTTATTGTACTCTTCTCCTGTGGCTAGTTTAGGCTATTTTAATTTATTTCTTAATTTACTTAAATAACATGAGCAAGAGCAGCATAAATGAAATAATGAAAGTAGGCTACTTGTATGTAAGCTTATTCTGCCTCAAGAGTTATTTCACTTATTTAACTATGTGGAACAGCATGGCCTGTGCATGAAAAGATTGTCAAGTAATATAAAAATTCCATAACTGAACTAGACAGATCACCTTCATCTTCACCATAATAATATTTCAAAGAAAATATCAATTCTTTGTTTCATGTTGCTGTATATTGTCTTCGACGTATTGCACGAGAAGAAATGAAATCTTATTTTAAAAAGTTCAATAATCCACATATTCAAGAGTGAAGAGATTTAAAATCAACTTTTATTCTACTTGATATTATGACACATTGAAATTATTGTCAAATGGAGATCCGTTAAATTTAATACTGCTATTTAATTTAACGCATGTTAAACTATAAAAATAATCGAATATTATTTTAAGAATAGTTCAATACTTTTACAAATCCAATTACTATTAATATTATCACTAAGTATACATACCTGTTCTGTAGTTCTTCGAATTATTTAAATGTTCTGAATGCCAGAGAATAGAAATAGCCGACTAGCAATAGGCTCTATACGCATACTGTAGAACTAAAGATACGCTTGCAACTCCAAAAATCGGGTTAGATAATTCTAGATTAGGACCAACGCTTTATGATATAAATAATGCAAACGAAATTGATCTGTAAATCCTCAAGTTGATTTTGCGAATTAAAACTCACGACTGACTGTTGTGGCCGAATGTAAAGAGTATTTATAGCATTTAAAGCCGCCATTTGCACCATTAAAAGAAGAGCCTCTGAGTCTGCAGGCAGCCAATCATAAACTTTCACAGAGCCAATCATAACTTGCAAGGCGGTTAGTTTGATTCAGTCAGTCAAGCCAATAGAGTAGACCAAAATCAAATCTAGAGTAGAGCAATATCAGATGAAAACAATTAAGAAACCGTTGCAGCCCCCCCCCCCCCCCCGTTTGGCTGGAATCCCACAAGCCAACGTTTGGCTTTCATCTTCTGACACCCAAAGCCTCTCCTGGCACTGGGGGTGTCTCGTCTGTCACCAAACAAACCACTAAATTACCAAGCCCTCCATACTTACAGGATTCTAATTGTTACAGGGAAGCCACCGCTCTATAGTGCATTGTCCTCTATACTGTCCTCTATAATGTTCGATTCCATGTTGCGAGAAGGGAAGGCTCAAGAGAGGGAGAAGAGAAGGAGGGAATGAAATTTGATTATGCTAATTTGTAAAATAAATCAAAGAGAAAATGTTTAACTTTGAATCAGTTAAACTCAATGTTTAGGCTGTACTATCAACTGAACTATCAACTATAGTTTGTGGCTTAGCAGATTTTATTGGGCTTGTCGTCAACGTTATTAAAAATTTCATATTTCACAATAATTTATAAAATAAATTTGCTTTTCTAGTGAGCCTAAAATAATGTTTCTATATTGTAAACATACAGTAAAATACAAATAGTTCAGACATTTTTCGAAAATTTCTGCCTTCTATTATATCTGCTAATATCATTTTATTTCATTAATTGCTCACTATACTAATAAAGCTAATAATATATTTTTGTTTCAATATTTCTTTCATTATTTTATATGTACGACATTTAAAATCCTACGCCAGGTTACTATAGTGTACATTAGAGAAATAGATTTTTATTTGACCATTGTACATTTTTATTTGACCTCTTTGTACATACAGATTTTATCTCGAATAATTGAAGTCCTTTCATACGACATAACGGCCGACGTAATCCTTTATCTCGTTTTATTGCAGCACTGCCGTTCTTGTTCTTATTCTCAGAACACGGCTCGACTAGGAGGTGGGGAATGAGTTACGCAATTATTCTGAAATTATGTGACCCAGACGTGAGGCTCGCGGGCACTGACGTATCGTCGAGGTTGTTGGGGCCCGTGACCTCGGTGCCCGGGTCCCCAGGTGATCATAAATTCACTTCGTGCCCGCTCAAGCAACCGTCGGATTCCCGGGTGCTTTCCGGGACTAATTTTATTCTGAATTGATTCGGGTACGCTAGTTAAATTAGGCATACAAAATGTCAAATTAGAAAAAAACACACATTATAGTGAAATGATCAACTATGTTGATATAGTTGATATAGGCATACAGAGTATATACTTTGTTGAGGGGTGAGTAACTCAGATACTGCGGTGTGTTGCGGAGTCATCGTTATAGGCCCTACCTCGTTGAAATATTAATTTGGGGTTGGCTTTGGACGGTAAAATTAGAGAAATGCTAAGACTTGAAATAGCGATAAAAGCTTTGATAATCCAATCGGCATTCCTTTCTATTTTATTCAGCTCCAAAAGCTTTTAATACCTTCCGATTTCTAATCTCTAAGGATCTTTAATAAATTCTAATAACCATATCTAATCTGTAAGAGCTGCTAAAAGTTTCTGAGAGAGAGAGAGAGAGAGAGAGAGAGAAAGAGGGGGGAAGAGAAATAAAGAGAAAGTTAATCTTTTTGATATAAAATTTGTGATTCGGTAACTCAATTGTTGATTACTGTAAAGTTAAACATTAATGGCTTCGGTGTACGTGTAGACGTCCATTCAACGACCGTGCTTTAAATATATTCTGTGCGAAATATATGTATTCTCTCATTATTTATTATCAAATATAAAAGCCATTTAATAAATAGTTAATAGGCTAAGAATATTCCTTACACACTGCTTGTGCTGTTAGTCCAATCTATTTAATTCAAATATATCTAAATGGTAAAAGCTTGCGCCAATTTACTTTATTATTTTATTGTATGATTCTGTTCGTCTAATAACTCTGGATAAATAGGTGTTCAACTAGATAGAACGCTTCTTGTTCTCCTTGATGGCCTATTGCATCTGACTCTGCTTAATAAAATATACTTAATTCAAAAAAGATCGTGTTTCATTCGCTTTTATGGTGAAGAATCGGGGGGGGGGGGAGTGAAGGGGGGAGCTAGCGTGCTAAAGCCCCTCAAGCCCTCCCCTACTCACCCCCTGTCGTCTCTTTGATCCATGAAGATTTATAATATAAGGGAAGCCTTGAAGGACATCGAGCTTTTATCACCTCGTCCATTTCGCATATGAATGTTTATTTTCTATAACAATGAAAGCCAAAGTTTATATTTTGTTTTTTCTGTTTCATTGTTTAGTTCTTGTAAGTACATTAAAGCGTTATTTCTTGAATTAGTATAGACAACTAATCTAATGAACAAGAGTAATTAGTAGTTAAATATTGGAATGTAAAAAACCTCCAGAGAATTAAACATATTTTGTGTTTCTTGATACTTTGTCGTCACCCAAGTGAGCAAGCGTCTAACTTGTTTCACCATATATAGTATAAACTCTGAAAGTTCTGAGTATCCAGAGTCTCCAGAGTAATCCAGTCCATGATGGAGAGCAATCCAAGCGTGCTATCAGTATAGGGCACGGATTCCTTCAACAGCAAGGATCGTATTTTCACGGGATAGAACTCATGCAACCTGAATTTCAGCAAATATATTTTGTATAAGTCTCAAGTTATGGAGCTCTTGGATTAGTTGTGTTTGGGTCTCAGAGATCTAGATAAATCGTAAGCTGCATGGTTAGAAAGAGTCGACAATGAAGGAACTGAGAACGGCAAAGAAAAGGCAAATCAGACGACATATTTGTCTAATCTACTTTACAGCGTGGAGTAGTTAATTCCTTTTGTGAGGCGTTTAATTTGTTGATCTGGGAGTGCAATTGATTGAGTGTGAAAGGCGATTGTGAATAGAAGTATATTCCTTGAGCCTGCTATTTGTTAGAACACAAGAGATAGCGAAGGAAACAAAGAGAGAGAGAGAGAAAGACAGAGAGAGAGAGAGAGAGACACAGAAAGATTGGAAGAATAGTGATGCCACAAGTGATATTAGCGACGGTTTAAATGGCATAACTCACCCGTCGAACTTGTTTTCGTCGTTCAATTGAACTGATTAAGACTCGATGATGTGGGTTGCGTCAAGGTCAGAAGCCCAAAGGGCTTCTCTTCAAGACATACAAGAACTGATTAAAAGATGTACTTTATTAATGCACAGCTCCTTAATCAATATTTAATCAATAAGAATTTAACGTCCGATTCCTAGCCATAAGGCAGTGTCAGGGACGCTCTTAGCAGCGGTAAGTCAAGATTCAAGCTTATGTTGTGTTACACATTCCATAATTGATATAACGAACTTCTCATTTTATCCTTATCTCTTTAATTTATCTTCTTTCGTTGTCATACAATAGTTCTTATCATGTTTAAAAATGTAGCTTATGCGCAAGTGATAAGAAATCAGCAACTTATTCGTCGCGCGCCAGTCGATAGCAAAATCAATCAAATATTCAAGAAATCAATCAATAACTCCATCCATCAAGCAATCAATCAGTCAGTCAGTCAATTGCAAGTTTTTGTATAGCATAGTTTAACTTTCTGAATAATCATCATCATCATCAGTTCCTTGAGTTCTGTACAGAACATAGGGCGGCAACATTCCTCCATTCTTTTCTATCATTAGCAATCTTCACAGCGTCTTCCCATGATATGTTTAATGTTCTAAAATCCTTGTTGATCGTATTCACTTCTAAGTACTTCTAGGTTTGCCTCGTTTCCTTGAGTTTTTCGTTTTTGAGTTTTTCGTTGTTCCTTGAGTTGGCTTCCAGTTAACTGCAGTCTTTGCGTATCTATCCTCAGATATTCTCAGTAAATGACCTAAAAATCTCTATCTTCTCTCAGAAAATATTTCATCTAATTTTCTTTGTCCACTCCTTTCAAGTACTGTTTCATTTTTGACGTGGTGCCAATAGTGGATATTTAAAGTACTTCTGAGGCTACTTTGTTAAAAACAGTTTAATTTGGGCTTTATTTTATTAGTACTTTCCCAGGTTTCACATGCATACATTAAAACTGGTTGGATAATTGTTGAATATATTTTTCTTTAATTGCTCCTCAATTTTATTACTCTTCCAAATATATTGGAACTTTTGGAATACGTCATATGCATTACCGATTCTGCATTCCACATCTCTTTCACTTGATCCATTTTACTGCCTAGATACGTGAACGTCTTTACACTTTCAACCTTGCTTGATTAACTCTTATCGTGAATATGTCTGTCTCTGCAGTTGTGAGGATTTTTGTCTTTTCAGAGCTAATTCTTAATCCAACTTTTGCAGAATTTTCTTCTAATGCTGATGTCAATTCTTGCAGTTGATGACTGTTGTGGTGTTCTGAATAAAATTGAGTAATATATGGGCCTAGGTCTACTAAATTACTCAGGCTACCGCAATACTAAGCCTTTTCCGTCAGTATTATACGTTACTGGCGCATTAAAAAAATTTCCATCAAGGAAAATATGTCATTAACTGTCAACAAATGTCAACACGTTCGGTTATGGCAAGGTAGTAAATTCTTAAGTACTTAATTTCACTATGCAACTCAAGTATGCCAGGAAATCTTAACTCAGGTTAATATAGAGTCCATCCTTGAGACTTGCTTTGAACGGACAGGGTGGATTAAAAGAGGACACGTTAATTAAAGTCACGTGATGTGTAAGAAACTGACCACGCCTTTCAATGTCGAAAACGATGGAGTCAAATGTACAACCGGTTCGAGGCAGGAATCATTTCCAACTATTGCGCATGCGCCTTGGCCTGTGTTACAGGCGTAATTTTTGCGCATGAGCTATAGTTGGAAATCATTCCTTCCACGAACCGTTGTGTCAAATGTCACGTAGGGCTGAACCACCTATAAATTATTTTGTAAGTTTCTTATTTTACTGTTAGTTATTTCTTTATCAAAGTCTCTAAATTTCTTAAGCTCTTTAAACTCCGCCTCTTAACGGATCCTATGTTGACGTTCTCTCTCTCTCTCTCGTGATCTGCAAAGCGGCAGATCCAAGGTACAAATTCACACTCAAAGTCAGCTATCAAGTTCTATAATGAGAACTCTGTACATCAAAAAGTTAATCCATTCGCAAAGGCTATGCCTCAAAAACCTTATGTAGCCCCTAGCCTAGAAAAATGGCTTCTGAGATGGTTTCCCGTTGCTTACCTCAGTTTTTGCTTAGTCGCCTCCTACAACATATGCAGTTAATGCTACATAATGGTCGTTCTGTTCAGTGTCCCGGACACAGCGGAGCAAATTAATTTCTTCACTCTCAAGTAGTGGACAATGATAAAAAATATTAGCAGAAATATAATACTAGTGTTAATTCTTGTAATTTATTTAATATCTTTGAGATCAAACACTATGATCATCCAATCCAATCAGATAACTTTCACGCATTGAGGTATATAAGCCCACACCTACAGTATGCTGTATAGTATCTCGTTAACGTAGTGAAGGTTTGCGTGCAACAAGATGCAACAAGCTTCTATCATGTGATGGTCGATTGGGCTCATCCAACTCAAGCGAGTGAAGGGCAATCGATCAAAGAAGGAAATTGAACTTGTATCCGGCAACTTGCTGTAGAGTGGCATGGTTATGAATGAGCAATGTGTAATAGAAATAAAATAATTTAAAAATATGAAAACTTTAAAATAAAAAACATTAATTATTAATATCTTTATTTAGAATGACTTAGAGTGTGCCTATATCCACATCGGATCTGCCATTTGGCAGAACACGAGAGAGAGAGAATTTAAATTGCACTAAGAAGAGATTAAATTAATTATTTTGATTTATTTTATTTATCAATTCTAATTCGTGCTCGGAGATTGCACAAGTATTCAATGAGCATCGACGCATGAGGGTTTTCTGGTTTGTACGGGTCGCGCCAGTGATGTTTGGACCTCTCGTATAATATGAAAGTAAATTGATGACTTCTTAGGGCTAGGGTTTGCGCCTCGTTTGGTAAGTTTTAAGTTTTGAATTTCAGATTTTTGAATTTAAGTTGTAGAATTCATATTAAACAATTGCTTAATATGTGAAGTGCTCAGAGAGTCGAGGAGGATTGGTGCGGGAAGTGGCTCTATGATGTATCATAGACTTTCTACAATAAATTTTATGTTGCATAAATTACCTATATCTGTTTAGAAATTTCTCAATGGTTAATCCTTATGCGAAATGAAATTCGACTGCGTGACGCTGTTTAGAGCTTACTATGTTTTATCGAATATTAAAAATTATTAGTTCAAAATGATTTCAATTAGATTAAATATAAATTTAAATTCGTAAATTCTAAATATAAATTAAAATTTATATAAACTCATAAATATAAATTTTAATTCATAAATGCTGAAATTTAGGCCTACTGGAAGTTGGAAAAGTTAAACCATTTCCTATATTATTACTAACGCGAATGAGCTCAACGGTGATTACATCTCCTTTAGTTCACTAATCTCCTGTCATAGTAAGTTTTTAGAAGATAATCGATTCAGAAAGAATCATCTCTTCTGATCTAAAGACGACTCGTTATGCTCTAAATCTCTGCGGAATGACTTGTCTCTGTCTTGTAGACTCAAGTCCAGACCTAATGCTTCTAGAATAAGTTGTGACAGTGTCATAAAAACGCAATCTCGCCTTGTCACAAGCAATACAGTCTCAGATGGCTGAAGATAATGAAGTCCTCGCATGAATAAATTCAGTAAACTACGCAGCTGAATGAGAGAAGATAAGAGAAGTTCTTATGCGCAATTCTTCGTGGACAATTAACTAGAACATTTTAGAACATTCACTGTTGTTTGCTTGTCCGTTTTAAGGTTGTATAATTGTTACGATCAAGCAATTCAATGCATTACAAGCAAACGAAGATTTAACGTCCGGTTCCTCAGGAAGAAATTAGCACTCATTGAGCTCCAATTTTCGTCATATTAATTAGATTTATATGAAGAAGTTGCAGTGTCAACTTGACGGAGCTGACTGCGGAGCCTACTTTGTTTGAATTATAAAAATATATTTTCTAATTAGTTGTAGACAATTAATACAATTTGTAGGAACCTTGCTGCTGCAAAAATCATCTATTATTGACTATATTCTACCCCCCCTCTCTCTTGCTCTAGCTCTCTCTATCTCTCTATCTCTCTCTCTGTCTATCTCTCTCTCGCTCTCTCTCTCTCTCTCTCTCTCTCTCTCTCTCTCTCTCTCTCTCTGTCACACACACACACACACACACACACACACACATACACACACACTAGAGATGGGAATTTTATGAATTTCCAGAGTTCGGGTTCGGTTCGGTTCGTTGAAAATGGAAGTTCGGTTCGGTTCGGGTTCGGTTAGCAGTTGACAATTTGAGAGTTCGGTTCGGTTCGTTGAAAATGAAAGTTCGGTTCGGGTTCGGTTCTAAAAACGGGTTCGGGTTCGGTTCGGGTTCGGCTTGCTTTCCAATTCGCAAGAGTTCCATTCGAGTTCGAAATGGTTTGATTTGGATAATGTTGCAATTGTTTAACTTTACTTATAATAATTATGGTTATGACAAACATGTTTAAAATGGTATATGGTAAATATGCTTACAAATTAATTAAGTCATAATAGCTGCCACATATTTTCACCTGGGAAAAAATATGACAATGAAAAAAGGAGAGAAGTGGTATTTATTCCTGTACATTTCTTAATATATTGTTAGTTGACCAACAAATGTTCATAATATAGATAATTAGCTATATTATTGTATCTGAAATATTTTCCTTGATTATAACGAGCAAACGAGCTTCATCATTTTTTAATTGTCACTATGGGCCTATATATTAGATACGCTTATAATTAAGTGGAATTGTCTTGGCTAAAATTTGAACCAATATTTCAGGAACAAAGTGCAATTTAGTAACATAAAAATGTACTTCCATAGAAAAATGATCATAATATACACCTTTTGCCATCAACTGATCAGTAATAAGCTTCGTAATTTACCAAATGGTTTCAAATTTTAAACTCTTAAATCAATTATGATTTAAGAGTTTATGAAGTTACGAAAGTAGTTATGAAATTATTGCATTGCTATGGTGCAAAATTATTTACTCCAGATAGCCTTAACACAAATAGAATGTCATATATAATTATTTGTAAATCTGGCTGCAAAAATATTAAGGTAGCACACTAAAATTAGAAAAAATCATGATTTGAATTTAACAAGAACAAATCCACCTAGATTGAGTCAAGCATTTCAGATTTTTATGGGATACTCTCATCACTTTTGTCTCTTTGATGTTAATCTTCATTACATATTTCAATGCCGTATCATTCAGACTATCAATTATCTTCTGTAGGCCCGTCTCGCTTCCCGCTACCAATCCTTTGTACCACGACCACTTTAAAATTTGTGTCGGAACCAGCCTTATCTGAATATATGTTGTTAGAATCTGTAAGACATGTAAGTGCAAAAACTAATATATATTTGTATTGTTCTTACTATCTTTATTTAATGTCAGGCTGGTGAAGACGAGAGGAACTCCAAGAGTTTAGTTCAGTTCGGTTTGGACGAAGTCAGGGTTCTGCTTCGGTTCGGGTTCGGCCAGAGTCTGGATTCGGGTTCGGTTCGGTTCGGCCAGAGTCTGGGTTCGGGTTCGGTTCGGGTTCGGTCAGAGTCTGGATTCGAGTTTGGTTCGGTTCGGTCAAAATTCTGGATTTTAGGGTTCGGTTCGGTTAGGGTTCGATTCGATTCCCATCTCTAACACACACACACAGCCTATCTCTCTCTCCTTTCTGTCTGTCCCTCTCTCTCTCTCTCTCTCTTTCTTTCTCAATCTATCTATCTCTCCCTCAATCTCTCTCTCTCTCTCTCTCTCTCTCTCTTTCTAGCTCTCTCCCTATGCCCCTCTCTCTTTCCCTCAAAAATGTAGATTTACACAGGCAAAGGAGGCTTTCGAAAAGAGTAGAAGAATAGTTTGATGCAAGTTAAACGCTGTAACAGGAGTTGGTTTAAATATAAATTATATTATTAAATACTTAAATTATCCAGCTGGTTGGTTGATGAACGGGGTGTTTCACTTAAAGAACACACATCACCCAGTGGTGATGTCGGTAGGAAAGTATATTCGTCAGGGTAGGATGCAAATCAGGCGAGAATATGCAGTCAACTCCATTCCAACATCACCTTCTGTGCGGACTAAATTTTGTATTTAGATTTGCATGCATTTGTCTTTTGGTTTATATATTTTAGATTCGATGCTACAAGTACTGTTGAAGTTGCAATAGCCTGAATTAACGAAATCAAGAATGCCATAAAGATGTACAGTAATACTGAACTTGCTATCGATCCACACGTGTACTTAAATTAAATTTTAAGCCATCGTAAGTTGTTAAAATTAAGACATTTAAATTTAGAATTTATTCACCTTTTAAATACGTATCATATATCAATCATAGATCTTTTATTTAATCTTCTATTTGACGGATCTATTAATTAAGTTTTCGTATTATTCTTAACTATAGTATTTAAACAGTTCACCTAATGAAGGAAGACTTCGTCTAATGATATTTCTCTTTTGATACATTTGAGATGTTATTTATAACAATATTCAGACAGAACTAGATTAAATCCTACAAACACCAACATCTTTAGATCTAATATTGTTGTTGACACTGCTCTATATTTAACGTTGTCCTATATTTCGAACAGAAACCTTTTTCAAATTTGCTTGTGCCAACTTTTTACATTTTTTCTTAACCTTGAAATGCAACCATAGACCGATAAAATGTTATTTCGAATGTTAAAGAGCGAAGATTAGCTCGCTGTCAAATCCCCTTCATAAACAAGCATTGTCGATGAATGCACGGACCCCCCCCCTCCCGGCTCGCCGCTTATCTCCGATACACTTCCGCTCCGTGAATCCCTGTCCCAATCAGTCAGTTAGGATCCAGCAGTGAGACGGGAATACTGTATGAGCCTGGGATAAACAGCTGCGCTTCAGATTTATATAGGAAGAAGAGTTGATATAGGCGATAGAGCAATATTAAATATAGGCAGAGATTTTAATGGTAAGTAGAAGAATCTGCTCTATTTCAATTGTAGTCAGTAGATGCATATGTTCTATTTCATTTATAGCCAATATACATGTATTTACACATGTGAAAACTAGTTTGTTATCATTCTCTAAGTTATTCACTAATCGGATATTAGCGCCAATTCTTATTGACATTATTTTCTCTTTCTTCTTCTTCTTCTCTCTCTCTCTATCTCTCTCTCTCTCTCTCTCTCTCTCAATCATTCTCTCTCTTCGTTGAACGTTATTTATCTTTTCATTCGTGGCATAATTTCTACTTGAAGACTCGGAGATATATCGTTTTACTTGCCGCAACCTAAGTCAACAAGTTGTTACCCTATTTTTGTAATGCAATTAAACAACAATTTCCTTCGCCATTTCAATACTAACGTTATTCTCTTATTGCAAGCAAGTGTCCTTTCAGATATTACTCTTCTACAAAATTTCAGATCAAGTTCACTTCACAACGTCTTGCTGGTTTCTAAGTAAAGAAATTAACACTCTGCTTTAAAATGATAATAAGTAGTTTTATTTATCTGAGTCAACTCGTCATTTTGTTCAGCATACTGTAAAACTAACACAAAAATTTCTCGTTATGCGATTTTTCTTGACCCTTAATATAACTGTGCACAACTTTGCATTTGTCCATGAATGCTTTGCTGTGCACTTCGTATTACAATATCGGGCTACATCGTGTTTTCACTATTCTTGCATTTTCCTCACTTCCTAGTGAAAATCCTGAACCAAACAAATCATATTGAAATAATAAAATTGCTTGTGTATGATTTTTTAAGAGTAGAAATCTGGCGGTTTTTGTCATAATTATACCACAAATCAATTACTGATTTCAATACTCAAAACGTTATCGATACATTTATTACCTCAGCAGAAATTAGCGACAGCCAAAATCTGCTGAAGCTTGAAGGAGGTTGTTAATGCGGTGTCTGTGAATAGTTTTACAAATAAGCTGGTTGTTGCTATCAAGTATGATTGGGGATTAAAATAAGCCCTTGGCTTTCTTTCCTTGTTCCAGCTACCTACCTTTAGGGCTCTTGGATGGGCATTTTTTCCATAACTTCGATACCGTGCTAGATGTTGTGATGACCTCAGCATGTGATGAGAATGATCCAGCTGTTCCAACATCTCACGAGAGAACAGTCTCCGTTTTGCCCGTATTGTTTATAACTAGAGAGAAAAGATTGACAAGTAAGGTCGTATATTGTTGTTACGAAGGGTTATACGGCTATAGTTCTTTGATTAATTTTATAGTACACATGTATAAGTAGGTCTACCCATTTCATTATACGCCAACGCAGTTACTGGTTGCTACAATTAGTTATAGGCTACCATATTGCTACTATTTCTTGCAATGTTGATATGACGTGGTTGCCATAATTTATCAAACACTAACTATGTAATACTTGTAAGCGACATGCATTTTTTTAAATAAATGGGATTTAGACTACTGAGTGCTCTAATAAAATACAATACAGACCAACTGGTAAATATAATAAGCGCTAGAAAAAGGAGTTGGTAAGGTCATGTGAGAGAGAGAGAATACATGTAGGCCCCTATTGATGTATTCTAGAGAGATAGTAGTTGATAATTACAAGAAATACATGTTTATTTTTATTCTTATCTGTATTCTCTCTCTCGCTTCAGAATACATAATACATAATATATATATATGTGATGTATTCTGAAGCGAGAGAGAGAATACTGACTAGAATAGAAATATTTAGGTATTTCTGGCATTTTTCATTCACAAAATTTCATTTACCAGATTTTCATATAATAGAAGAGATTGTCTAGTGAGAGATAGTCTAGTAAGAAAAGAGTTTGTCAAGCAAGAGAAAGAGATTGTCTAGTAAGAGAAGAGGTTGTCTAGCAAAGAAGATATTTTCAAGAAGGCGATGAGACTGTACATTGAGAGAAAAAATTGTCAAGTAAGAAAAGAGATTGTTTAGTAGAGAATGTCTCAATAGCGTAGGCGTAACGTCATGAAGTTTTAAATGACAGATACTGAGGTGAATTTAACCCTCATGGGTTCGAATCCCAGCCGCGCTGATCTGAGAGTAAAATCTCGGACATTCACTGGACTGGTTAAACGGAAAGTGGACTAAATTGTCTATCGGTTTAAACATATGGCAAAGAAAGTGATAGATATCAACACTGTTGATCATTTCACTATAATGCGTGTTTTACTTTAAGAGATTGTCAAATAAGAGAAGATATTGTTTACATATCGTGAAGAGACTTCCTATGCTATGTATTTTCACTTCAGTCAATAGCAGTTGAATGGCTCTCAGCTGTGCGCCGTATTGCATTATTTCATTTCGCTTATTAATCTAATCCTAAATCTCTAGGGAAGGAGCCGTCATTGGATTTACTGTGGTAGATCGCTGATACAGGACTAGACAGTCTCAATGCTATGCCTTGGACCGGCTAGTCGGTCGAGAGCTGTGCGTGCTATCCGGCCACTCATATCCGTACCCCTGGGGGACTCCGCGGAACGATTTTATTTCGTATCCGTGGAACTAGGAATGATGAAATCTTTGGAAGCATATGGCGTAACAGTTTCTATATGAATTCAAGTGAACGTTCCTGTTGAAGCCGCGCAATGTATTTAAGCTGATAGATATAGAGCTTTAGACATGTTTGAAGATCGGCACGTTTCTATTTCGTTACAGCAAGAGACGTCCCTGATATTGCCTTATGGCGAGGAACAGGACCTGAAATTCTTATTGATTGATTGCCTAATTTTCGAAATTTTAGAAATAATCTTAGAAATTCTTTCCTTAAATTGTAATAATATGCAAGACAAATTAAATTCATATTTGTACGAGATACTTTCTTATTTCACACTGAATATTACCTTCACATTAAACATTAAACACATGATTTCATTTTTAATAATTTTTAAAA
The DNA here is from genome assembly GCA_905160935.1 of Enchytraeus crypticus. Lineage (NCBI taxonomy): Eukaryota > Metazoa > Annelida > Clitellata > Enchytraeida > Enchytraeidae > Enchytraeus > Enchytraeus crypticus. Next base: position 2,693,108 of record CAJHZI010000478.1, on the reverse strand, counting down.
ATTAATTATTAAAGTATTAATTTAATATTAGCTTTAATTATTAATTTTTTTTTAAATTTTCCTTTTTTCAAATATTTTCTTATCCTTATTTCTGACTTCTATTGGAGATTTTCTTTCTGGATTATTATCGAATTAATACGTCTTAGATGCAGAAATAAGAGTAAACAGCAGGTTTATATCCAAAGGAAGGTCTAGCTTGAATTTGAACATTTTAATTTTATGTTAGCAGCTTAAGCCATTTCCTTATTGTCGCTGCCTTCATGGAATTATATCTATTTCTATTGAATCCCATGGCACTCTTGTTTTGTGATATATCAATCAATCACTCAATCAATCGATATATAAAGTAATCAATCAATATATGATTAATCAATCAATACGTGATTATATCAATCAATATATAAGCAATCAGTCTCATACTCCAATTTCCACACATTCACCATATCAGTCAGATATGACACCTACTCGAATTATTCAGACGATTTTTGCTTCATCCGGTTTAAATAGCATCCTTGATTCTTTCTTCGTCAAGAGGCCAAGCGTGATGTAAAAGAATTCCAGATGATGGAAAGGAAAAGCTATCGAAAGCTTCTCCACTAATATGATACACGAAGAGCATTGCGCGCCAAATCCCTGCAGGCAAATTGTAGTGAGTGCTTAACGCTTTGCCTGGTCTCTGATAGATTCATAGAAATATTTTCTGAATACAAATCAACTTTTAATTCAGGAAGTAATTGAATTTTTTTCTTATTTTAGAAAAGATTACGACTTGATATATTTCCTACACCCATAAATGATGCGTAATACTGCTAAGATATTATTTACGGTATTTAAGATATTATTTACGGTATTTAAGATATTATTTACGGTATTTAAGATATTATTTACGGTATTTAAGATATTATTTACGGTATTTAAGATATTATTTACGGTATTTAAGATATTATTTACGGTATTTAAGATGTTATTCACGGTATTTTGTAATAAGAATGTTAGCCAAGAGAAAGGTAATCTGATGCAGACAATTTGTTTTAAGTCCACCGGACTGGATTGAATTAAATTAATTAAAACACTTTTAAATTTTACACATAGAAGTTCATAATTTGTAAAGTAAAAACTGTGTTTCCACAAATTTAGCAATGTGGTGAAACGTTAAAAGTCTTTTCTTAGTATTTTTGTTAAGATGATATATTTTAATTCATATTTTGATAACATTTTCTGTGCGGCAAATACAGGTACTTTGTATAATATACTTGTACAATAAAGATATTACTGATAAAATATTGTATAAATCACATGTATAATTAAATTTGAGTGTGCATAGGCTGATCAAATACATGTATAAATACACTTAGGTATGTATGGGTTTAACAAATGTATAGAATATTTTGGTGTGGTTGTGCTACACAAATATATGGATAAACGCACTTAGATGTAGATATGCTGATAAAATCTCATTCATAAATACATTTATGTGAGTATGTGCTCAGCAAATACATTGCTAATTAAAATTAAATATGGATGAACCAATAATTTAAAACTCTAAACAAAGTCAGGGGTGTGCATGCTGGCAAAATATGCGAATAAATATAATCAATACATTCAGATATGTATATGAATATCATATACACGTATAAATACATTTTGGTGTGAATGTACTGATAAAATATTTGCATATTTACTTCATACATATATTAAGATGCGAATGAGCTAATAAATTATGAGAGTGAATAGGCCTACAGTTCGGCGTGTACGTGTTGATCAAATTCTGGTGTGATAAACAGGCCTACATGTCTAAATTTTATTAATGTTTATCAATCTGTCAATTCAATCTTATCAGTGAACATTTTCTTATATTCTATAATGTATGAACTTAATAATTTTATATTATTGCACTTCTACATGTATACTGTAATGAAGGAATACTTTAATTAGTTTAAAACTAAATTGTATATCATTGGGCGCAAGAGTAGTAGCAGTTTTCAAGTTTACACTTATTACAAGTTTACATTTTATCGGTTCACATTTAGTTGTATTTTCAAGTTGCACGCGTGTTAGATTGGCTGCAATTTTTGTGAAACGAACAAGGTTGAAGGACCCTTTTTGATCTTCTTATTAAATTAAATGTTCTTATTAAATCTCAGCCGCACTGATCTGAGAGTAAAATCTCGGACATTCACTGGACTGGTTATACGGAAATGATAACTGGACTGGTTATACGGAAAATGGTCTAAGTTGCCTAACGGCTAACGGTTTAAACATGTGATATTAAAAGTGATAGATATCAACATAGAATTGATCATTTCACTGTAATACGTGTTTAATTTAAAAATAAATTAAGCAAGTAAACTTAGGAATGATGGTAATTGAGCCTTGTGATGATCTTTTTATAAGTACGGTTTGGAATAGTTAAAAACCCTCTGGTAACAGCTGGTCGACTATGTATCGTGATATGAACGGACCAGAGAGTAAACGCGTAATGATAACACGTTCTACGAGAGAGTCTGCAGTATCACTTGATATTAGCCGAGATACTGAACAGGTGAAAGGTTTTAATAGAATAAACAGCAACACAAAGATGATTGGCACTTGTGCGTCTTTCTTTCCAAATAACGCATAAAACTGACAATTTAATATGTTTATAGATACTATATTTATAAAAACTGCTGAACTTATTATATCGATAAAAATAGTTTAGATAGGCCTCTAAACCGAAACTAATGCATTGTATCTGAGCTTATGAATGGGATCTGTTAGGTTTTAACGGCTGATTAGCAGGTAAAGGTTCAAATTTGATTGACTCGTTCATCCACGTAATAATTTCAGCAGATGAAACTAACGGCTTAGCCTTTTTTCCACTGCATGCCTATCTCACACAAACTTAAATAGAGGGAGGTATACGGGAAAATTCAGGAAAACGGTGCTGCCTATCAACTTAACTGAGTTAAATTACTATGTTGCACCGTGTTTATGAATCTTCCCGAATTGCGCCCTCTCTTGAAACTATTGTGAATCGACTACCCTCCCCCCTCATGGCATTTTGCCAGTCCATGTGTTTGTAATTTCCTGCTGCCTGGTAATTAGTAACACAGTAATACCCTTACAGCAGTCGATATCGCATGATTGTGGTTAAGCAGAAAGTAGTTCAGTTATGCTGCACATGTAACTAATTAGTGTAGTTTACAGCTTGTTGATTTGCTAGGATTGAAATACTGCATGTAGTCAATGATGTAGGGATTGTTTACCTATGGTAATGCTCAAAGTGAATCTTATCCACAGATCACATTATTTAAAGAGATTACTTCTAAGTTCTAACTAAGAAGAAACTCTTTAAACCCGCTGTAAGTTTATGATTAATAATTACATGTATATGTAATAAATTATAATTAATTATATTTTATAATAATTAACTATAATTAATAATATAGCAATAGGGCCCATATATGAACACAATGAGGAAAACATTTGCAAAAATAATGAAAATGTTTTACCCACTCCGGTAAGTCTCTCCAACAGTACAATCTTTACGAAATACTTGTACATTTCGATTGATGCCTTTACTAGTAGAAAACAGCAATCACTGTCCATGTATGCTTGAGAATTTACATCTATTCGTCATATAGTTCATCTATTACTACTATTAGGGCTTTGTTAATGTCAAGAAAACTAAACAGTGATGTTCTTCGGAGACTGCTTATGAGTATTATTATTATTATTATTATTATTATTATTATTATTATTATTATTATTATTATTATTATTGATCTTATAGTTACACACATGACATACCGCATTGTGTTAGATAATTTCTTTTCTTGGTTTCTGTTTTTGTAGTTTTCAGTATTTCCTCCATTCCTCTCCATGATTATTAGTAATCGTTGCCTTTTGTTGGCGCATCAATTGCAGCCGGCGCGGATTTAGGAAATATGACTAAGATCAAGTCATGAATTCTAATGTGATCTTGCGCTGACACTCATGCTTATGACTATTATGACTATGCCCATGTCATGAATTCTAATCTGTGCTGTACCTCTGAGATTCATGCTTATGACTACACGACCGCCTCACGTCGTTCAGTTTACTTTCACATAAATAATTTAAGATCTGCAGCTCTTGTATGACCCTTTATGATTCATCGCTGTCGTAGAATAATTCCTAAACTCTCACACGGAAGGGTCTCCGAGCATAAATCGCAGGAAAAATTAGAACTCCACGGTCGCTAATGACAACGTGTGTTAAGCCGAACAGACAAGTAAAAGCTCATAGGGCTTTAGAGAATAGAATTAAAAATCTAGAAATTCAACATTAGAAAGAGACACAGAAGCTGGACTGAACATATAACATATCAGTATATATTGTACGACTGGGTCATTTACTCATCGGTATTCTTTAGAGATATGAAACTGACGTTAAATTAGTCTTTAACCTACTGTCCTTACAAAAGAAAGTCGATCCTTTTTGACACAGGCAGTTGAATTTGTCAAAATCAGATTACCGCTGAAACCAGCGAAAAGTTTTTAGCATTAACCTAACTGATCAATAATGACAGAGTAATTTATGCTTCAATTTTTTATTCTGTAGCAGTAAAAGTCTTTACTCTTTCTTTCTTTCTTTCTCTCTCTCTCTCTCTCTCTCTCTCTCACTCATTTTCTCTCTATTAATGCACTGCCTGTTAGAGTTGTAAGCCATGGACCAGCTAATAGACAGTTCACTAAGAGAGAAAGAGAGAAGGAAAGAGAGAGAGAAGATTTTTATTGTGAAAAATAACAAGTCTGCAAGTTTGACATTGTTTTCAAGAAGTGAAGCACGTTTGTCAAACAAAGAAGGATTGAATATATCGTAGGATGAGTTTTATGTAGAGCTACTTAGCATATGATAGCGGTAACAAACCAACGGTTTTAAAGTTCTTAGCAGTGTTATAGAAATGTTTTGTATTTCTGACTTGGTAGCCTCTTTCGTATGTCTTGTTTGTTTATCTTATTACATGTATGTTCCTATTTCATGTATAGTCTGTACTGAGATGAATAAACAAACGATATCAAACCGGAATGCTTTACTCAAGGACTTAAATAGTTAATCTACTTATAACATATTCTTAGCTTCTAAAATTTAATGAAACACAGTAATTAGCAGGTATTTCCGCCGTCCATAGATACCAAAAGCCAAGTATTCATGTAGTTTGCAGTGTGTTTCAAGAATTAAAGTTCCCGAAGTTCTTCTCAGGTGAGGAAACAGACGGTAAAAACTAATACTTGGTAAATTAATTTATGTCTTATATCGAAATTTTCTCATTAAAAGTTTTACCTATCAAACCTTTCTTGTTCTCCAACACAATTTAAATCATTTACATCAAGTCTTTGAAACTTTCATGAAATATCAGTGTTGCCCTAGTGGCATCCAAAAACATCTAAGATAATAGAGTTCTGATTCGTTACCAACTACATTGCCAACAAATAATTGGATTGTGCGTAAGACAATTGTGACTTGTCGTCTCTCGGAGGGTAGGATTAGACCATACATCTGTGTTCTCAGATGTACTAAAGTCTTCATTGAATTCCCATCAACTCACCCGGTCTCATTCAATACAACTCCACTCGTGCGAAATAATCCAATTGGATTATTGGATCTTGAATATCGGACATGTGAATTATTCGTAGTCCCGGGAGATTCGGACTTAGTCTGTCCACTTCTTCCAGTGAGCGATCATACATTGACTTGATCAGAATCCTGAATCCGGTGCAGCGGCTTAGCTTTATAGGGGATGCTTTGTACCACTTAGCACCATTTCATATATTTATTTGTTTTAGTTCTGTACATTTTTAAATCTCAACTTAAAATTATACCCCTGCCTATTCTAAATGCACAAGTTCACCTATTATCATTATTTTTCTTATTTTTCTTTAAGTTCATCATAGTTCACATTTAGTTTGTGTTTTTCCTCTTGTGTTTGCAAGAGGAAAAAATTGAATTGATTTTTTAAATTTATGTACAGTAGATTATATTTAATTAAAGTTTTTATTAATTTACCAATTTTATGTATTTATTTATATGTTTATTTACTTATTATATATTAATTTGTTTATTTGCATAGTTATCTATTTATTTATTATTTATATTACATTTATTTATTTATTTAGTTATTTATTTCCTTGTCAGGTATATCAAAGAGGTTAGCATATATCAGTCATACATCAGTATGTTCAGTCCACATACGCAGACACAAAGTCAATTATACACATGTTGATGAGTAAACTAAAAAATATTGATCATGAAAGGAAACTAATTCAGAAATCAACGACAAATTAAGTAATAATACAGAAAATCTTGGAAAGAAACAAGTTTTAGTGGTAAAGTATCTTTCAAATTTAAGAGTCTATAATTTAAATATCACACAATAATAACCATTGAAAGATCTTTAGTTTGTATACTTAAAATTTGAATTTAAAATCTAAAGAAAAAAGTTCGGAAATCTTCTTCAGGAAAGCGGAAAGCAAAAAACAGAGAAGAGGAAAGCGGAAGACAGGAAAGAATGCCATGGACCTGCCAGTAGGCAGTGCACTAAGAGAGAGAGAGAGAGAGATCTTATTCAGGTCTGCGGAGAGATTCCCCTTTTGTCTCCAGGCCGTTATAGCTATAAAAAAGTTCTTTGCCTGGTGTAGTTTCCCCCCACACTTTCACCAATTTCATTCCCTGCGCCTTCAGTCCGTCCTATCCAATATTAACTATCTATAAATAAAATTGCCTGTCTCCTGTCCAATTTCATCATCCAATGAGTACTTTGAAAAATTTCGATGAATCTAATTTAGGCTAGGAATGGATAACTCTGCTATTCCAATGTGACTTAGAAAATATTTGTTCTAATTTAAACATTTTAATTTTTAATTTATATTCGTTTAATGTTTTTAATTTAAACCTTTTAACTTTCTAATTTAAACGTAACTTAAACCTTCATAAATTAATGGTAGCATATTGATTTCTGATAGGTAAACTAGAATCACGTATTAGACAATTAAACGAATGAATGTACCATTCTACAAGTAATTGTGTTTTCATTTATTTTAACGGAAAATATTTTACACATACAGTAGTATCAATCAAATTATAAAGTTTATATAGCACCAATACAACATTGTATTATATAAAGTTTCTCTAGCACAATTCGTTAGTTTATATTAAATATTATAAACTGTAAATAATACTTTAAATATAGAATAATACTACGAAAGATTTTCCATCTTGAACTCTCTGTTGTATGATTCAATTGTAAATTTAGTGGAGCATCGCTTCATATCAACGAGAAATTTCTGGAGCCGAAATGGAATTGAAAGCTGTAAAGAGTCCTTAGAGGGCACTTTCACATCTTTTAACATTCGCTCACATATCTTCACATAAATCAATTATCGACACATACTTTGAGATCACACAACACATCCCGTGTATTTACGCTCAGTTAAGCGTGGGATTGCTCTTATGGTATACTGCTCGTAAGAAAAGCGGCTGGTCAAGACCATATCTAGTGTTCAAAAGTTATCTATTAATGCAGTGCAATATCAAATAGTAACTCCGTGGCAAACATTCTAACTTATCTTAGCAAACTTTCTATCTAGATATTTATCAGTACAGTACATCATTGATCACCCGGAAGATCTCATCTGCAGAAAGAACTTTTTCGAATGTTTCCTGGAATAAGTTTTAATCAACACTGTCCTGATATACAAAGAAGTTCCTCAAAATTTTCACAAAAAAATTAGGAAATCGGTATTAATTACAAAATAATGTTAGTAGCGAGAATTTTTAATGTATTAAATTTTTATCATTCAAACCGTGATACGTTTTTAATATATTTTACGATACTTTATCATAGAATGGAGAAATTTCTTCTTCTGCTAAATATTACATAAAATGCATAAAAAACTTTTTAACGGTTGAAATATTTGTCAATTTTTTTATAGAGATTTTATAATTTAGTTTCATTTTCTGTTTATCCATATTAAGCTATTGTATAGGCTACTACTGTCAACAAATGTATCTAAAACCTATACTACAAATAGCAAGCGATTGTTACCAAGGATTTAAAAATGCTATGTTATACATTTTCCCGTGTTCTATCCGGGACAAAGAAGAATAGACCAGCCGTCAACTTTACGTATCGTAAGAGGTAACAAAGCAAAATCTGATGAAGTCACCGGGAAAGCACATCAGAAGCCATATTTTTTCTCCAGGCATACGCTAATAAGGTATTGATAAGACATTGCCTTTTGACATTATTAACTTGTTGATCTATGCTGTGCTCTTGATGGGGAATGATTCCGAATGAAGTCAGACTCTGAAGATGAATAAGCACCTGGGACCTGTCACTTAGCAGAACATTGGAGAGAGGGAGAGATAGAGATAAAGAGAGAGATATTATATAGTACCTAGTAGTCCTTTTTCAATATTTGTGATAATTGAAATCGCTTCATGAATTAACTGTATTTTCTTATGATTTACTGGTTGAACAGACTTTTCCATAAAATGTGTACTCATCAAACGTTAATAAACTAATATATACACGTACATAAATAAAATCTTGATTTAATATAGTCAAAATGTCGACATAAATGTCGACATTTTGACTATATTATATATTTTTTCTTGATAGTAACATTTATAATATTTTTTGTTCTGATATGTAGTAGCAAAAACACAACAAAACAAAAACAGAGTGATACTGTCGTCCATGACAACACCGAGCACTATTGAGACAAATCCAAGCCGGTGAGGGAAAGAAGTTCCAAAACGGTGCAAATTTCAAAATTCCGAAGCAAATCCAAAGATAGTACTTCATTAATATTGGTTTTATTATTATTTTATTGGTGTATTTTATTATTTTATTAGTCACTTTCCGCAGATGTTGTTGCGTTTCCGGCAGCTTCAATTCTTTAGTCAGTCAATCCTTCCGTCTGTACGCCAGTTAGTACACTTATGCACAAGTATAAGAGAGACTGGAATTATATTATATTTCCTTTCCATCACTTAGCCCATTACACAAAAGTCAAACTCACGCTATCACTGAAATTTTCTAAAAAAAAAAAAAAAAGCAATCAACACATGTCTAGATCTTTAAACCTTAGAGAGATAGTTGATGGTTCTCTTCATAATCCTTGCAGACGAAATAGTCTAATTCTGAATACACATCTAGTTGTTTGTGGATCTAATTTTATCTTTTGTGGATCAACATAGAAAAGTGGAGCTTCCATTCTGCTCAGAGTTGAAATCCCCAGGTTTGAAGAATTTATGCTTGAACGTGCAGAAGCCGGCACACATTGGCACTGTTATTGACGCCTACAAAATACGTCTAAATAGCATTTATAGCGAAGATCGGATTGCCTTGTTAGCTGTTACCCAACAAACCGCTGCAATTAATCATTTGTGACATTTCAAACTTCTTTAATATTTTAATAGAGACTCTGTAACGTTCTTGTAATAGGACATTTTCACGATAGAAACTCAAATATATTCCAGCCGTTTCCCCTCTCTTTCCCTTCCTCCCTCCCTTCTCTCCCTTTCTCTTTCTCCTGATACCTCAGTAATAATCAGAGACCATAATCAGTAATCAGTAAATTAGAGACCATGAACCTGTCCACCGGCTGGTCTATGGTCTCTGTTTTTTGCCTTTCCATAAGCTTGTCATTAATCTTCTTTTGCCGTAGATGATATACAAATTCGACGTTGCCTCCGAACAATTTTTCATGAAGGAAAATTGTCTCCGACAGATAAGATCTGCAGCCAGTCCCGGTTCTCAACTCCAGTCCTAGCGACCTAGGATTCTAGAGTCCGTGTTCCGCTCTAGAGAGAGTAGAGTTGCTTAAGCTTACTTTGTATAGTAAAGTTATCATCGGCGATGTTATCTGCTACTCTGTGAATCATATGTCGGTTAGTTATATTGTCATGTATTTGGAAATATCACTAATCTAGGCTGCATCTGTGATTTGATTTTTCCTTGGCACATTCTACTTCTACTATATTTGCTCTTTTACTATTTTCACTTTCTATAGTAGGCTAAAAGCACATTTCAATCCATCATAAATTTTTACTATTTCCCCGACTGTTTGATCACCGGACCAGCATAATTAAAGATCTTTTTTCTTTTTCTTCAGCACAAGTGTTTTTAAAGTCTTTTGGGTGAATAGATTTGTCGTGATGTGTGATGGGAGGACGTCCCTGACATCATCCTTCGATGAGGAGACCGACGTTAAACCTTTATTGGTATAACTATTATTCTTAGGGGAATTAAACCAGTTTTAGGAGGAATTTTTGGGAATGTTTTAGCTAATCGGTATCTCAAGTATTGATTCATTTAGATCAATCGCTGACTCTTTTTGAATGTTTTTAAATTGACAGCTCTTAACATATGAGTCTTAATAATAATAATAATAATAATAATAAAGGTTTAACTTCCGTTTCCTCATCCAAGGCTGATGGCAGGCTCTTAACATCAAGCGCATCAGCAGAAACTTGTGGACGATGCGCTTACTGAGTGGATTGACTGGATTGGATAATCGAGAGTCCTATTGCTACTCTAGCTCCAGTCTAACCGGATTTTGAGTGGAGATGAGAAAATGAGGTTACCGGTGGCGACTGTTGTAAATCCACTTGTGCCCTGAATTGATCAGATAGAAGAGAATTATTCAGTCACAGTCACGAACAGCCGAGAATACAGTAGACAGTGCAAACAACACAGGAGAAATATTGATAAAAAATATCTACTGAATTATTCTTATGAACAGTTGCTTTTGTGTGCGTTGTAAACAATGTGGGATTAGTTCAGTGTTTAATAAGAGTAGTTATGTAATTTTACCTCAGTGGTTTTTATTTTGCTAGATTAGATTAAAGCGGATAGGAGGTAGGTAGGTAGAGATAGGAGAATGGCTAAATATATTGGATTCATATTTACAGAGAATGTGTTTAGATTTTAAGTGAAGTTTGTGAAGTTTGCGAATATCCATTGTGATAAGATCAGAAAATATCAGCAAAGATAGTAAACGTGTGGCTACTTTTTAGGAACGAGAATAAGAACTCATGCTTTGAATAATCTCTTTTGAAGTGAAAGATAGGAAGAGGATAGAGCAATTAGAAGATTTGTGTTTCCCTTCGAGAAAATGCTTCTAATAAAAGGTCAAGAGTTGGAATTAATCAGAGATAGATAGGGATATATATATATATATATATATATATATATATATATATATATATATATATATATATATATATATATACGATGGGAATTAGAGAGAGAGAGAGAGAGAAATAGAAAGAGAGAGAGATAGGGATAGAGAGAGAGAGAGAAAGATAAGGAGAGAGACAAATATGCTCATTACATGTAGATATTAAAGCTCTACTTACGTATTTCGTTATTTCCTAATATTTTCACAGACACATTTACGATATGTAATAAATACATTTACAATCGAATGCATCAAAGTTGTGAATTTTGTTGTGTAGGTTTTACCGAAGCTACAAGATGATGTCAACAATGATGACGTCAACATGCCTTCTAATCTCCGTAGCAACAATTCTACTGGATATTGAAAAAGTCCTCACGGAAAGATATCCGATAAAGAAATCTAAAGGACCGTGTCCGGTCCAATGCTTGTGCGGAATGGGCACTTCACAATATCTCAGCGGATACTTCTCAACGGTAGACTGTAGGAACAAAAAACTTCTGCAGCTACCGCTCAATTTCCCCGCGGACACTGTGGTTTTACTACTGCGTGGTAACGCTTTGGAGGATTTCAGCCCGAATGAGCAGTTTACATCATTAGCAGCTCTACGGGATTTAGATCTTTCCTATAATTTATTGCGGAATGTTAATTTAACTTCACTTAATCAATCAAGACTTTCATACTTAAACTTAAAGTCAAATAACATCGAAACACTGTCAACGACGTTCAATTTCTGGAGCGTTTCTGATCTAGAAATACTTCAGTTATCTGAAAATAGAATAACTCTAATAGAGAAAGGAGTATTTGAAGGGTTGGGTAATCTACAGAGGTTAACTTTAGCAGGGAATCGATTGAAACGACTGAACAGAGACATTTTTTCCGGACTTTCTTCACTGCGAGAGCTACGTATCGATCGAAGTCTAGTTGAACAGATCGAAGATGCGACATTTCGATCTCTGACTCAACTCGAAACGCTGACATTGACCTATAATGAAATCAACGAATTTTCGCGAAATTCCTTCGTCGGATTGGAAAGCCTCCAGCATTTACAGTTGGAAGGAAATAAATTTCAGATAGTTCCCGGTGATAGCTTCCGTAATTTTCTCAATCTCAAATCGTTAACTTTAAATTACAATCCGGTACGAAAATTAACGCGGCGATGCTTTAGCTCGTTTTCAATTCAAGAAATTAATTTAGAATATATGCCTCAACTGCAACTAGTAGATCGTGAGGCCTTCTATAATTTACGGACTTTAAGTGTGATTAATATTGCGAATAACCAGCAACTTTCGTTCATAGACCGGGAAGCTTTTGTTCTCTGCAACAAACTAACATCGGTTCGTATTTTCAATAACAGCATAAAAGCATTTCATCGAAGCTTGCTCAATATATCCGCGGAATTAAAATCCCTAGATATCCGGAGAAATCCGCTCCGTTGTGATTGCAACTCTGTATGGATTAAGGATTACATCAGCACGAATTCCACCAGACCTGAGATTCTCGTGGAAAATCCCGAAAACTTCTGCGATCAGCCTGACTCCACCCCACTTCAGGTGATTGACAGTGGGATTTCTCTCCCACAATCCGCCTCTAATTATTTCAAAGACATTAATCAAGAGAATGACTTTCCAGTAAATCCTGACGATACAGCACCGGATCGATTATATAACTTTACGGATGTGAATACTGTGAATAATTCTTTAACTGTGCCTTATTCCGGATCATGCGCGCCGGTAGCTATCCGATTCTTCAATGACACTATCTATCAGGAACTTGGAAAATCCATAGTTATGGACTGCCGAGCAGTAGCAGTCCCTGAGCCAAAGCTCTACTGGATCACTTCCAACGGAAAAGTCATCAGGGATTCGCCGAACGACAGCCGTTTGAAGTTAGATCAAAGCGGTACGCTGAGCATTCAATACGTCAAACAGTCGGACACCGGGAGGTTTGTGGAATTATTATAGAACCATACAGAAATGATTTGGTTTTATATTTACATTTTCATCACATACCATTACAAAAACCACACACGTACTTCCCTGACATCATCCTAGTATGAGGAAACTGACGTTCAACCTTCATTATTATTATTATTATCATTATTATTATTATATACAATCTTTAATTAGTTAATTTGATTATCATTATTTATAGTTACAATTAATTAGAATTACTAATTATTAGTATTATTATTATTATTATTATTATTATTATTATTATTATTATTATTATTACTTAATCATACAGTAATAGCAGAAACATTCATAAAGATGTAATGAAGCGGCAAGTACATGTTAGGTACATAGCACTTACTTATTCCGTTTTTGTAATTTACAAATCATTGGTTAAAAATAAGACAAAATTATATTTATTAGTAAATTAGATAAAATAATAGGATAATTAAATATAAAAACAAATATAGTACCAAACAAGCATTATTTGAGGACAAAAATAAATATTTAAAATAGCAAAGTACCAGGAAAAGCAATCAAATGGCCAAGGACCGGGAAATATTTAAACACCAAAATGGGTTTGTAAAATGTAGCTCTAATAATATTCAGAGTCATTGCAGACAGTGTTTCTTTCAAGTGTTTCTCTCATGAATTTTGAAGTCCCTGGAGTCGCCCCTCGGAAATCAATTAAAATTAATATGGTTAACTCATCCACGAGATCTCAAATTCTTAGTGGAGCCAGAAACATCTCAATTGCCTATAGTAGAAATCCTACATGTACGTAATAAAACATTGGTTTAGGTTTTATAACGAGGCAATTTGATGTTCAGAATTCATTCTGTCTTCTGTCATGTCCACAACAAATTGTTCACAAGACAAAGCATTCGTATAAGCAGTAATAGATCAAACAAACTTCTAAAGTTTCAGAATGCTGACTTGTCGCCATAATTCAGTATTAAGCCAAGGATATGCTGACCGTTAGAACTCAGCTTGGATAGTAATGTATTAATTAAATTAGTTGAATTCATCTTGATCAGAATTAAGCATTAAAAACTTAATTTTCGATTAAATAATTAATCTAAGTGTAGTTCTTGTGACGCACTATTCGGACAAGATATTCGATGCATAGCAGAATGGATAAAACAATTGTCACGACATTAACATACCGAATTGCAATTCTAAATACAAATAGAACATGGTCGATTCATTCAGAAGTGCCAGAAAGATAAATAATTACAGATCAGCTTAATCAAGCTGAAAATGGCGGTATTTAAAGCTTAAATATGGTTGTGGCGAAAACGTAGCAGCATCAAAGGCTCTAAATGAAGTATTGAAGATCTTTCAGGATGCAAAATACAATATATAGGTGCAAAATGTTGCATAATCATCATTTTCTAGTGCAATGACAACTTTCAAAATTCACCTAAGCGTTCATTGCAACTGAACTTGTACAGAGTATTCACGAATGTTAAATGAAATGAACCAGTGTTCAAGGACGGACTGCAGAGCGTTCGGTGAGGAAGTCAGAAGAAGGACTTTATTTACAGATTCCGGAGGCGTGTTTACCGGCGCCTAACAATTCGGATGGCAATAAACGTGTACTGGACAGTTTTAGTAATAACATTTTAAACAGACCTTGATAAAAGCACAGGCGTAATTGTTTATGTTAAAGTTGAATCCAAGAGTCCCATTCACAATTTTCAATAGAATTTAAAATGTAGCGGCCTGGCACAATGGTTAACTTCTATCAAAATGATTAACTATTTAGGGCCTAACTTCACTCAAAATGATTAACTTCTGTCAAAATGATTAACTTCTATTAAAATGATTAACTTCTCTCAAAATGATTAACTTCGATTAAAGAGATTAACTTCCATCGCAAAGCCCTAACTTCCTCAAAATGACTAAATTCATTTACTTGTGTCTAACTTTTCGCTGACAATAAATTCAAATTCTTTCAGCATCAATGGTAAATGAAAATTGCCGAAGTCTCTTAGGCCTATATCAACGAATGTTACTGAAGTATTTTTAGAAAAATGCTATTAGATTTGAAACTGGCAATAGACTAATTGTAAAACGGATTTTTTTTTTTTTTCTTATTAGATTTGAGTCGTGTAAAAACGTTTAAGGCAGTTCAATGAAGATAAGAAAATGGTTTATTGAATTTTAAGAAGGCCCAAGTTTAATCGCTTTAGTGCTAAACATTTAATTGTCTATCTAGTGAATTTACAGCATTTTCAGAATGACAAATCCTTGAATCTAAGACTTAATATTCGAATTACAATAACAATTATTTATCAAATGCCACTTTAGATGCCCTGCTGCTTGACCGTGCGGTCCTTTAATGACAAAAAAATTATTTCTTTTTGTATTTCAATATAGTATTCGCGCAAGTATTCGCGCAAGTATTCGCGCAAGTATTCGCGTAAAGAAAGTTTGATTACACTCTTTAGTAACGAATACACTGTTTGTTTATTTTAATACCAGCGTGTTTGCCTAAATACTAGTAAGCAACGCTGTGGTTTTGAAATAACATTACCGCGTAACGAAACTATGAACAACATAACATTATTTGAAATTACTATTACAGTGGAAATAACTAATCAGTACTACGCAACTAAAGCCATTTTTCCTTGTTATATTTCTATGTTTAGATACTCTTGTGTGGCCATCAATGAAAGAGGAAGCGACGAAGCGATGACCGTACTACGAATATTCAGTCCTACAGCTCGCGTTATCTGCCAATCCATCGGCTCCAACTTCATCTCCATCAGCTGGAGCGGCACGGACTCTACCTTCGCCTCAGTCCAGTACGCGATCCTCTACCGAGAAGGAGACACCAACTCCACCGGACTTCCCTTGTCCATCCCATACCACACCGCTTCGTCGCAATACGGTATCATAGAACTCCGTCGTTACATGCGCAATTACTGGATCGGAAATCTAAAACCTCGGACTCTATACGAGATCTGTATGACATACGAGACAAACGATCGTCGGTTTGTCCGGATTGACTGTTCACACGTCCAGACGGGTGACCCGGACATCCGTACTGAAGCGGATGGGATCTACAGGATAGCGAGCAGGGTCGTCCTCTCATCAATACTGCTCACCTGTGCTGCTCCAGTCTTCATCTGCGCGTTGGTTGTCTTCATCCGGCGCTATCGGCGAAGGAAGAGCTACGCCGAGCCGAGGGATCGACGACGGTTGAGCTCGGTGTTGGGAGAGGTAACCAGGGAGGACGGGGGAGCTCAGCGGGCTACGGGGGTCTCGGTCAGGCCTCTCTCTCATATCCCCCTCGATGATTTATTTCAGTTACCCTCAACACCACTAACGACTTCGAGGACTTCTCTTATAAGCTGAACTCAGACTTGTAGCTTTGGTCTCGACTATGAGACCAAAACCAAGACCAGCCTCTCGAGATCAAGACCAAGACCAATCGAGGTCAAGACCAAGACCAAACCCGTAGAGACCAAGGACTTCTCTTATAGACTGAGCTAAATATCAAGCATATCAAGAAGCAGCCATGCTCGTCAGTTGAACATCGGTCAAACATAGAAACTGAATGGGAGAATAATTGTACAGATGCTAATTCAGTCATCACCGATTTTACAAAATTTTAACTATAGCGAGATGAATACTGCTCAAATATTTTGGCTGAAGCCTGAAGATTAGATTCGTCATCCTATCTGTATATTTTAACATCACATCATTTTTTATTAGACGCCATAGAACCGCAAGTGTTCTTGTTTCCAGGTCATGGCTATTCAGAAGCAAGGACAAGGAAGTTGACAAGGTATCTTGTATAACCTAAAGGCTGATATTTAAAATATGTATTTCAGCAGCTTGTTGTTAATTACAAATAATTAAAGTGCCACTAACGTCCATGAAAGCATTGAGCACTATGGCGTCAAAGTCTAGTTAAAAGACAAATATGAAAATCGATAGTCAACGGTGCACATTCAGTATCCAGATCACCAGTCCAAGGTTAACGTTTCGTTGGCCCCTAATTAGCGAGAAAGCGGTTAATATTTGTTAAGCTTTTTCACGGAGAGTAGGCAAACGGATGTCCGTTATTATCTGCTACTGTGACGCCATAGTTACGGAAAACATGTAACGACAACACAGAAATCACAAGAAAGAGGACGATTATTACTCATTTGCTCAAGACAGCGACAATGCAGACTTCTGAAGCACCATGTAAATGTAAGCTAGAACTTACTGGCTGAATGTTTGATTTGAATCATTCTTTGACTGGTAATACAGTCTGATATTGAAATCGACATGACACCAGCAGGGCTATAAGCCTTTACGTAGACTTTTATATTAATATTTAATATTTACTGGCAGATACCCCGGAGTTACATCGCATAGCCCATGTCGCTGAAATGTGTGCATTAAGTAATCACACTCTATCTATCCTTGCCATTTCTTGATCTCCTGGCCGGCTTTCATTTTAGAACCTTACTTCTCCTCAGCACATTTCTTTTGCAGATTGGTCTGGGTGAATTGATGTGTGATGTGTGCCGTGGGGACGTCCCTGACATCATCCTTGGATTAGGAAACGGACGTTTAACTTTTTTATTATTATTAATTTGATAAATTTAGACGCTTATAATTATTTTAAAACCCCAAAGTAGCACGCTCTCGCCCCAGAACAATACTTTACAATTTAACTTTACATGTAAATTTGGTAATTGAAAGTCAAAATAGCAAGTCAGTACTGGATGGCGTTTCTAATAGTGTCTACTCACTTGCAATAAGTTATATTTATTTATATAAGTTTTAATTCGGTTTCAACGAAAGCTATACAGTATATAAGGTTACTGTCGAATATTTCGGTCACGTTTATTGTTTTGCGATATATTTTAATTATATAATTGTTGAGAGATTTTAATTGTTTCCTCTTTCTACTTTTCATGGTTCACATTTTACGTTTGGTCGCACGACCACAAACACACAAATGCTGAAACAAAGCTGAGCGGCAAATTTGCTTCCGCTGTAGCCTAACAAATCTCTACTCTCTCCCTCTCCCTGTAGTATTCTACCAAAAGCAGGTCCATGCTACATATTCCTGCTCATATCTGGCTTTTATCTCATTTATAAGGCAATCTTAGACCAACAAGTCGATGTCATCATGAAGGTTATGCCTCTACAGAACTCTTATTATGTACGGTTCATTATAGCTTGAAATACAAATTTTTACTACGGTGGTTTCCCTTTGCTTTATACTTCCTAGGGATCCAGCTTAGTCGCCTCTTACGACCTGTATTGCACGCGTTTGGTCAAACAGCAGAGGCTTGAACAAAATAAGGAATAGATAAAAACTTCCTGCATGCTAAATAAGTCTGTCAAACAAAACCATAAAGATTTCGTATAATTTGAAAAATATGCTCAAAATATGCCTACTCAAACACAGAATGCCACTAGCCCATTAACACTTACGATATACTATTGCACAAATGGTCTAAAAATGTCTCTCAAATATCCAATACATCTCTCGCAATATAAAATCCCTCTGTAAATATATGCACTGTGTCAATTGACAATATTTCCATCAATCACAGACAATAATAAACTCAAGCAACAACCATACAACAACAACTTCAAACAGCTAATGGCATCACAAAGAATAAATCCTGCATATACTGAACGCGGCAAGAATTTAATAAATAAATCAGAAATAGAAGCCAGACATTTACAGAGCAGCAGAAATAAATATTATATTTATATTGTTTAAATTTTATTAGCAGTACTTAATTCTTATTGGTATTAGTACTCAGTTACTCAGAGGAATATTGTATACTCAACAAGTCACTAGTATAAAAACTTAATAAACAATAACTCCATATTCTTAATGCTAAAGTGAAATAGCCAATAGAAGAAGATAAAAATTTAAACGTCGGTCCTAAAGTTCATTGAAATGGATTCCCGTCACATACTATCCGGTCACTGAGCAAGCTCTTTTACATGAACAAACTTGCCCAATAAACGTCAACATTGACATGGGTTCTAAACAGATAAGTAGTATTAGAACATTAGATTTCATAATAGATTATCATTACACTACAATACTTGCCGTCTAATCTTATAAAATATAAAGAGAATTTAACGTCCGGTTCGTATCTGAATACGATGTCAGATTCTAATCACAGACGATAAAGTCTAAAGCGTAACCAACACAGACTTAAATAATTACTACAATGCGATTTTGTTCCCAAAGGATATCGTTCAATATAGCATCCAAGGACGTTTAGTCAGTCTCTGCTTGCAAGGCTTTACACAACTCACATTGAATGCGATACACAGCGTTTAACACTTCTTGATAATATAGTAGTTATATTAAAATTGTAAAAGCCAGTAAGAGATTGATCGGTTTATATATTAGAGAGTAGGTCATTTTTTCAGACATACCAGAATTACCAATTTTGACATACAAAACTTAATTCTAAGAATTTCAAGTCTACATTAACAACAACAACAACAACAATAGAATATGTATTATAATATGAAATTAATAATAAGCAACTAATTCTAAAATTTATAAACAAGATAAAAGTTCATTAGCAAGTTGCAGCTCATAGGTGCAAACTGTATGACATAATCATCACTGCAAAATTTAAGTAAACTAAACTGCACAAAGTCATCGAAAAGAAGTGAACTACACAGATGTTATTTTAATTTATGAACAACTACTACATTCGTACAGTAGCCTCTAATAGTAAGCATAGGCTTAATATCAAGACTTCACTGCGATATTATTGATCAACGCAAAACTAAGCCTAAAATACAATTTACAAGCCCTATTTACAATTAATTTACAAGCAATGTGCACTTTCAAGTTTCATGAAATACAATTCAAATCGATAGGCAATATGCAATAATAAAAAGAACTTTGAATTCTCTGTAAAACAACGCAATAAAATAATCGATCAATTTATATCATATCCTAGGTCAGAATCTTCCTAAGAGATTACCAACACTAAACTAAATTATCATTTGATACATCAGAAGTGCAGGCACATCAAACTCTACAAATTTATAATTGCTGCAGTCAATGTTGTTCTTGCAAAAGTAAAAGGCAAAAGAGCACCAGCAACACACGTATAGAGAAGTCCAACAGAAATAATTATTAAAAATTCATCAATAACAAATTCTTCGCAGGGAGGGGAATAATAAATTTTGCTCTTAAAATATTATAGCAGAAGAAAAAAAAAAATTTCACAATTAATTTTAAGGGAGGAGTGGGATGAAACAAAAACCTCTTAGAAATGACTAAGTTAATTTAGACATTTAGAATGTTCAAATCATTATTTAATTATACCAATGGTTCTATAATTTAAACTTGTTTCTATTCTTTAAGAATATATTGATAGACAGTCTACCTGTGTTTCAAAACTGTGGCCTTGTACTTATGAAGTAAGTGCAACAACATCCTATATCCATTCAACCACAGTTTGAAGAAGTCTAAAATATATTACCACTAACAAGCTTATCTAGTATCTCACTGCTTTTAACTTAGAGTATCAAAAAGTAAGAAGCTACATCTGTATGATACAATATTAGCGAATAATATTTTAAGAAATACAAGAAAAAACTTATATAAAAGATCGAGTACTGATTATTAACATGTAGTCTTTAATTGAGTGTAAAAACAGGAATTCCTCAGTTCTTTAGAAAATAAATTGATACGTTGCATGGCAACAAAGTCGCTAACAGTCAAAATCTTATCATAAGAGAGGCTAAAAATATGAGATATTTATTAATGTTTAATGTATAGAGTGTATCATAATAGAGTATATCATGCAAAAGCATCTCTATACTTTACAGCAATTACGTACTATTTGCCATGTTTGCATATATCACAATGCTGAAACAAGAGCTACGGAAAATTTCTATAGTGCTCAGAAATTGTTATACTAGAACAGAAAAAAGAGCTACCTAAAACTGAATTTCACTCTGCAAAATGGGGGGAAGTTGCACTAACTGCACACAAATCTAAATGTTGCCATAAGACATGAGTAACCAATAACTATAGATGTTGGTAAAAATGCAATTTTAAATGATAACTATTACATGATAATACTGACAACATATAAAATAACTCCACAATTTAAACAATTTCCCAATACACATCAAAGTTGAACGATGTTTCCAGGAAACCATCAAGAATAATCTTTATAATTTGAACATTTACATAAGTAACGATATGGTAGGCTAATATTAAACTAGTTTTTAACTGATAGTAGCCATATAAGCTGGTATACTTGGGCAAACCCAACCGATTCAACGTTGAATTAATTATACGCCCATAAAAATTGTATAATATTTATTTTATATTAGAGTGAAAGTACGGAATTAATAGTTTTATGAACATATTTACTTCAAAATTTTTAATTTTTTTTAATTTTTAATTTTTATTTAAATTTTTTTAATTTTTTAATTAGCAATCACATCTTTAATCCTTCAATTAATAACATATTTGAGAGGCTAAACAAAAAAACAAGAAAACAATTTATATAATTTGTATGATAAAAATATACAACTATCCGAATATAAATGGTAACGGAGTAACAGTAAAACCAGAAAAAGTTTGTAAATTGTTTGTAAAAAGCCAAATACATTCAATATATTCAAGTTTAAGATCAGCATAAAAACCACAGCTTATGAGTACGTATTAAATTACTTCTAGCTCACTACTTCAGTATAAACATTGCGCGCAAATAAAACACAATATTAAAATTACTAAGCTTCGAGTAGCTGTACCAGTGTACCTCAAAAATAGAACTGAATCGGCAGAACAAAATAACATTATTGAAAGATTATGTCAAAAACAATAAGATAGTCTATTCGAAAAATGCATCAAATTCAGCTAACTTGACTAAAATGCTCTAAATAAGCCACAAAATTTGTTTAAACAAAACTTGAGTAACAGTAGAATATAAAAAGACAATCAGCTAAAGAAAATGTATCCAGGCAGAATCAGAGTCGCAGAGCGGAACAACCTTTGCACAACACTCCAGCTCATAGTTCTTCCCATTGTTGTTGTCCCAGTACGTTTCAGACAAATCCACCGCCGTGTACTTTATGGCAAAGATCAGCTTGCTGCTCACACTCACTGCAGCGGGAAGTGTAATCGTGAAGGCAAATTTATCGGTCGAACTATCGCTAAAATCTATCACATAGCTTGCGTTTATGTCATTGAAGGTTATCCAGTTGTTCATCGTATAGCGAACAACGACGTCTTTTCTAAAGCACAAATTCATTACACGGATTGTACCGGTAACTGTCGCGGCAAGAGGACCGATTACGCAAGTTTCAAGGACTATTCGATTAGCAGTGACCCTTTTGAGGAAGTTTGGCTGATCACCCGGGGGTTTAAAACAGAGGCAGATGTGTCTGATACCGACAGTTCTGTTGGCCTCCTCAACACCCTTACGTAACCCTTCAAACACTTTATTATGGAGAATGGGTGGCTGCTCGCTGCTTCCAGTAATTCTTTTGACTGTCTGTAACTCCAATCCCAGACTATCGGCAAATCTCACAGATTTTCTGCGTAATTTTATCTTCACGCTGTCATCAACAGATACCGATCGCAGGGAAGATGCTCGTTTTAGCAAACTGAAGCTGTCTTGAGTAGCAGTATTAAAGTGTCCAGTTGTCTTTGATCTCTCTCTTAAGTTGTTCATAGTTTCATTAGATTTACCATTAGATTTAAAGTATTGCTTTACATCATCTTCTGAAACTAGCCTGATAGTAGACGTGCGAGATTTGTCATAGAGTTTCTGTATGTTGCTGACGAGTTGCTTAAATCTAGCTGATTCGTCAATACCACAAGTAAACGATAGGTCTTCCATGCTCACACTTGACAATCGCCTCAATCTGTACTTTGGTATATCTCTGCTGGTTTCTACAATCTCCCACTCACATTTAGGAGTTACAAAGTCTTCAAACATTGTAGATGATGAATCACTGAGACTTGGAAGACTTCCGCTAAGTGTGCGATTTAAGGATGCTTCTGAAGACGTCGGTTGTCTATGATGACATTGAATACGATTCAGAATGAGTTTTGGGTAATAGTACATCTGATGGTAGTTATTTTCGTAGCTAAAGTTACGCGGTATTTCAAATAGGATATCTTCATCCATGTTGTTAATAGAGGTATTTCAATTTTAATGTCTTGCAAAATTTGTTAATTAAATTATTAAATACTTCATAACCTATCAGGTAATAAGAAAGATTCCAGCTACTGCACTGCAGTTCAGGGTATTGAATCTAAAATGCGAAACACCTTAGCAAATAAGCATTGACAAGTAATAAAAGATTCAAGTGTTTTCAAAACTCTAGCATATTTATTACATACAGGCAATAAGTAACACCATTAAAAACAGCCAAATTTTGTCACTTGTAAGTAATTTTGAAAAAATATATATTTTACGTTAAATTACAACAGGGCACAACAGTCAGCACAACTAAGATACAAATTTTCTACCTGATTAAGCTCAGCAAGTGACAGTAACTCAAAAACATTACAAATATATTTCGACAACTGAGTTTTTAAAATCCTGGTATTCCTGCTCTAGTAAAATTTCACCTAGTGCACGTAGGCCTCATGCACTTATGCCTAATTGCTACAGAGACATACAATAAGTAAGAGAACATTTCTATAGATTTAATTATGAACTAGAGTCAATATTTTTCAACCAATGGAGCTCATATTATCAATAAAATTAAAATCGTTCCCTTAATTACAGTCGGGATAGACTAATTAGTGAAAATGCCAATATTAAATTAAAAGATAAAAATTCCATTAAACTCTAAATTTTTAAACCATGGAAAGTGCCGGAAAATAAACACTGCGTCACAAATCTCTTTAAATTAAGCAATTTATTGGCTTCAAATTGTATTATAAATATCAATAAAACAAGTTCAAATATTTAAGAAATGTTAAAAAATGTTATAACTACACATAATAATTTACACATGAATTCAGTATATAATAATAAAATAATAAAACGTAAAATATTATTCAACCATTTAAAAGATATAAACATTACAGGGCCATGACAGGCTTAACTGCACACTAAAACAATGTACAAACCATACAGCGACGCCAGTAAACATTCATTTAAGTTTTATCTCGCCGTTTGTATTTTGCATGTTTATATCGTCGGACCTGCTCGCAAGAAAATCACTAGCCGGCTCTTCAAGGTCCGCTCAAGGTCATTAATCAAACACAGCCAAAATAACTTTTTAGATATTAGATTTTTTTTAAAGTAAACACGCATTATAGTGAAATGATCAACTATGTTGATATCTATCACTTTTAATATCACATGTTTAATCCGCTAGGCAATTTGGACCATTTTCCGTATAACCAGTCCAGTGAATGTCCGAGATTTTACTCTCAGATCAGCGCGGCTGGGAATCGAACCCACGAGGGATCAATTCACTTCAGGATCTGTCATTTAAAACTTCATGACGTTACCCCTACGCTATTGAGGCATTCCAGTTTACTGTATCGTTTTATCTAACAGAAATAAATAGCACTAGGACATTGAAAGTTGTTTTATTCCTATTCTGGGTTTAATGTAAATTATCACGTACCAATTTTTACTTAGGCCTATGCTTATCGGCATATGTAGGCCTACCATTTCTGAATATAAATTAAATTACGGTAAAGTTTTAAACTCATACCGTAACTGTGTAATTTAATTAATGTAGTCGCCCTAGGCTGTTTTAGGTTCGATTTTGGTTTTCTGCTTGGTTAGTAGCTGATGGCGAGATGCATTTGCTTTGCTATGTGTAGGCCTTCTATGTTTAGGCCTATGTCAAACTAATATCTGTGCTTCCTGACCTGGTGTACCGTTGTGTCATACGGACTCATATGAACATCTGACAATGGATCGATCTAATAGGAACATAGGAAGCATCCGTGATCAATCAAGATCTGTTTTTTGAATGCGTGAATGTATGTATGTATGTACGTACATACGTACGTACGCACGCACGCATGCTTGTATGTTAATCGAAAAATCGAAAGTAGATATAGTAGATAGGAAACGACACATTAAATTTGACGGAAGTTAAGGCTGATGTAAAGTTTAATTGTACCTACACGATATAGTAATAATGTAATGAAACTATAAAGCCTGAACGACCAAATGCACGCAGTAAATTGACTTACATCTTGCAAACACGCTTGTTCGCAATTAGCGACGAAAATAGTCAAAAACTAAATACGTCGTAGAAATAATTACAAGAATTAAAAGTTAAGTTTATTTCTGATAAGGAACAAACACACCTGTGATCCAAATAGCTGAATGCACGTAGATGTTAGGTAAGATAATTGATAAAAGAAATTCCTTCAGTTCCTAGCTAACAAATGTTCTGCAGCCAACTTTACGGCTTTACCGTTGCACTCACAATGACGACATCAGCAAATTGAATCAAAACCAAGCCAATGAGCAAACAAGGATCCAAAAACGCTAAAAATATTTTCCAAAGTTCTTTTCGAAATACAAATTAAGTTACGTAAAAGTTTTAAACATACATTAATGTAATCCCTCCTGTGTTGTGTCAGGCCACAAAAAAATAAACCAACCGTAAACTGCGGGTGTCATAAGCGGTAACTCGGCAAGAACTGAGGAAGGTAAATGGAAATCATCTAAATATTTTTCCCGACTACTAGGCAACGCACGTCAATGTGTGAATAAATCAAATCCTTTGTAGATGGACTAACTGTAGCGAATATCTTATGTGCTCTTTATGAAGTGTTAAAGTAGAATGTGAGTAGGTACACGTATCATGAACCTGCCATTTATCAGAGCACCACAGTTATAGTCGCAAGCCTATAGCTATCAACATTGACAGGACACGTGCAATTAGCCTATTTACAATATTAAATATCTAAAACAAGGAAGGTTATAGTCAAATATCCAGACTTTTGACGGTTCCCTAAATTTTTATAATTTCTGTATCATGATACCATGCATGCTTGTACACAGAGACGGATCCAAGTATTTCAGGCGGTAGGGTGTAAATCCCAATACCTCCGTACTTACTTCCTATGAGCAAATGACCTCCAGTACTATTCTAACACTATTTTAACGAAAATTATTACGTTTAAAATATTTTTAGGTATTTTGCGTCGGTGGGATATGCCTCCCCCCATATCCCCTAAATCCGTCCTGGAATGTGCACGCTGAATTAGTTGATTGATTCACACGGAATCAATTGATTCAAACCTGCGTGATTCCGATGTTAGGAGAATTTGAATCTTACTAGGATTTCCTGACACACCTAGCTGCATGGGCGGCACACAATCAGATTGCATTACAATTGTATGCATTCCTTCTATTTTTAACATCTTGATAAGTATAACTATTTAATTAATATTCCTGTAAGTAAATTAAAATATAAATTATAGTCAGGTATTACTTATAATAAATAAATAAATAGCATCTCAGTTAAAAGGTTTGAATCTCTAAGAAATAATTTCAGATTAGTGAAGCACGTCAACTATGAAATATTGTACTGTAAATAATAAACAAAATTTGCATCGACTATGTATAATATACACGTATGTATGTGTATATATATATATATATATATATATATATATATATATATATATACAAATCCCAATACCTCCGTACTTACTTCCTATGAGCAAATGACCTCCAGTACTATTCTAACACTATTTTAACTAAAATTATTACGTTTAAAATATTTTAGGTATTTTGCGGCGGTGGGATATGCCTCCCCCCATATCCCCTAAATCCGTCCTGGAATGTATATATATATACATACATACGTGTATATTATACATAGTCGATGCAAATTTTGTTTATTATTTACAGTACAATATTATATATATATATATATATATATATATATATATACATGTATATACATGTCGGCGTTTGTGTGTACATTATATATATATATATATATATATATATATATATATATATATATATATATATATATAGACATATCATACACCTGCTATAATAATAAAATATAAAAAGTACCACAAAGCACGGTGCTCCAGGCCCTCTATGAGAATGTTATGAAGGTAATTTTCAATTAATCATGTTGAATGAACCAAGAGCAGCGATTAGGCTAAAACAATAAATATGAAAACTTGACACCGGCGATTCAGTGAGCGCGTTCAGCACTTAGCCAAGCGTAGGCCTACTCGAGTCACTGATATGTACTAGGAAGCTGAAATTGATGTTAAGATCTGTCTTGTCTTTAGACCTTTAACCTTTTTATTGAGTAGCTTAAAAGTAAGCTTCCTATAATCCTGTGTAAATTAATTGCTATTGCTGATTTCTAGGTGGTTACCATGCTGATAGTTTTATTAATTAGTTTCTGATAAGTGAAATCTCTCTAAGGAGTACCCACAGAGATTTCTTCTATCAACTGGCATTCCCCCGCACCCAGTCTTTTCTATAATTTCATACAGTTACACTTGTTTTCTGGAGTTTTGGATTTAGCACAGTTCTGGGAGTCCTTTTTGCTTATAGGATTAAATTTGGTTCAATAGTGCTGATATTGACGGATTTGCGAACCCGAATGTTTCCAGATTCCTCGGGCGCCTTGTGGTTCGAGAGCAAACCTGCAATCTACTAAGTAATTAATTTCTTTCATTCCACTGAAAGTTGAAGCTTAATAATAATAATAATAATAATAATAAAGGTTTAACGTCCGTTTCTCATAGAAGGATGATGTCAAGGACGTCGAATAATTAATGAATCAAAGGGAGAGTCCTCAGTAAATAGGTCATGCAGTGACTTCAACCTCATTAAAAGTTGACTGATTCAATCAAAAAATTACGAAAACGAATTTCTTAATTAATATAAGAAACGACTGAAAAATGATAAGTGTATAGGCCTACACTTGAACAGGAGACCTTAAGGTGGGTAATTAGATATCACTTCATGCTGTAATCCCTGTGAAATGTATACACTCACTGCATTGGCTTTGATGTTTTTATATTATTTAGGCGTGTCAATCTTCCACTATTCAGGAAGACAGTTGTGAGAATATCAAAATTTTATGCAGCAGATTCCAATAAATTGATTTCTGTTCGTTTGGTCTGTAGTTTCTTGATTGTGTAGATTTGCTCACTGCTTCGGATTGATATGTTATGCGTTTGAAATTTAGAAAAGTATACCAATTTTTAAAGGATATTAACTCTGCCATTACCGAATAATAGCATAATAACAACAATTAGAGTCTACAGTCATCGATGACAACATCGAGCACTATTGAGTCAAAATCAAGCTGGCGAGCAAAAATAAGGTGCAAAATCCAAAATCCAGAAAATCAGTCCTAAGTAAAATTATAAAAAATTAAAAGTATCCGTAACGAAATTAACTTGAAATGATTGTTGTTTTAAATCCATATGATTTGCACAATGCAAATAATATCAACTAGTAATCAACTTATACTAGGTTTTACTTGAGTTAACCAGTTAAAGGAAATTGGCTTACGAGTAAGTATGGTTTCGACTTAAGGGAAGTAACTTGCCCGACCTGTTTATAGACAATAATGTTTTAAAGCACTTTAAGATTATGCACAACTCAAACCAATTCAAAGAAAAAGGAAACGAGGAAGACCTAGAAGTACTTGGCTAAATACGATCAACAAGGGTTTGAGAGTATTAAACATTGCATGGGAAGACGCTTTAAAGATTGCTGATGATAGAAACGAATGGAGGAATGTTGCCGCCCTATGTTCTGTACAGAACGCAAGGAACTGATGATGAAGATTATGCACACGTTATTGTGAAAAATTGCCCAGGATAATATCTATCGCTTTTAGTACATAACGTTTTAACCGTTTCCAGTCCATTATCTATTTTTCTGTTCTGGTGAGTGACTGCGGTTTTACACGGTGATTAATTGCCTCGTTCTTGTTCGAATTGGGAATATTCATCTTTAAAGTCATTTAAAATATCATGATGATACCAGCTTTACAAGCTTCATTTACTTCCGCTCATCGGGGTTGACACTGCTATAGATATTGTCGCAATAATTATTAATAATTATTTGCACGTTCAGAATT
Organism: Enchytraeus crypticus; assembly: GCA_905160935.1. Classification (NCBI taxonomy): domain Eukaryota; kingdom Metazoa; phylum Annelida; class Clitellata; order Enchytraeida; family Enchytraeidae; genus Enchytraeus; species Enchytraeus crypticus. The sequence continues at coordinate 2,663,875 of CAJHZI010000478.1, read as the reverse complement.
TCAAGACTCTCAAGCATACTGTAGCAGCTGGGTTAAAATTTTAATTGGAGTCTTACGACTTAGTTTGACTGTAATTGTTTGTTGCTCTAAACGTAATAAAGAAGTTTTTATTTAATTTTAGGATTTGCTTTATTGTCATGAAATCTTTTAGATGGCCTGCGTTCGTTATTAGCACATGCGTATATTACAGATATTTGTATGCATCTGAAATACATGCATGTATTCTTCAGTTGAACAGTTTAGAAATAGATTAAAGGCTATTAATTTCAAAAAATGTTAAGAAATAATTATTATATGTAAATGTCTTCCTATTACAGCGTTTAAACTTTTTACTGGTTCTTGGCATAAATAATTGTTTTATTCTCAATTCATCCTTAGTAATAATATAGTCGTTATTTATATCAAATTAGCATATTTTAATTTTACCTAATTTACCAATAAAAATAGCTTAGATCGTTTTAAAGCAAAGATTTTATAGTTCTAAAAACGGAACAGGTAAGTGCTATATACTGCCTTCATTTGCCGTTTCACCTACAAATTTGTGAATGTTTCTTATTCTTTCGGTGTGTCTTAAGTGCCTATGTGATTTTGTATACGGTGATAATCATCATCATCATTATCTTCCCTTGAACCCTAGTTTAGCTAGTGCCGGGATACGAATAGATTGTCTCAAATTCTCTTTGTCCTACATCATATCATCAGTCAATTCCCTATTTGAAACTTTTCCATTCGTTTAAATTTTTGTAGCAATTAGCGATGTGTATATTTTAATAAATGTAAATAAATAAATGCACAGTAATTTACATTTTTAATGTTCGAACCCAGTCCTTTTATATAAGATTAGCCGCCTTAATGGATTCCACACCTCCTGTATCTGGAGTCGACATCGTCCACTTTGATAGCCATTGATCTTTTAGTCATGTTAAATGCCAGCGATTTGATCCAGTTTTTAGACGGAAAATGGCGAAGATCTTGTTACCCCTCAACCTAATTGATCTTAATGTACTTAAATGCCTTACATTATTAGTGCTGGCAAAATGTTTAGAGACATGACGTAATGATGTACCGAACTAAAGACTACTGAAGCATCTCGGGTCTGAATGAAGGTCCATCCAAAAATACAGTTAAATCTTGAAAAGTAACATAAATTAGACTGCTATTATTTTTCTAAATTATTTTTCGTATATCTGATTATAAGACAGAAAAAATACTGCTATTATTTCACCATAGCGTGCGTTTGCTCTTTAACGAAAATTCACTAAAAACAACAGATCAAAATTACGTTGGATAGACCTGATCAGCATCAATTAAACATGCCAACATCTTCATTTACATCCTATTTCCGCATTTGCTTCAATTTTCCTTTAGTTCAATTATGTAGAATTTGTATTGTTGTGTCTCGAGCTCGTGTTTACATTGTTATACAGCATACAGGCCTATGTTTGAACAGTATATAAACCTATGTCTATACAGTATACAGGCATATGTTTGAACAGTATATAAACCTATGTCTGTACAGAATACAGGCCTATGTTTAAACAGTATATAAACCTATGTCTATACAGTATACAGGCCTATGTTTGAACAGTATATAAACCTCGGTCTATACGGTATAGGTCTATGTTTGAACAGTATATAAACCTGTCTATACAGTATACAGGCCTATGTTTGAACAGTATATAAATCTATGTCTATACAGTATAGGTCTATGTTTGAACAGTATATAAACCTATGTCTATACAGTATAGGTCTATGTTTAAACAGTATATAAACCTATGTCTATACAGTATACAGGACTATGTTTGAACAGTATATAAACCTCGGTCTATACAGTATAGGTCTATGTTTGAACAGTATATAAATCTGTCTATACAGTATACAGGCCTATGTTTGAACAGTATATAAATCTATGTCTATACAGTATAGGTCTATGTTTGAACAGTATATAAACCTATGTCTATACAGTATAGGTCTATGTTTAAACAGTATATAAACCTATGTCTATACAGTATACAGGACTATGTTTGAACAGTATATAAACCTATGTCTATACAGTATACAGGCCTATGCCTATACAGCGTAAAAGCCTACGTCTGATCATGATTTAGTTGAATTAAAATAAATCTTTGTTTCTTTCTTTTTTACTTATTAAAAGTCTTAGAATATATTCACATTTTTACATCCCCGCGCATAGTTATCGTAATTTTGGTGATGAATAGAATAGCATAACGGCACACTGGGTCAGGAAGCATTCTACTTAAATATGTTTTTATGGCTATACGAAATTAAGTTTTTCTGATACCCTGAGACTGATACCCCCAAATTGTTAGGCTAGAACCTAACGCTTTGTATTCACATGATAGAGTTATTTTCAAGTATCACTTACCAAGTACTAGATAACATGCATCAAGTATTAGGTATCATATATCAGTTAGCAAGTAACAAGTATTTATTGTGACGGCGGGATTTGCGCACTTGGTTTAGTTGCGCGTCAATTGTCGAAGTTAAGCTGCATCGACCTCGGTTAGTACTTTGTGGGTGACAACCTTGGAAGACCGAGTGTCGGTAAAAGCTTAGGAAGGAAACAATCCCAGAGTGATGGAAAGTTATGCCGGCTGCAATTGATGCGCCATAACAAGGCAACGATTACTATTAACCATGGAGATGAAGGAGGAAATGGGTCTTAAAAACAAGCATCTGTGCTTCCTGACCCAGTGCGCCGTTATGTTAAGTATCAGTTATAAAGTATCAACTATCAAGTTTCTATCCAAACTGGAGCTTATATAAGTTACTTTGCCTAATGAAAGCTAAAAATCTGGTAAAGTTAATTTTTAGTTCCTCACTCGAAGGCGATGTCAGTGACGGGTGACCCCAGGATTTGAACCCCGCACATACTGATCCGCGGTCGAATATCTTACCGACATCATCACTGGCTTCAGTCAGAAAGCATAATAATTGCAAATTACTTATGCCTAGAAGGTATAACCACTACAAGTCACTACAAGTTACTAGATGGCAAAACTAGACTGTTGTTGAAACAAGACTAGTGAGAATATCTTTGTGGGATTTTATTTACACATAATTAGCTGGTCGAGTGTTGAGAAGTCAGAGACTGATGTTTGAGGACCAATCGAGATTGCCAAACTTGAGAGTTATTTAGGGCTTTACTCTGAACCTCTTAGAACAAGCTTAGCTTTTTGATTTTCCAGCTTGGTTAGACATCTTATGGATAAAGTACTATTAGCATGTTGAAGAAAGTATTCATAGCTCTACTTGCTACTATAGAGAAGTCTAGAGGAAAGACTTATCACTTATAATCATCGATTTAACTGATCATAAGTGATAAGTCTAGAGGAAAGACTTATCACTTATGATCAGTGATTTAACTGATCATAAGTTAGAGATCTAAATTTGTGAAGCAAAATATAATAATCAGATTTTTTAATTTAAAGTTTCTCAAAATTTATTTGAGAAAATTTTGAAAATTTTGCAGGATACATCGATTTTAAGCATTATTGGCAAACTGTAGTTACGCCAAATTAGAAACTCCAATTATGAAATTAGTTAGCCTAAGACTGTCCTTTAAATACCTACTCATATCATAAAAGTAAAAACATCTAAGAAAACTATCCAAAAATAGGCAACACTAGTTGCCGCTTTGGAAACAAAACATATTTTCAAAAATATCGCTGACCATCAAAAATAATTAGCTATCCAAAATAATTATTCTCGCAAAAATAATTAGTTTGTCAAAAATAATTAACTACAATTAAACTTAATTTATTTTAAATTAGTCTAATTTTATTATAATATGAAAGCTCGTGTGCGTGTGGACTGATCAGAAAGGAAAGCTATTTTACAACAGAGAATAGTTTGATTTTTATGGAGATAGGTAATAAAGATGTAAGGAGGTGATAATGAGATTTTATACAGAGATAAATTGTGTAGCATAATGTTAAACTAATTGGAAAATCTGCGTCAATTATCTCTAAAATTCAAGATACGAAATTAAATTTAAGATACAAATTGTTCGCATCTTAGCCTGACCATAGCATCAGTTTTTCTAATGGAAAATCGACAGCTGTTGAAAACGTGATTCGAATCTTTATTCACTGCATTGATCACATATCCAGCTGCTAATTGTTGACGCTCTCGGACACATGTATCCCTACGCATTATCCTCGCTTAATGTTGGCAACACATTTAGCTCTAACGGCCGTGTCAATGTATGGATTAAAGCTGCTGCATTTGTGGCGTTTTTTCTCGCAACAGAAGTTCAGAAAACTTAATTTTTATGAAGATGTATCAGGTCTGCTGTGATGGGGGCACGTCCCTGACATCAACCTTGTACGAGGAAACGGACGTTAAACCTTTATTATTATTATTATTATTATTACTAGATACTTCAAACCTGTAAAATGATCCAGAGGCACGGATATGATTTTAAGAACGACCGTTTCTGGTAGCTTTTAGAAATATTTTTATCATTCTCTCTTTTCGATACAGTTCTGCCAAGTGAAAAGTGCCAAGAATCGTGGTAGGTTCGAGGTACATATTCATACTCAGAGTCTTCTTTCACTCTACATATGAAGAGCTCCATATATCAGTAAGTTAATCCCTCTACAAAAGGCTATATCCTATAAATATCCATACTTCTTTAGCCAATGGCTTGAGAAAAATATGTCTTCTGAGTTGACTTAAGGCCACTAGCTAGGGTGCATTTCACCCTAGCATTACCCCGAGTAGGTTCGGAAAAATTGAGAACTGAACCTACCGACAACTGCGCTGCAAGTGTTCGTAAGAGGCCACTGATACAAATATTACAATGAAAAGGCTTGTAGCCGCGTGGTAACGATTTCTGTATATTAGACTAATTGGTCGCTCTTACTCCAGACTTGCAGAGATCTAGTCGCTTCACCGATTGTGGCATCATACCACCAGACTACTTGATCTTCAGTGTCCATTCAGTGCTACTGTGGCATTTAGCTTAGAGAGACGCTTTATAACTATACTTATTGTCCTTAGTATTATTATTGCATCTCTTTCTGTAATCGCAAAGACATGGGTGCAATTATTTAACTTTCCGTCGTGGTATGAAAACATTATTGTGGTCGGGTAGTTTTTCTACATGAAAGTATTATACACGTATGTATGTTTATTATAAGTATTTTGTATATGAAGACTGGAACGAGTGTTGCTGGATATCGTAAAGTTCCGCTCATATAGATTAGATTATTAATTTAAATGTAATTGTTATTTAGCTCATGATTACTATTGAACTCTTCCTGTAAAGTAGTCTCGAAGACCGAGTTCGGAAATGACACTGCTATATAAGTTTTCGTTGTTAATTATAGTAATAAAAAGCTGATGTTGTTTTTACATTCTACAGAGGAGCTGAGCTGCGTGCACATAGCGCCACTAGTGAGTATAGCGAGTATTAGAAATACGTTGTCTTTCTGCGGAAAGTTATCTTACTAAAACCCCAAGTTATTTGTATTTTAGCTTTTGTTTAATGCTTGCGAAATGTTCGAGTTTTGCTAATTATTCAGTCCTTAGATTTTAAAATCGTTGTCAAATATCTTGTTAAATTCATAAATATATATTCGCTTGAAACACTAAAAATGAGACAATACGTTGGTGCTCATTGAGTTAAAGCATAAGTAGGATAATGTTTTGTCTTATTGAATTTAATATTATACTTTTGGATTTGATTGGGTAAGTCTACCCGTGTTGTAATCGAATTACCCTTATTGATTTCGCGTTACCTGCGTTGTACTAAGATTGCCGAAGTGTAGACCGACCGTTGACTGCACGAATCGTAAAAGGCAAAAATGCACTAAAATCCAAACCTATGTCAGAAAGGAAATTCGGTTGGTGAGCGCCTAGGTTCCAGAATTGCTACAACATTTTCTAATCCCGACCCTATAGTTAAACTGGGATTCATGAGGAGGAGGATAATGATGCTGATATTAATTGGATAAATCTGATTAGCTGAACCAAATCAAATTGGGGAGTTTCTAAATAATTTGTGAATATACTGTAGTATACTGTAGTTTAGAAATTTGTTTTGTTTCCTATAAATTTAATTTTAATGCTAAATTAGTGTTCACTTATTGGAGTGTTAAAATTAACATTATAGTTGACTAAGGTATATACTTTGTTCGATTGTGCATGTTTAATGTACTTCTACTCGTAATCTTAAAATTTTATAAATTTTTCAATTAACAATTTAAGATTATTAAATTCATAACAGCTAATTCCCCGTGTTGTGCTCGAGTGTGGTTGGACCACTGCAGAATAGGGCAACCGCAAACAATCTGCCGCGTGTACGTAAGAGGCGACTACTGCAGGAGCAGAGGATGGCAAGTGGGAGCCACCTCACCATGAAATATTTTCCCCCAGGATTAAATGGTAATTAATCCATCAAACTGAAGAAGGCAACGGGAAACCACCTCAGAAGCCATACTTTTCCCAAGCTATAGGCTACATGAGGTATAGATAAGGCACAGACTTCGTGAAGGGATTAACTTGTTGATCTAAGGAGTGCTCTTATGGGGCGAGAAAATATACTTTGAGAATAAATATGTACCTTGAACCTGCCACTTGGCAGTGCACTAAATAACAGCTAATTATTCACTAAATTAGCTATTACGAGATTAGTATGAGCAGCCGTGATGACGAAAAATATTTACTCATTCAAATTTAAATATGGGACATCTATTTAAAATGGAATCACAAATTTAAGCAGATGACAATAAAACTTTGGCATAACCTATCTTTAATTTTCGTTCAAATAAGTTGTCTAAAATAAATACATATTCACACAGAATTCACGTTGACCAAAGAGCTATCCAATGATCAAACAGTTAAGCTTACCAAGAAAGTATACCTGTGGCAAAGCCTATATATGTAGCATTGCTCATTGGAAAATATAGCTTCTTTTGTAGTTTACCATGGCCTTCCTTAGTTTCAGCTGAGTCATCTTGAATGTCTTGCTCCGCGTGCGGCTGGCTTATTCCACAATAGCCACTGCACAACAGAGGTACAAAGTATGTGCATGCATTTCCTACTTGCGCCAGAGACAATAATTTTTCATATGTATTTTTAGAAACGAAGTAGTCTTGAAGACCGGTTCTCTGTCAAACAATTTAGATATTAACAGAGATATTAATTGTGATATTAACTGAGATATTAATCTAAGTATTAACTTATTTTTAAAATTTCTCGCCAAGCTACTAAATTGAGAGCATATATTTATAATAACTGGTGCTATTGTAAACTTTGTTGGATTTTCTTTACAGCAATGGCGGATTCTAGACTCATCGTGAAAGTTTGAAACATTTTCAGAAATAATATGCCCCATAGTGTTATATCTGATAATTTCTAAATTTTGTTGCTGTTTGTTTTTCTAAAGAAAACTTAAAATCTTACTGGAATGATGTATTTCTAAATATTAAATTTTTAGCAGCTCTTCCGAACTTTAATCACTATTTTCAAATAATAGATTCTGCAAATAATAGATTCTGCAAATAATAGATTCTGCAAATAATAGATTCTGCAAATAATAGATTCTGCAAATAATAGATTCTGCAAATAATAGATTCTGCAAATAATAGATTCTGCAAATAATAGATTCTGCAAATAATAGATTCTGCAAATAATAGATTCTGCAAATAATCGATTCTGCAAATAATAGATTCTGCAAATAATAGATTCTGCAAATAATAGATTCTGCAAATAATAGATTCTGCAAATAATAGATTCTGCAAATAATATGCATATTTTATGCATATAACCAGCTTTGCGTATAATACTATAAAGAATGCACATAAACATTGACACTGTAAACACATTTATTGAGTGTAGGACTAACTGAAATTTATAACTTGAATAAAAAAATTGCATAACACCATTAATCATATACACCTCAGTTTACGATACACATAGTTTCGATAAAACAAATATGTTTGTTGAGATCATCTATTAGTTAAAGAAACTGTTGTATTGTATATTTTATTATATTTCAATTAACATAATTTATCGGTTTTTTAAGTATTTGCGAAATGATCTAACCCGTGTTGTGTCTGGGCACTGCATAATAAACCAACAGTAAACTTCACTTGTGGTTAGAGGCAAGTGAGCAAGTAATGAGGAAGGCCAAAACAAAATCACATCGGAATCTATATTATTTCCAATCTATAAACTATATTATGGTGTGGGTAATCTATCTATCCTGACCATTTTTTGATACCCGGACCGGTTTTCATTTTAGGACCTTCCTTCTCCTCAGCACATTTTTTCAGATTGATCTGGGTGAATTGACCTATAGTGATATGTGTTGTCGGGACGTCCCTGACATCGTTCTTGGACGAGGAAAATGACGACAAACCTTGAATATTAATGTAATATTATTAATCATAACCTTTTGTTAAGCAATTAACTCTCTAATCAATGGAGTGTTCTTTACGGAGCGAAATAGCTGAACGTGAATATGAATATTTATATTGGACCAGCCACTTGGCAGAACAGTTGAAAAGACAGATGCCAAATGAATTGCATGTCCTTGCACAATATATAGGCTTCGCTGTTCATCAAAAGATATGCCTAAATGTTATTATATCCTTTTAATTTACTCCTGCAGGACATTGCTACTAAAAGCTTATTTTTAACTGTAATTTTATAAAGCAACGTTTCAGTAAGAGTAACTTTATAGGCCTCGTTAAAAATGAATTTCTTTTTAGTTTCTTGCGATGATTTTAAATTCCCTAGTGATGGACTTTAATGATGTTTAAATTGGATTGACATTATGGATCGCTTTCAGGTAATTTTTCTTTCTAAGGTGTCATCACGACTTTTAGCTTGAAATGTCGAACTAATGGAGCAGAAAGTCGACATACATCAGCAATTGACACCTACATGTAGTAGAATTTTCCTACTGGCTCTTTGAAACTTCATAATACACTAACCGAAAACGGTTTGTTTCTTAAGAAGCGAACAATTCAACTTCTGGGTAAGATAAATATAAATCCGACTGAAAGTCAAATTGTATTTAATTCAAGCAAACGGTTAGATTTTTCGTTTACTTTTATAGCGCAGATAAGAGTTTTAAAATGCTTTCAACTGGATTATGTACAGATTACTATTCATGAAATTTTTGGTGTGATGGGGGTTGAGGTCTTGGTAGAATACGATAGCTTTTTAGTGGGAAGAATTCGAGTACGAGCTCGTATATATTAATATATATTAATATAATAATAAAGGTTTAACGTCCGTTTCCTCATCCAGGGATGATGTCAGGGAGAAATATTATATATACATATACATATATATTAATATTATATATGTAAATATATGAGATGAGCGATATTTTCATAAAATAATTTCGCTTTATCGGTTAAATTATGCTTCTTGCTGTGGAGAGTTAGAATAACAAATATTATCAGCATTTTATAAATACTATTTGATTTCCTTCTTCCACAGAGAGCATATCAAAATGTATGTTATTAAAATGAATTAGTTCGATCAAATATGATGACATTTACCATAAATGGCTTATCTGCAAAGTAGTCCACAATCTTTATAGATGAGTATATGGCATTACTACAACCAACTTTTTTCTTAAATCCGAATTATCTTTCTGAAGTATAAAAAGAATTTTTCAAGTAATGCATTAAACAGCTTCAAAATGTTTTGAGGAAATGCAGCTGACTGTTATACCCCTATAATCTTCCAATTAGGTTGGATTGCGTTTCTTGTCACCTTTCGGGATAGGAATTAATATTTCATGACCGAAGGCCTTAGGAACATATTTAGTTCTTACCAGTAAATTAAAGATTTTGATTAGGCAACTGTATATTATCGGATGAAATTACTAACAAGTGCTCGCAAGTAATGTAACCCAAGCCAGCGGCATTCTCTGGTTTCAAATATCGTGTGGTTTAAATATAACTTAGTATTTTAAATTTCAATGTCAAAAATATCACCGGTATGCTTGTAAAACGCTTTTGCACAAGCAATAGCGGCCTTTGGAAATAGAAAAGAACTTTTAACAAAAAGTCTAAAGAAAGACAGACATACATGTAAAGATAAATATAGTGAATACTTTGGTTTGGACCACGCTATTGTATGGATGTGAAACATTGACCTAAAGGCAGGAAGATATTGGGAAACTAAATGAATTGGAAATGAGGATTTGGAGAAGAATGGAGAGTATTAGCTAGATTCAAAAGGTTACAAATGATGAAGTTCGGGAGAGAGTTGGCGCAGATAGGCAGTTGATGTATGTATTAAGAAATAGGAAGAAGTTGGATAGGACAAATTCTAAGGGTGGAAGGTCTATTAAAAGAGGTCGTAGCAGGTAAAATGAAAGGAAAAAAAGGCAGAGGCAGGCCGATTTTAGGTAAGTTAGATGATTTAAAGATCCACTCATATGTGGAAATGAAGAGGAGAGCAGAAGACAGAGAAGAGTGGAGGCGTTATATACCATGGACCTGCCAGTAGGCAGTGCACTAACAGAGAGACGTGCATCATCATGCATAAGATCTTAATGTGTCTCAATAGCACAGTGGTTGGTGGCGTCAGGTAAGACGCTTTTAATGACAGATCCTGAGGTGAATTGAACTCTTCTGGGTTCGATTCCCGGCCGCGCTGATCTGAGAGTTAAATTTCGGACACTCACAGGACTATTCACAGAAAATTATCTAAATTTCCTAACGGTTTAAATATGAGGTATTAAAATCATATATATAGCCATGGTTGACCATTTCACTTTAATTCGTGTTATAATGTCTTAATAGTATCATATTGCCTGCTAAAAATTTGTGCAGCTCTTGCCAAAGAGGTGTGAACAATTGAAACGTAATATCACAACGACAAGTTACTCTAATGACGTAATATCACAACGACAAGTTACTGTGATGACGTAATATCACACCGACAAGTTACTGTGATGACGTAATATCACAACGACAAGTTACTGTGATGACGTAATATCACAACGACAAGTTACTGTGATGACGTAATATCACAACGACAAGTTACTGTGATGACGTAATATTTATGGTACGCATTTGAAATCTGCCCAAGATTTCAAATGAGAGTCATCAGTCAGCTACTTGTTTGTTTTAGACGTCTTTTGAAAACATGAGCTGAGACGGTGACATATTGACAAATTGTCTGCTCAGTAGAAGCAAGAATTCAAATCCAGTGATATTCACTTCGCTGACATGCTTTCGAGAAAGAAAACTGACCTTAAATAATAAGTCAAAATAATAAGGCCTACCTTATTATTTTGACTCTACTCCATCAAAAAGTTTTATTCTCAAACATTTTCAGAATTTCATTCAGAATTTCAAAAATTGCATTATCCTTTAAGTTCCTGATCTAACTATTGACTTTAAAAGTAAAGCTAATGCTAACGTCAGTTTCCTCATTCGAAAGCGATGTCAGCGAAGGTGAGTTTTTGTTGATTTTGTCTTTTTGACGTTTAGAAATAAAAATAAAACTTTGAAAAGACTTTTTTATATTTCTTACTGAAAATAATTCGTTAGTTTATTGTTAATATCGTTAAGTTAATTAATGAAAATAATTGAAGGCTTATTCGCAATATGTTAGGAAATTCACTTCAAATTTCACCCCCCCCCCCCCTTACAGTCCATTTAATAAATATTTTCACGAAACAGTTTGTCTAACCTTCTGCGATATATCAAACTTACACATCCACAACCAAACACTTTAAATAAATAAAATCTTTTGATTGTATGTTTTACTTCAGAATGGCAGACTGCAGAATTGCGGATTGTATTCTAAACTGAACAACTAGACGTTTATAATTTTCTGCACCAACCACATCATGAACGAGACTGGGTTCATCAACTTCACTGCAGCTCATCACATACCAAAGGGGCACAAGTCCATCTTCGGCCTGAGATATCCCATCGCAGTGGCCTACATCTGCGCAGCGACGTTTGGTCTGATCGGAAACTCCATAGCACTCTTGATCATCATATTCCACAAGCCGATCAGAAAGCGTCTGGCAAACTACTACTTCATTCATCAAACCATCGTAGATCTACTAGTGACCGCCATCATTCTGCCGACAATCATTCCTAATTTCGGCTACTCGTATAATGCGTTGTGTATAATCTGGCAGTCGAAGGCAATATTTCTCAGTCTATTTATGGTCTCTATCTACAACATCGTCATTCTGGCGATAGAGCGTTACGCAGAGATTGTTCATCCTATAAAGCACCGACTCATGGTCAACAGGAGAAGGATTCTCTTCTCTATCGCGGTCACCTGGGTCGTGTCCTTTGCTCAGAAATTTGCATTTATGATGTCCTACACTAGAGCTATCAATGGGACCTGTTACTTAAATAATTTTCCGAGTCCCGCCTCATCAAATGCGGCCGGCATAACTAACATGTGTTTTGAGTTTCTTCTGCCTTTGATAATCGTAAGCTTCTGTTACGTGGAAATTTGTAGAGCACTGAGAAGCAAAGTGCATCCTGTGACCAGTAAAGCTGGTAACTCTAAGCTGTCTAGAGCTAGAAGAAATTTACTGGTCACTCTGTTCTGTGCTGTGGCTTGCTTCGTTATCTGCAACTCCTATAAACAGATGTATCTGGTAGTAGGGTACGCCGGGTTGATAGATCTCGATATCACATCTCTCAGCTTCAACGTCTCTCAAGTGATGGCTTTCTTGAATGCCACGGTGGAGCCGTATTTGTATCTAATATTTCACAAAGAATTTCAGAGCGGATTTAAGAAGATATTTTACTTTGCTTCTTTCAGAAATAAAACACAAGTAGCGGTGCGAAGACAAGAGAGCAGGCCGACGGAGAAAGCTGAATTCGGTAATGTAGTTAATATAGATTCAATTTAACTACAAGCTGGATTTAGAAGAGGATGCGGTACAAGAAAGCTATATGATTACTCTGAGTCATATGTGAAGGCAGCTTGGAGCAGAGATATGAGGTTTTATTTGTAAATTTTGAAAGCTTTTTATAGGGTAAACTGGGTAACCATGTTAAGAATTTGGAGAGAAATTGGAGTGGTCTGGAGAGATAGATGATTACTTTTGAATCCCTACATGAACTCATAGGTAATTATCAAAGTTCAATAGGTGTTATCGGAAGAATGACGAATAGAAAGGGGAGCAAAGCCAAATATATTGCATGTCACCACTTCTATTTAACATTTACGCAGAGGCAATCATGATGGAAGCCATGGATAACATTGAGGAAGTGGCAATTGGAGGTAAACTTTTGAAAGGTATAAGATTTACCGACAATCAAGGTATCGAATTATGCCAGTAGCGAATTTGGATTACATAAAATTGTGGATGTGCTGAACATCGCTGCATTGAAGTATGGTATGAACATTAATATCAAGAAACCAAAGTGATGAGCGTGTTTAGAAAAGGAGGAATGGTCATAGTTGTAGATGGTACTAAGTTAGAGTATGTAAAGAGTTTGTGATATTTAAGTCACACGATTACAGAAGATGACCAATGTGGAACAGAAACAAAATGTAGAATTGCTCAAGCAAAAGAGGCCTCCGATAAGAGAAAAGAACTACCAACAAGAAGTCTGAAGAAATCCTCTATGATAAAAATGTACAGACTTTAGCGTGAACGATGCTCTTGTGCGGTTGTGAAATATAGATGTTAAGTAAGGAGGATCTTAGGAAACTGGGCGCAATTGAAATGTGGCTTTAAAGAGAACTGAAGAAGATCAAATGGACTGAAAAATTAGCAAGGAAAAGTGCTAAATAGGGTTAGCATAATTAGATAAATAGTTTATAGAATAGAAACAACAGGATGGGTCTGGTACAGAGAAAAAATGAGTTACTAGAAGACGTAATTGAAGGTAGAATGAAAAGTAGAGCTGGTAAATCTAATGTTAACGTCAGTTTCTTCACTCGAAAGCGATGTAAGCAACGGGTGAGCCCAAGATTTGAGCCCTGCACAAACTGACACGCGGTCGAATAAAGGAACAAGCTTAGAGGAAGATCGAGACTTGGGATGCTGGATGATTAAAAAACTAATTCATATACTGATATAATTAAAAGCAGAGGAGATAAATATGCGGAGGAGTTATATGACATGGACCCGCCAACAGACAAATAGACAGTTATTAAGGAAGACAGAGATTCAATGCCACTTTCGGATATACCCCTAAGAAGAAAACTGACATAACTAATACACTCTGAATTTATTTATTGATCAAAGAAGATATTTTACTAAAGGAAAAGGAGGACCTAAGTCATGTTGCATATATCTATACTATTTATGGTAGCATACGACCTGCTAATTAGGTTTTCATCAGTTCTTACATTCACACATTAAAGTAAAATTCTAACGCCTTTAATTAATTTTGAACTTGATTGTAATAGTGGTAACCCATCATCTCAAAAGCTACATGCATATTTGAAAATAGAACACAGCTGGAAAATGGCTGGTGCGAAATGCATGGTCAACTATAAATTGGCTAGTGCGAAATGCATGGTCAACTATAAAATGCTTCCTCTCTGATGTCATCTTTCAGTCATTGTGTCGTAAAGTAGGCCTACGATTTGTGATAAAACTTTAAGTCTAACGCAACGTTACAATTGATAGCGAGCGATATTTAAATTATTACTAATTCTCTTCGGATAACATTACTAATTTAAATTCAGAAATTTGAGTATGTTCAATTTCATTTTTAGTCAATTACTATGAAACTGATTCAAGACAAAAAGAGTTTATTCTTTTAATGGAAAGAGCATTAAACAGGAAATATTGATAGATTTTAGTTATTTCATTGCACTGCAGTACACTATAGTAAACTATAGTACAGTACCGTTGAGATTAGTACTCTACAACGCAGTACAGTAAATTAAAGTACATTTAATACAGCACAGTAAAGTACAACGCAATACCATACACTAAACTTTACAACGGTATAGTGTACTAAACTGTTGTGTAGATGCTCTTTTTAACTGATATATAGCAATAATTCTAAGTTTTCATTATGTCTAAAGAATAGAATACGTGTATCCAACTGTTTCAAATTAATTGCTAATTTAACTAATCTATTTTTCCATTAACTCAAGCGAGCGGAATAAAAGCTTCCATAGGTTGTTTATATCACCGTTGGTGAATCTTTGACATTCTAATTTAAAATCTAAAGGGTTAAAGCAGAAAATAAGAGCTTCATTCTCCCAGGTATGTTCTTACTAACGTACAGGACATATTCTGACTGTTACATATTACTTGAAAAAGCGTCGCTTTTAATTTTTATATGAAATGATTAATTTTTTATAAAGAGAAATCATTCTCCAGTTCGATGGCATCTGATCTGTCTCTTCAATCTCTCGTTCTGTCAAGTCTAGGGTTCAATGTACATTATAGACCTATCATCATTCTGCCCTCGCTCTCCATAGCGATCATTCCATCGATTTACAAGTTAATCTTTAACAAGTGGCAATGCTTTATTCACACCTCACTGTAGTATAAAGTTTTGTCGTACTCAGGTCAACTCTTACGGAAAGGTTCAGTTTACGGTTGGTTTATTCTTCTGTGACGCTGCATGACCGGATGGATTTTATCGTTCCAGTCTGATATATGAAGAAAATTATGTGTCTTAGGTTAACTATAATATGAAAGCGGTACCACAGTTAGATATAGTTTCCTATACAGTTAAAAAGTTATTTAGTTATATTAATGGTAATTTAAAACAGAAGAAAAAATAAAAAAGCTAATGTGAACGTCAGTTTCCTCACTCGAACGTGATTTTAGTGAAGGGCGAGCCCAGGATTTGAACTCCGCATATACTTACCCACGGTTGAATATCTTACCGACATCGCCACTGGCTCCAGCCAGTGGCTCTTCACAGAAGAGATTCAATCAAAAGAAAACATCTAAAGACAATTAACAGTGGATCAAAGATCAGAAGACAATTAACAGTGGGTCAAATATCAGAAGACAATTAACAGTGGGTCAAATATCAGAAGACAATTAACAGTGGGTCAAAGATCAGAAGACAATTAACAGTGGGTCAAAGCTCAGAAGACAATTAACAGTGGATCAAAGATCAGAAGACAATTAACAGTGGATCAAAGATCAGAAGACAATTAACAGTGGGTCAAAGATCAGAAGACAATCAAAGATCAGAAGACAATTAACAGTGGATCAAAGATCAGAAGACAATTAACAGTGGATCAAAGATCAGAAGACAATTAACAGTGGATCAAAGATCAGAAGACAATTAACTGTGGGTCAAAGATTAGAAGACAATATATTTCCGACAGTGGAGGCTCAACGATAATTAAAGAAAAAACTATGTGGCATTCTTCTTGAAGTGATAATGAATACATTTTATGTTGAAACGCAATATAAATTTATACTATTATATATATATATATGTGTGTGTGTGTGTGTGTGTGTGTGCGTGTGTGTGTGTGTGACTTAACAGCATATTTTGTTCAACTTTCACAACATATTTGATTCTTATTTAACATCATATTTTTCCCTTTTCACAGCATAAATTATCTATTTTCGATTTCATGCTCTGCTTGATAAGCTATTGCTGTACAATAAAACATGGGCTGAGCCAGCTGACAAGCTGTTCGGTAATGGTTAGGTAGGTGTAGAGTTCAAACCCAGTGATCTCCCGTCACCGACAAGCTCTCGAGCATAAAACGGACGTTAAACGAGGCTTTAGCTGTGCAGGTCACTGATGTGCAACCTAGCTTTAGTTGATAGAAATGAGACCCAACTGATGGTTTAAGTAATGCAGAATTTATCTTGCTGTTTAAAGGTTATGACTGTTTCCGAAAGTCTTAACCTGTTTTGAATTTGCTTGAATAGCCAACAGAGACTTTGCACTATAACTCTGGATTACGTATCTGAATTACAAGATGGTTTTGACCATCTTGGATCACAAATTATTCATATATGAACAGAAGTAGGTCAGTCGCCGCCATGTTTTTTTATGATGTGAGATTTTTCACAGTTTATAAAACAACACTCATTTGTGACAGGCTTAAAATAACGGTGCAGATGTCAGCGTGAATTTGATATCTCAGTTTTCCTTTAATCATCGCATATTAAGCATCAAAACATACCGTTTAGATGATAGGGTTCCACAAATACTACAAAACTTTAAGAAGTAAGTTACTTAAATTACTTATTTACTTATTTAACTTACTTAATTTATTTAATTAACTTTATATTGCAACTACTTAGTAGTCAAATATTTGACTGATTAATGTTTTATATCTAATAACCGCCTTGGAATAAGGGTAACTGATTGAAATAATGCAAAGTTATAATCTAATTATGTTAAGCAAAACAAATTGAACGCAACTTTTGTTATTTAAAAATATGGAAGTAGAATAAAAAATTAAGCTAATATTACCAGAAAGACCGCCAAGGAATCCTTTTACCATGCCATTGAATAAGAACTAAATAAATGATATTCAAATAAATGAATTCATGTACCGGTCTAAACTCTGAGTCCTGAAATTGGTAGTTTTGGTAAATTGTATCTCTAATTTTAAGATAGGCCTACTGCAACGTGGTTCCGATACTCAAAGTCTCTCACACCTTATATGACATTTATATATACACAATAGAGCCAGCGTGCTATTAAATATTCTATCCTCAAAATTAGTTGTCAGAATTTAACAAATACAAAGTTTAATCAACATTAACATAAACTGTATGAATTTTTTTCATCGTTACCAAGTTTAGTGACACATTTGAAGTATTGACGGTGTATATTGTGTAAGGTTTGAAATGAAAAAATTAGAAGAAAATTTGAAATTTGGAAGATTATTCTAAAGTCAGTGCAAACTGCGAAGTGGATCGCCATCTACTTCGACAAGTAGGCTTTCTTGTGGATTGATAAATAAGCAAAAATAGAACACAAATAAGAATATTTTTCATCTCTATGTGCTTTTAAGTAGAAGTCCTATATACACATTAATTTTAAGGTCGAACGTTATTAGCGTTACATAGGCATGGCTTCTCAATCGTTTTAAACAAAGAGTTTTGAGTTAGAGCCAGTCATAGATTAAAAAACGTTTTTTTACGTTTTTATATATGTTAAAAAACGCGTTTTTTACGTTTTTTTTATTTTTTAAAATAAAAAACGTAAAAAAACGTAAACCGTTAACGTCAAACGTAAAAATTAACGTGAACTGCATATAAATTGACGTGGACTGCAACAGTGCACATAAATATTGAGAAATTGCCATTAGTTTCGTACCATAAACATCACTATATAAAAGGTAATTCATTACATTTTTGATTTTCCTAGTTAGGCAGATGTTCTATTTTTTTTAAGACATTGTCTATTCTTAATTTCTTAGGGATTTAAATTTGCATGTATTGATAACTATGAACAACTGACAGTGTGGCTGTATGTGACCTGAAAGTATTTGTTTATATTTGTATGGAGTCTATGGACATACTTTAGAACTTTAGATCAAGTCTAGTTGTAATAAAATTGTTTAGTGTTGTGGAATGATGGCATGGTAATATATATGCAAGCCTACGTGTACGCTACTAACGTTTTTTTCAACGTTTTTATTTTTTGCAAAAAAACGCGATTTTAACGTTTTTTATTTTTGGTAAGAACGTTTCTTTCATCCATGGAGCCAGTAACGAAAGAGTAGTCAACTTCTTGCAGGGTAGACCTATCTCTGTTAAGAAGCAGGTTTCCAAATTTATCCAGACAAGTTATTTCATTAGAATTGTAGCCGTAATTTAAACTACGATGAAATGAGATCTAAACAGAAGATGACATCAAAGTCATTAGAGAAGCGTCTGAATTTTTCCTGCAAGACGGACGTAAAGATCCTAAAATAGCCTACTTCAATCTCATATGTCTAGATCAGTTCAAGATGTTATTTGATGAATCCAAAGTTTATTTATAGGATAGATAAGCATTGTTTAGACATTAGTCTCAAGTCGCTATAATTAATAAGTTAATGAAAGAGTCGAAATGAGTCTTATAAACGCAACGCGAAACCTTCCTAATATATTTTTCGACAGCTGTTAGAAATAAAAATGTTAAAGTTTAAGAATACTCGCGCTGTGCTTATTGTTGTGTGAAAGCCATGGAAAGAAGCTGTGGTGTGATTTTAAACTAAAATCATGGCTTAATGGCTTAATTGAACTGAACTGTGTCACTGTATGACACACATTTTTCAGTGAACAACGATCATCAGAAATTCTAAAGTTCGAATATATTAACATATCCTGTTTGCATGTAACTCTATTATTTTTATTTTACAAGCAGTAGCAAAATGCAAATTATTTAACATTTAATAAAGAAAATGTATTGAAATTTATAGGTTCTAAAATGAGAAAAACAACAAGGGAAATTAAGTTTAAAGGTTTATTTTATATTAATATCTACTGTAAAAATTAATATCTGCTGCATAACTTGGTATTTACTGCGTAACTGCATCAACAAAAATAAACAGTTAAGTATAGTGCTACTGTTTTTCTTGATCACCTGTGCCACTATGACAAAAATGTCAATATCTAATATCACTGATGCTTAAGAAGTTATTGTGGAAAATATACATGAATTTATTAACAAGTTTAATTATTTGAAACTCCAAATAAGAAAAATCAATCTTACGGTATGTTTGATTTTATGTAACTTTGAATAAAAGATTTCTCAGCTTTGCTGACGTACACATTTTGTTTCTGATATACAGTAATATTTAGCTCAAAACGTTTAGCACAATTATGCCATATGCTTTTCAAAATGACATAATCTAGCATATCTAATGCTAGGTGCTATACTGACTATTTTACAGTCCAATGGTAATTAACTAAATATAGTTTTAATGTAGTTTATTACTATAATTGAACTCTTTCTGTAAAGTAGTATCGAAGACCGATTTCGACAAAGATAATGCTGTATAAATTACCGTTGTTAATATCAAAAAGTAATGACAATAATAATCTATCTGTTGCACTCCAGCGTTTTAATGCTGTATGTGTTCGTGGCACATTAGCGAATGCGGCCTCCCAGAGCGTAGAGGAACTATTTTAAATATTTTTTCATCTTTCTTTTAATTAAGTAAAGTCTTTTTTATCTTGTAATAATAATAATAATAATAAATAATAATAATAATAACAACAACAGCAACATCAAAAATAAATACTGTGCAGCCCTTATTCGAAGACTTTTAGAGAAGATAGGTCATTACACAGCTCTTGGTGCTCCTATAGGTTATCTGTTAGCTACGTGTATGATTCTAAAAAGTGATTATTACGTGTGGTGTATTAAGTACCTGCTATTGAGCATGCACGTGGTTGTGTAGAGAATGATCTGCCATACTTCTTATAACTCAAAATAGTCTCAAACATGCATGTAGACTCAGCAGATTGATGTTCAAGGTGTCAACGCGGGCTCCGTGCTAAGTAATACGGTCTCATATGATAAGTTTATAATGGTATGTCACAGTTGACAGAAGAACGCAATTAACTACTTGAATTATTCAAATTGTAGTATTTTAGTATTCAAGGTAATGTTAGGCTATTTTATATTCAAAATGGATTTCATTCGATAACTATAGCCGTAAGGTTATGTTTCATTTAATCTCATTTTGTGGCTTAGTACTGCTTATATTTGATTGTAATGTTTTAATTTCATGAAGTTGTAAAAAATGATCTTTTTATATTACTCTTTGTCTTTGTTTTTAATATTTAATTATATACTTTTTACTTTTCGAACGCAATATTTATCATGTAAGATGAACTCTCTATATCTGCTGGCAGCAACCCTTAGGCCTATTATTTTTTTGCGAACTTCTATTGAAGGTCCTTGTAACCGCTTAGAGCCTTAGGTCTATCCTGTCTTAGCAATTTCATATCTTGCTACTGAATGCTTGTGATATTTTGAGTAAAGCAATTTTTTTACATTAATTAAGTAATTAATTACAAACATTTCACCAGCCTATGATGAACAGCTAGTTTTTAAGTACGCCTTGCTTAAAGACCATGCATCTAGTTTTGCAATCGTGTAAATAGTTGTAAATGTTTTCGCTCCTGCTTTCCTCTAGCCAAATTGTCTTAAAAAGTAAAGAACCATTAATTATATTTTACTTTATGCACGTTAAGTATTGAGTTTCTAAATCTTATGTTAACATCTCGTGCTGGTAGAAATTATACAGAGAAAATACAAAAATTGTTGAAATAACTATTAGGCATACGAGATTTTGGTAATCTAAAAATAAACCTTCTGATAAGAGTATGCCTAATAATATAGCAATTAAAAAGATAAAAGTATGATATATCTTTAGTAGCCTGAAATTGAAGGCCTGAAGGCCTCTAAATGTAAGATTGGATTGAAGGGGTCGTTAAATAAATGCATGTAAAGTGGTACAAGCATATTGAGAGAAGAAAATATTAAAATACTGATTCTTGGAATTCAGAATTGCAGGTAATTGTCATTACATGTTCCGAGATGAGACTTTTGATTTGCATTTTATTTCTCCTTTTCATAGAATAAATAATTATTCTATATCTTTGCTCCTATTCATTAGTGAAGTCTTCAAATTTCCGACAAATTCATAATAGAAATCTGTAAAAATGTAAGCTTTCAAATTAACTTAAACCCAAAATATTTTCCTGCTGAAGGAATTAGTCCGTCATTACGGATCTTAACTTGGCACCGTCTAAGCCAGTAGCTTGACAAGTAGAAGTTAACTTTGCACAGTGTCTATTATAATTATTTTGCAGCTGTATGCTTTTTACTGTTGCAGTATCTAAAGAAGTAACCAAAGATTTTCAGATATGAAGGCGGTAAACGAAACCGGTGTTTGGAATAGAACCTTTGCTATATCAGCAGATTCTAGCACAGTAGTAGTTCATACTTCACCATTTCAACTGGAATTCTCGATCGCTATTGCGTACTTTTGTGTTGCATCTTTTGGACTAATTGGCAACATCATAGCTCTTATGATAATCATCGTCCACAGACCGATTAGAAAATATCTAGCTAATTACTACTTCATTAACCAAATCGTTGCGGCATTGTTGGTGACTATTACTCTGCCTTTGTCAATAGTTCCTAAATTTCAAAACACTAACAAATGGCTTTGCATATTCTGGCAATCTAAAAGTGTATTCCTAGTCTTCTTCACGGTCTCAATTTACAACATCGTCATTCTGGCCATAGAGCGCTATCTGGAAATAGTTCATCCCGTAAAACATCGCCTCATGATAACTAGAAATAAAATTCTACTCTCGATTGCTGCTGTGTGGATATTGTCAGCAATAGAGAAAATATTTCCTATGTCCCTGGTGACGGCTAAGTTTACGAATGGTAGCTGCAATCGGAATGCATTTCCTAGTGATGAATCCAGGAGAGCTTTCGGACTAACAAACGGCATAATAGAATTGATTATTCCTTTCGTAATTATCTGTTTCTGCTACATTAGGATTCTACAAACTCTGAGAACTAAAGTGCAGCCTGGAGCAAGCAGAAATAAGAATAAGTCAAATATGTCTCTGGCTAAACGAAATTTGCTGGTGACGCTGTTGTGGTCAGTTGTGTGTTTCATAGTTTGCAACATATTCAAGCAGACCTTGCTATTTTTAGATTACAGCAAGGTTTTACCAATACAAGTGACGTCTTTGAGATTTAATATTTCACAAATTCTGGCTTTCGTGAACGTCACTCTTGAGCCGTATTTGTATTTGATAGTTCACCGAGAATTTAAAATTGGATTCAAGACACTATTCTGTCGCCGAAACCAAACAGGTGAAACTAAAAGTAGTGTCAACTCTACACAGCGCAGTAAGTGGGCTGTGACTTAATGATTTCCTCTTTCCTCTAAGCTGAGAAGATGATTTTTAAGAAGCATAAAAATTATAACAAACTCTGAAAGTAACGGCGAAGCACCGACGATAAAGAAACTTCACCCTCTACCAAGCTTGGATTAGGTTTTTCTAATTCTAGTTATGCTACAGCAGTACGGAGTAGCTAAAGTTTGAAAAATGTGATTTCAACAACTCGATGCTTTTAGAAGGCCGTTCAAATCTAGTTCAAGTGCATATTTTGAATGAATTTTATTGTTTTGGTTTAGATATTATATCTTCATGAACGTTTTTAGAGTCCTACAGAAAGCGATCTAATTATTATGAATTCTAACTCAACAACGCTAGGTCTACATGCGTTTTGATAGAAGCATTTTAATTTCTAACTGAAGAAAGTGCTATTTAACCATAGGTTTCAATATAACGCTATACTCTTTTCTTGAAAGGATTTCAACCAGAGAAGTCGGTAATATACTCGACCGCGGATCAGTATACTGATGTGCGGTGTTCAAACTCTGAGCTCGCCCGTCGCGGACCTCGCTTTTGAGTGAGGAAAAGGACGTTAACCTTAGCACCTTAACTTTTACCAGCTTTACCATAACTTCGAACCGAAATCAAAAACATCTCACGATACGCAGTTGAAATCTGAAATTACTGCATATCCCAAGAGGGAAGATAATTGTTCGATAAATTGTATTATCCTTTAACTGAAACTCTACCTCAGGGACTCTGACAATGTTTAAAAAAATTAAAATTTAAAGTATCTTGAAGTTATTTAAAACACTTCACTGATGAGCTTTTTAATATTTAACTTCTATTTACTTATTTACTTAGACATTATATTTGTTAGCAATTTGGAATTTGCGCTTTTGTTATTTGCTAAAGCTATATGGAGGCGTTCGAGTATTTGCGTGAGTAATTTTGTCCATATTGCAATCAAAGCAAAAGCATAGGTTACTTTCTAAACTGGTCAATAAGAATCGGCATTTTTTCAATTTTATTAACAAAAAATATGAAATCTTTATCATGACAAAGAATTTTACGTCTTTTAATTTCAATTAGTGATAATTTCTAGCTGTTTTATTATATTTTTATTCTGCATATGCATGTATTAGTCAAGTTTCCTGATATATTTTAAAGAACTTGGATTGAATGTGCAGACATTCAATCTATTAATCATTACAAATATATAAGGCGAAATCTGACACGGTAAAATAAAATCTATTTTGTCATATGATGTGTCGTTGTGAGGCAGTCCTTTATGCTAATGAGTTCTGCAAAAGTTGTTATGTTGCCAATATTTGATAGATGCTCATTTTCAAAATCCACCCTATTAGGAGCATCTGAAACTCGGTTTATTTATTAAGTTGGCAAAATGAATTTATGTCAGTAGCTAATAAAAATAAATCATCCATTATGGATTAACGACCGAAGCACAAAATTATATAGTTTTCCGTAAGTCTAAAAGATTGTGTACTTCTACACTAAAGCTGGTAAAGCTAATTTTAACGTCAGTTTCCTCACTCGAAGCGATGTCAGTGATGGGCGAGCCCAAAATTTGAACCCCGCACATACTGATCCGCGATCGAGTATCTTACCGACATCGCCACTGGCTCCAGCCAGATGTGGTAACAGATTGCGATGTTGTCAATGTGTCGACCACAAAAGTGTGCATCGTTGCAAGAAGTGTGCAAAAACCACTGTGCTTAACTTGTGCATCATGCCCTTATCAAACTGTTGACAGAGACAATGGAGACTTGTGTGGTCCTGAGCTATAGAGTGACTTAGTTGTGTAATAGTTATCATATAATTGTCTTATTTTAAATGTAACAATGCGAAATATTAACATTGATTTACATATGAGTCCAATCGACCGGTCGTGTCGTGAACGTTATTTTTAAATTGCCAACTCCAGTTCTAAGAAACGGTTGAAATTATTTTAACTAAGTGTTTGAATTCCGCATGAAAAAGTAGACAATATCATTAAGTTTCGACATTTTATGTTTACTAATAAAAATTTA
Source organism: Enchytraeus crypticus (assembly GCA_905160935.1). Classification (NCBI taxonomy): domain Eukaryota; kingdom Metazoa; phylum Annelida; class Clitellata; order Enchytraeida; family Enchytraeidae; genus Enchytraeus; species Enchytraeus crypticus. The sequence continues at coordinate 2,639,029 of CAJHZI010000478.1, read as the reverse complement.
AATGAAACAGAGATGATCAGAGCAACAATGAACAGAGACAAATGGAGGAATATGACCATGACCGCCCAGGCTTAGAACAGGCACGGCACTTAAAGAAGAAGAATAAAAGTTTGGCTGATATGTGAACACTGGTCATGAGTCAAAACGACCCACTTCGGTTTGTTAAGGTTAACACACCTTTATTTTTCAATGAAAGCGCTTATTCAAAATTGTCAATAAAATATTGAATTTATCTATTTTTCCCATTTCTACACGATGTGATAATAAGTGGAATGTCTTTCACAGGCAAATAGTTTTGCAAAATTTGATCAAATATATCTTACGTGGCTGTTTGCTTCAATTTTTTAAAATTAGAAATAGATTTCATAATTTGTACACACAGCCAAGTAAGTATACTTACTTAATTATGTTTTTTTCGGTAATTATAATTACCGAAAACCTTATATAGACCCTAGTAAAAATATCAAATGACAAATAGTCAAATCAGATAATATACTGTATAAATAATTATAACTAATACAAAAATATGCTCGACAACAGTATCAATTAATTTTTTCGTCTCAGACAAAAATCTTTTCGCGGAGACTGTTTAGTCCAAATACTACCAGATAACATTACTGCCTGTTATCTAATACTCTTTGTTATCTGAATACCATTGGCATTATGATACTACTTCAGCTTTCTCTATGTCACCTGCGTGTCACAGCGAAGCCAGTGTAAGTTACACTTTACTACAATTAACTTAGAAAATAATAAAAATGCTTAGGGTAATGAAGAAAAAAATTAATAAAAACAATTATAGAATGTCTTAATAGGGAGGGATAATGTCACGAAGTTTTAGATGACAGATCCTGAGGTGAATTGAACCCTCGCGGGTTCGAATCCCAGCCGCGCTGATCTGAGAGTAAAATCTCGGACATTTACTGGACTGGTTATACGGAAAATGTCAAAATTGCCTAACGAATTAAACATGTGGTATTAAATGTGATAGATATAAACATAGTTGATCATTTCACTATAATGCGTGTTTAATTTCTTTTCTTTTTTAATTATACAAACTTCAGCTTACAGTCATTGCTTCGTTTCTATCTGTAATAACAACACAATGGGTTAAAACTCATTAGCTCGACCAAGTGGCGTGTAAAGGGGTTGAACCATAGTACGTAAGTTTAAACGTTACAATTTTGTTCGCCATTCGTCATTTACAATAAGGTTTAAAATTTTATAAATAAAAGATGCCCAATATGTATTAGGCATGCGAAGATTTACGACGTGACATTCTGTAGGAATAAAAGTTTCAAAGGAAGAAATTTTCTTGTTGACAAAAATTTTCAACTTCAGCGCATATTCTATACCATATATCCGCAAGGAATAGGATATAAACTTGCAAGATACTGCTGGTATAGTCATGCAATTTCGCAAATAATTAATTGAAAGAGAATCTGAGATTATGGGTATCAAGTAACAATCATTTTAGCCTGAAAAAAGAATATTTGAGACCTAGTGTATATGATGGTAGCTGGAAACAGCAGACACTTTAGTCAATAACAAAGTAAATGTACTGCATATAATATAATCCAATCATTTATTAATTCTGTCTGAAGGTTAAATGAGAAGTAACTACTTATTATGACAGCTTCAGGCAGTGAGTGATAATGAAGTATATTATATTATATAAGCATAATTTCTATTCTTTTTATTCAGACGAAAGCTAGCGATCTTTCGAAAACATTTTTTGTATTTTAAATAATAAATTTATTTCTATTTAAAAAATTTTGTTATAAATATTTTACAAAAGACTTAAGTGTAATATGTAGAGGATTCCGGTGAGTATATTTAAACTACAACTATTCAAGCTATCTAATTGTCTATTAATTATTATAAAAAATTGTAGAAATTATTTTAATTAAGATTAATTAAATTTCTGCAAGTGTCAGGATTAAATTTTAATTTCGATTGAGTCAGAAGAATTAATGCTTAATGTTTAATGTTTAATGGAGTATATCATGCTAAGGCATCTACATACTTTACAACAGTTGTGGTAAAACAAGCAATAAACAATTACTCACTTAGATGCTTCAAGTAGCATATTATGCAATAATTATTGCAGAAACTTGTATGCTTGTCAAAGTAACAGTTCGCTACAAAAAACGGATATGTTGACCTATTAATGTATAGCAGGAATGCTATGAAAAGTAACAAAAACTACTGAAATACACAATGACATTCATGTATCATTTTAGATAGTTTAAAAATTAGTGGGAATTTCATTACAAATTCTACAAATTACATTTTTATTCACCTTAACTTATAACTTAATTTTACTGTTGCAGTACGTTAAACCAATGGAAGGATTCTATAGTCTACCAGACATGGAGATCGAGAATAGAACAGAATTTTGGAATAATTCTATGGTTGAAATGATGGCTTCTAAAAACGAAATTCAAAGTTCACCGTTTCGATTACAAATCTCAATTGTTATATCCTACCTATGCGCTGCTTCAGTTGGATTTCTTGGCAACATGATAGCGCTGATAATCATAGTAATTCATAAGCCAATTAGAAAATGTCTGACTAACTACTACTTCATTAGTCAGATCATTGTTGATTTGTTGGTGACCGTTACCCTTCCTCCAATAATCATTCCAAAGTTTAATATCAACAACAAATGGCTTTGCATATTTTGGCAATCCAAATGTTTCTTTCTCAGCTTCTTCACGGTTTCGATTTACAACATCGTCATTTTGGCCATAGAGCGCTATCTAGAAATAGTTCATCCCGTACAACATCGCCTCTTGGTTACTAGAAATAAAATTCTACTTTCGATTGCGGCTGTGTGGATACTGTCAATAATCGAGAAAATATTTTCCTCTACAATGGTGGCTACAAAGTTCACGAATGGTTCGTGCAATCTGAATGCCTATCCTAGTGATGCTTCAAGAAGTAGTTACAGTCTAATTAATTCAAGTATTGAATTGATTATACCTCTGATAATTATTTGCTTCTGCTATATTAAGATCATACAGAAACTGAAAACTAAAATACATCCTGCTACTGACACAAAGCGGAAATCAAATATGTCGCAGGCTAAACGAAATTTGCTCGTAACTCTGCTATGGGCCGTGGTGTGGTTCATAATGTGCAATATCTTCAAGCAGACCTTGCTATTTCTAGATTATTTTAAAATTTTGCCACTACAAGTAACATCGATGCGGTACAATTCTTCACAGATTCTGGCTTTCATGAATGTCATCCTCGAACCTTACTTGTACCTGATTGCTCACCGAGAATTTAGAAACGGCTTTAAGAAATTATTCTGCCGCAGTGTTCACCTGAGTGCAGATACTCCCAGCTCTAATACTGGACAAAGCAGCAAGAGAACGGCTACAGAATGACGAGAGGGTTGAGTCAAAATGACGAGAGAGTGGAGTCAAAATGACGAGAGGGTTGAGTCAAAATGACGAGAGAGTGGAGTCAAAATGACGAGAGGGTGGATACAGAATGACGAGAGGGAGGGGTCAAAATCACGAGTGGGCGGAGACAAAATGACGTCATCCTTCAGGAGAGAGGTCAGATGATGTTTTGAGGTGATTCGTCATGAGATCATCACCTACCTATGATTCAACAACATCACCATTACTATACTAATCGATTCAAACGTTGAAAAGAGAAGCTCGTAACTCTTGTCCTCATCATAGGTAGCTAGGGCTATAATAATTTTGTGTATTCATTTATTTGACAACATTTTAGCTGGATTTAGAATTTGACTGGACTAAGTGCTGTGTAAGTTCTGGATCTTAAATTGCTGTCAAATATGAATAAGTAAAATTTTTAATACTAACAATACATAATGTATTATTATTTTTAGGAGATATTTACTGAAATAGTTATTGTTATTTTATACCTGTGATTATTTTAAGTGAACTTATAAAATTGAAAACCTTAAACTGCTCTTAAATTAACTGTGGTCATGATGGGCAACGTCAGGGCCTTCGGGCAAACTTGTAGGGCCTATATCCAATTTTCACTTCATTGTTTACTTAAAGTAGAATAATCTCAGTACGATTTTCGTGAAAATGTAATAAATTCATTCATTCAATAAGATCCTACTCCTAACCTAATCTAACCACTAACCCAAACGCTATCCCTATGCAATTATAGGGGCCTAATACTGTAAGCATAATCGATAGATTGATTAATTGATTTTAACTTTAAAAATTTCAAAATCAAATATATTCAATTACTTGGAATAGTTAAAAGACATAATGAAAGGCTAACTACTCGAAGTTCGTTAAAATCTTTAAATCTATTAACTGCTTTTGAGTGAAATATTTAACTTAAACATTGATGTTGAGTATCAGAAATGAAAAACAGACTCTTACATAATCATTTTTATTTAAAAAAATACTTCGTAAATTTCAGTAAATTTAAATCTGATTTTAGCGGTAATTCCATTGAATGCTATAGTATTCGGATTAGTTTCTAAAGACTGGAGCTCAGCGCTCTCTTGAACAAATTATATATAATGCACGTACATTATTCAGTGTTTGGGAGATTTTTAATATTTTTCATATTCTGAAAAGTATGAGAATGAGTGGAACTACAATTATACACGAAATTTAGGACGTCAATGAAATTCCACATCCTACATGTCAATTGTAAGCATGGCAGTGTCCTGTCAATCTAACCTGAGCAAAATGAAAGACACTCTAGCCCTCCATTGTATGTCAAAAATGTAACATTACTGTAGCCAATGTTGTATTCAGTCAATCACAATCACAGAATATAGTTCTACAAATGCTGCAGCTTATGTGTATCTCAATTATAAAAATTATTAAATACAATTTTTAACAAAACTCAAGGGTATAAAGCTTCGATTGTAAAGTTAAACTTTAAAGCTAAGCTGTGCATTGTCAGAGATCTTCAGTGACTTGAATGCTAGGCCTCACACTCATAGGGCAAGCTCACTATCAACTCGGCCACCAGCCAGCACCCTTAGAGCTTGTAAGGCTAAGTATAACGTCCGTTTCCTCACTCGAAAGCGATGTCACTGACGGACGAGCACAGGATTTGACCCACACACCTAATGATCCTTTGAGTATCATAGACTTCGTCACTGGCTGGAAGTGGCGAAGTCGCTCCTAACCCTAACACTAACCCTAACAATAACCCCTAAACACTAACCCTAACCCTAACCGAAAACCTAACTCAAATCCTAACCCCAACCCTAACCCTAACCCCAACCCTTACCCTAAACTTAAACCTAGCCCTAACCCCAACACTAACCCTGACCCTAAACCTAAACCTAACCCTAACCCTGACCCTAAACCTAAACCTAAACCTAAACCTAACCCTAACCCTATAACTATCCTAACCCTAATCATACCATAGGATTAATTCATATAATTGAAGGAGGACAAGTATATGGAATTTTAGTCAAATGGAAATCTTTGTCCTCTCGGCAACAGTCGGCATCTAGTGAAAATTACGATTTAATATTAATATTTAGATAGATTTATTAGATAGATTTATTAGATAGATTTATTAGATAGATTTATTAGATAGATTTATTAGATAGATTTAATAATTTAGAGTTTAAATAGGCTATGCTTCATAAACGTAGTTAGCATAATATTATTCAAATAGAAATTTCTGCATTGGAGAACGCCAGTCAGAGTTTTAATTAAATTAGTTCCATATTTATTCCACTTTGATGTTGGAGTGAATGGTAATCCTGAACATCCTGCTTTTGCGGAATCACTTAATTTCAGAGCGATTTTGGATATAAACGCTTTAATCAAAAGAGTTTTAATTTCGATTGATCTACATAAGCGTATAAATATACGTTATACAATATATATATATATATATATATATATATATATATATATATATATATATATATGATCTACATAAGCGGTATAAATATACGTTATACAATATATAACATAGATTTAGAGTTTATAATAACGTTCATGAGCAGAGAGACCTGACGATCTAATTCTTAATCCAAACTTTAAAGTAATACCTATATCAACGTTATGCCTCATTCAGTTGAGAGAAAATGAAAATGTACACAGTATAGACAGTATAGACACGGTACACAGTACAGTACACAGTATTGACAATATACATGTATATGTGTCTGCAAGTGTGTATGTTTGAGCGTGTATATTAGCTATTACTCTGATATTTTAATATTGGTTCACTTGAGAGAATTCTAGACAAACCATATTTTTTATTTTCTTGAAGATTTTAAGCTTCAGGCAAATAAATGACACGTGCATCCGTGCAAAGGAAGCACAAATTAATCACTTACTCTGATGAATTTTCACCAAGCTTGGAGTATTATTATTAATAGAATTTCAAAGTATGCAGAGTTCTATGAGGTAAAACAGGGCCCGGGGTAAAAACAGGTTGTTGCATTTCACCACCATCATTCAGCCCCCATGCCGAGGCGGTAATAATTCATTCGATGAAAGGTATGAACCAGGAATAATTATAAAAAATAAATTGCAGGAAGATGTGAGGTTTGCAAATGATCAAGGTTTTGCTGGCAGTGCAGTTGAATTAACAAGGTTGGCGGATGAAGGGGCAGGCCGAGATTACGTATGTTAGATGATTTAAAGACCAACGCAAAGATGGAAATAAGAGGAAAGTTGAAGACAGGGAAGAGTGGAGGCGTTATATGCTATGGACCTGCCAGTATGCAGTACACTAAGAGAGAGAGAGAGAGAGAGAGAGAGAGAGAGCGGATGGTCTGAACAGCACGACATCTGCGTTGAAGATTAATAATAAAAAGACAACGGTAATGAGAGCTTCTGGGAGTTACAGAGATACAAGTAGCGCATCGAATATTACATAATTACAACAATCAAGCAGCTTCAAATAGCTGATCTATACCGAAACCTGATGGAAAGTGTAAGTCTAAAAAAATGTAGCATTGCACAAGGGAACATTCGGAAGAGAAAAGACGTCTAACAAAGGATATTAAGAAAATTAAGAAAAAAATAAAGATAATTAGTGTGAAAACCATTGAAGTGGACGACATTCCTAGTCGAATGTAAAGCGTGGTCGTTAATGAAACAGAATATTAGGAAACTAGAGGCATTAGAAATGTGATTATGAAGAAAGATAGAAATTAATTGGACTTACAAATTATAAATGAAGACGTTCTTGAACGAGTCTGTACAGAGAGACAGATAATAAATTTGATAAGAAATAGGAAAAGAGCTGGATAGGGCATATGATAAGTGGTAATAGGTAGTTGAAAGATGTAATAAATGGAAGAATTCAATGGGAAAGGAGGCATATCAAGACATAGATATAGGGTACTGGACTATTTGGTAGTAAATTGGCATTTGGAGATGAGAAGGAAGACTGAGGCCATTATTAGTTGGAAGAATTCGAAGTTTAATTGCCATGAACTTCTCGTTCGGCAGTGGATAAAGAGAAAGAGATTCAATTATATCATGTTCCTATTTAACCAAGTATTAAGTACTTTGTAAAGTACTTAAAGTGCATTAGGTGTATAATTTGTTTTGGCAGTTTCGGTTCAGGAAGGTGAGAGAGTGTATTTTTTCGAATTTCTGATGTCGATGTCGTCTGTTTAAGAGAAAATTAATATTCAGAATAATGATTGAATTGTTGTACCTTAGTAACTTAACATCCGGTCACGTGTGGAGTTCCCACTCAAGTTACAATTTACATTAGTTGTCATTAAACCATGCCACTTATAATATAATAAGCACATTAGATTTATGCAATTGCGGCTTTATGAAAAATGCCACAGTAGCGCCAGCATAGTCAATTAAATGCTTGATCGAATAAAACTGTCTGAAAGCTCAGAAGAGATACATGTAGATCTGCCTGTGTAAGACTAGTTATCAGATTTTACGAAGCTGTTGGCCCAGAAATGATAATTTCCTTGGTACCCATCTTCGTTCTGGATGGAGCCAGTGGCGATGTCAGTAAGTTATTCGGATCAATACGTGCGGGGTTCAAATCCTGGGCTCGCCCGTCACTGACATCGTTTTCGATTGAAGAAACTGACGTTAACATTAGCTTTTTAGCTTTTCTAGTTCGTTGTATGTGAAGACTTTAAGATCGAAGTGCGTTATGACCTGATGGAGTAGAGACGTGCTAGATACTTGTTAGATACATCAGTTAGATACTTGGGAGCCTGATGATGTTCACTTTTGCATATTATAGAGGACAGTTTATATTTTACATCTTGAGCTCTGGGAATAATAATAATAAAGGTTTAACGTCCGTTTCATCATACAAGGATGTGTCAGGGACATGTAGGAAGACAATGTAGTTCACGACGTAAGACCGGAGTGATATGATCAAGTCTCCATATACCAGAAAAAGTCGTGCTGCAGCATTCTGAACTTTTTGAAATCTATTCAGCTGATCATGCTCAACGCCTTATAAAACAGACTATTACAGTAGTCCAGTCTACTGCTAATGAATGCTTTCATCAGGTTATGAACGCTTCTTGACAGAGACAGAGCTTAATTAGACGTATCTGACTAAACATAAATGACAAATTACCTATTATATACTGTAAGTTTGCTTAAGCTTCTTTTTGCTTATTCATTTGTGTATTCTTTTTGACACTAATTTAGATAACAAGATGGCTTTGCCAAAGTTCCCAAACCTTTACACATGTAGGGTTTTCACTCTGAGGCAATGGACTAATGCTTGCCACATTATAATGATATTACATTATGTATAATCAATTAAATACAATAAATTCTTAAAGTTCAACATCAGTGCATCTCTACAAATTATTAAAGATGGTTAAACTAACAGTGATAAAATCCTACACAGTTGATTTAATCCGATCAGTAATTGAAAACTTTAGCAATGTCATCACGTAAGTAAAGTAAATAAAGTAATAAGAAAAGTTTAGCATGTTTCTTATAGTCCAGAAATTGTTCCACGGAATGACTAAATGACCTAGCATTAAAGGAAGAGCAGTTCATCGTTAAAGATGCAAGTCATCTTTCCGGATTTTCTTCAGTAAACAATCCACTAGGCTCGAACATCCCATCAACGGTATCCGGCTTGTCTGCATCAGAGTCCGATGATATGTTTGCTGAGGACTTATCCAGGATGTTAATCTGAGAGCTAATAACGGGATCAGACCTGGTTGTGGACTCGTGTCTGAATCAACTTACTCTCGTTCTAGATTAGTTTACTTTTAAGAGTTTAAGATCTGCCTTATTGCGTAGAACACTAGATCAAATCATTGGTTATCTCTAACGCTATCTCAGTTGCAGATTATTTAAAAATTGTTAATGTTTAACTTATTGGTCACTCTTTAACAATCTAATACTGTAGATTTGATAATGTCTGATTATTTTCTATAATGGTCTTTTGCCCTTTGAATTTGATTTTCACTGTAGGCAACAGGATGCGAACAATTGTGAAGTGTCATAATAGTACGTCAAAATCTCACACGAGACATATAGTTACTAAATAGAATACAGTACAAAAACTGAAGAAGCTAAAAAATTCTAAAATTACTTAACGCCGCGATATGGCCATTTGCTTCTAGGCCTGCGTAAATGTTTTATTCTAAAAGCATAAAATAATTTAGCATTTAGCATAAACTCCTTAATTGGTGTGACAGTAATACAACATATTTTGCTATAATTCAAATTTTTATTTACATATACGAGTCTTAACTTCTCCATCCAGAGGTCCAGGGCATTTATATTTAAACCAACTCTTATTCATCTACCACGTTCACTTATTTTTATTCCAAATAATAAAAAATACAATATTAATACCATTCGGTAACGTGATAAGCTACATGTATTGCCTTTTCGAACTCTAGGTTGAAAACTATATTTCCGAATTGGTGGCTCATTGCTTTCTTTATATACTCTCATAGATTCTCATAGTATGCTCATTAGCAAAGACACTGAAATTACAAGAGCAACTTTATTTTATAGAATAAGCTTTTTAGAATATGAAATGTGGAGCACTGTTTTGAATAATAAAATTGTTATTATAATCAATCTGTTGCAAAACTATGATACACTTCAATTACATGTATAGACTACACTTGATTAAATAACCGAAACAAATTAATTAAATATTGCTGCATGTAATTTACCTCACCATATTACAATAATGCACCATACTCTTTGTCATTGTTACAGCAAACAATCCATTAAGATTGGTGTCATATTTCAATGAACTAATTTTAATATCCATTTGCTGATTTCTTCAGAATGAACGTTTGGCTTAATTTCGAGCAGTGAATTCCTTCAAACTTTCAGAAATTCATATTTAGTTTGGAAACGTGAGTAAACATAACTTTTACTCTATATTTTTGGTTCGAAACTGTAAAATAACTCAAATGAATAATAAATAAATAACTGAAACAATCAGTTACTACCGGATGAAATAGATGTCAATTTAATTTCAGAAATCAACGTCACGAATCGGAACAACAGCCCAATATTACGTGTAATTGACGTTTTTACAATTTAAGCTTTAAACAATAAATAAATAATTTAATCATAATAAATATATAAAGTAATAGTCGTCAGTATATGTATCGCCTACAATCTTCCAGATCTAGTTAAAGAAATCAATCAATCAATATAATAAAATTTTACAATATTCATTGTATTTTAGGCTTATACATTATATCATCACAATCAGTTTTGCTCAAATTATGAATGAGAAGGGTAGCATCTAAAGAATTAGTTAATGTCAAATTATTATATACATATTTTGCTTTAATCCTCTGATCGAACCGTAGACATTGCCTCCATGCTCAACAAATTAATTCTTTATTCAAAGTTATTTGCAATGATATTCAAAGGCATGTACTAGTTTTCTCACTTTAAATTTAATATGATTAGTATTTTTCTTAAAATTGAGAGTGAAAGATTTTCCTTTACTGCTGGCCTAAACTATTTTCTCAAATTTCAAACGATTTTGCCAAATATATTCATGCTTCTTTTCAAATATATGGGCCTACATGTGCCTTTTAGAAAATAGGATAATACGTTGGATCCATTAAATTACATTTTGCTTCCAAAGCACAATTTGTAAATAACCTTTACACATTTTACAGATAAATGGAATTCGATTTTGACTGAGATACCGAAGAGGTGCAGTATGTTTCTTTTCCTCCCTAAATTTTCTTGTATGTTTTGTATAAAGTCCCAGTGTTGTGGTCGGGTTGTTTGAAGAATAGACCAACCGGTGACTGCACATGCCGTAGAAGGCGACTAAAGTACTAAGATCCAAACCAACGTCAGAAAGGGCATGTGTTGGTGAGTGTCTAGGTTCCAGAAATCGCAAAAATCTAAAACTATAAGAAAAATAGAAGAGAATAACTGATAAAAAGGACATTAACTGATGATATGATGCGAGAGACAGAGAGCAGAGATGAAGGTTCTTTCGCATCCCGAACTTAGTTAAACTTCGATTAAAGGGAAGATGATGATGATGTCCAGTTAAGTAGTATCGATCTAAAACCTGCTCTACATTTGACTCACTTCTACAAACACTACAGGAATGATAGACCTGTATCCGGTCATCCAACTTATCATGTCCTAGTTAGAGGCCCACTTTCAGAATACCGTATATGCCACCTCTTTATTTGTAAGCATGCATACCATGCATGTTTACATATATACATATAAATGTATACATGTATACCAAAACATGTATGAGCAGGTTAATTTCAAGGCGCTGCTGTTTAATACGGTCACTTCTATTACATTCTATCCCTTATACAGTCATAAATGCGCTATGGACAATATTTAGCCAGTAACCAGTACACTGTACTATGTACACTGTACTGTGTACATTGTACTGTGTACACTGCACTGTGTACACTGTACAGTGTACATTCTACTGTGCACACTGTACTGTGTATATTGTATAGTGTAGACTATACTATGTACACTGTACGGAGTACACTGTACTCAGAGAGGGAGACTCAAAAAGCGTTGGCTGGATAGAATAATCGAGAACACGCGCATAGTAAAGGTCAATTCGGAAGACGTCCAAGAACGCGGCAAATGGAGGCAGGCAAGCATGTCGACAAGCGGATCCTGCAGAAAAGCGGGATTAACACAAAGAAAGAGACGTGTACTGTGTTAGGGAAGAGTAAGACAACGGAGCATTTCATTGTAACAACAGGTTCTATTCAAAGGTCTATTTGTTGGCTCATTGGATTCACATTGTCATGTAGGTCTAAATTCTCCTGTGACTCCTAACCTCTGTGACCTCTCATTGACCTCTCAGGCAGTCTATTCTTTGTACATTTAGAGAGTGCAGCATGATTTTTGCTGAATGTGCGCCATAAGCTAAGTAAATTCTTTTTACGAATGAGTAAATTATTGTTTTATTGATATATCGACAGATTGATTGATTGAATGATTGATTGATTGATTGATCGATTGTTTGATTGATTGATTGATTGTTTGATTGATTGATTGATTTATTGATTGTTTGTTTGATTGATTGATTGATTGATTTTAATTTTTCAAGAATGAATGTCCACACTGCCAGCAGAAGTTTGTGATAAGCAAAAGGTCGCTCCATTGCATCCCATTTATTCCGAACAGTAGCTCACTAATTTTTACTTTACATGAATTTAACAGATTTTTGCGATACTGAAACAGCCGTCAAACTTAAGTTTAGTGTTTTTAAGTAATATAATTAACAAAATTTATGATGAAATTTTATTATAACAGCTATTTGGTAATAATAATTTAATAATAATTTAAGAGTAACTTGCTAGCTATGTGGTGCAGTGCTCACATCTACCGTATATTGGATGAACTATGCACCTTTCTCTACAAACTAGATTCTAATTGAGTGAACACAACACTTCTTAGATAGTAATTATTTCCTTTTTATGCTATTATTTGTGAACGAATGCAACTAGGTTTCAAACGCTTAATTCCTTGAAATTTAGTATCAGTTAACCGTAGCCGATCAAATTATCTGTCAGATAGCTTGTCTAGAGCGGAAATTAATAATAATAATAATAAATAATAAAGGTTTAACGTCCGTTTCCTAATACAAGGATAATGTCAGGGACGTCCCCCATCCCATGTCACTACAAATCGATTTTAAATTCTAAAAAGTTATCATTATATGAATCAGAGTTCTTTTAATAATAATCAAGGCACCATAAAATATGTAAAAATGATTTATCTCAATGTAATTTTCTTCTCGGCTTAGAAAATTGTCACATACAAAATGCTACATGCCTTTAACAAGAGTTTCCTTGCTACCTCGGTCATTATCATCATCATCCTCCCTTGCATCCCCGTTTAGCCAGGGTCGGGATTCAAATAGACTGTCTCAAATCCTCTCTGTCCTACATCATATCATCAGTCAATCCCCTATTTGAGACTTCCATTCGTTTAAATTTTTGTAGCACTTTCTGGAGCTTAGGCGCTCACCAACCGAATGCCCTTTCTGACGTTGGTATGGATCTAAGTGCGTTAGTCGCCTTCTACGACACGTGAAGTCACCCGTTGGTCAATTCTTCAGACAACCCGGACACAACACGGAAAAATTTCTTGCTACCTCGGTAACTGCTTTAAATTGCTCTTACAATCACGTGACTATGTATATTTCTATAATTTTCAAAATCTAAAAAACGAACCTATATAACAGTTGGTTTAATTACGGCATTGTTCAGAGAATTCATTATGATGTACGTATTTCTCCACTAAACTATAATTTTATATTATGCTACAATAGCGACTCGTATAATTTTAAATAGTAGATGATATCGTTTTTATCCCTAATTAAATATTTAATTAAAACGGTTTCATCGAAGATTGTTCTTGATGCTGTGATTTTCATACTCAACATGTTTCCTCCATTTCGTGATATTAAAGACAATATTCTTCCATTATTTCCTAGAGGCACATCACGCAATATATTAAAATGTCATATAATTGTGTGTGTGTATAAAGATGCACAGTAGGAGTGTCGTATTCCAGAAATGTTCAATCATCTCCTCCCATACTCTAATTGCTGTTGCTGTTAATAATAATAATAATATTATTATTATTATTATTATTATTCCAGAAATTTGCAATCCTCTCCTCCCATACATGCACTGTCAGGAGATTTGTATGCCACTTCTTTTAGAATAGGCCGCATTTGACACAACCTATCAAAATATTTTCACCAATTAGGTAAATCAATCAATCGTTAATCACTGAGAAATTAACTATTATCTGGTGCCTTAAATTATAGGCTCATCATAACATATTGTCTGTTTGCTTTATCTTTATCAAGGCACTAATTTTACAGGAAGGAATAAAATAGATCATAGTCATTAAATAACCAAACGAAAAAAATAAATAAATATGTAATATGAGGTTATAAATCTGAGACACTATAATCTCCTAGCGCACCATCATCATTATCTACCATTGAATACCAGTTTAACTTAACTAGGGTCGGATCATAAAATTTTCCAGCAATTTATGGAGCCTAGGCGCTCATCAACTGAATACCCCTTCTGACTTTGGATCATATTGCTTTATCGCCTTTTATGGCATGCGCAGTCCGCCGTCTGGTCTATTCTTCAATAACCCGGACACAACACGGGTACTATCTAGTTCTAGTACTATCTATTTTAGTTTAAACTAAACTCCATTTAATAAACTGAATGAAGGCTCGAAAAGAATGTGTGCGACCTATTTCTAGGGCAGAGGAGTCTTTTTATGCAAGACTTTGAGCCTCGAGTTGCCAAAAATCTTACAATGTTTGCAAAGCATCAGAATTCCAGTTCAAAGCATCGAGTCAGCAAGGCTGCCATGCATCTGATGATTGTACGTCACGAACACTTGACACAGAACAGACACTTCTATATTGATTCATTTCTTATCTATTTTTGGTTATATATTTTCTTTGCTTAATAAGTATTGTTAAATCTATTTTAAATTAGATAATATAACCATTAGGGACCTGTTTTTCTCTTATACTGAAAAAATATACACTTACAAAATAGTATAATGATATACGTTGAAATCGACAGGATATTGTGTCATACAAAAAAGTCACACACTAAGCACCATAACCGTATCTTCCGACCCATTTAAAATACGTTTTTATAGAAATTTATATCTTTTTCCTAGATGGTCGTTTCCCGTGTAATGTCAGGGTTCCCCGTGCTAGGTCCGAGTTGTTTGAAGAATAGATCAGCCGATGACTATGTGTCGTAGAAGACGACTAAAGCAGTAAGATCCAAGCCAACGTCAGAAATAGCATTCGATTGGTGAGCAGCTAGGCTCTAAAAATTGTTGCAAGATTTTGTAAAACGAATAGGAGAGTGTATTGACTGGTGATATGGTATGGGATCGAGAGGAGTGGCGAAGGTCTATTCCTATCCCGAGCCTAGTTATATTGTGAATAAATGGAAGATGATGATGACAATGATTCTTAAATGGTTGTTACACAAATCTTTTACTATTAGCCGATTGCCTATAATTAATTGCAGAAATTCAGAGAAAAGTGAACGATTCAGAGAAAAGTCAACGGTCAACGAGAAAGTACTGAAATATTTTAAAATTTGAATGTTCAACATACTGTATACAATAAAATGGAGAAAAATAACTAAACTCTCATTCTTCTTTATGAATTCCAATCTTTTTTTAAATGTCATAATTGTGTTTAAGTGCGGATAATATTATATAATATAATTGGATGTTTGTGGTCTGAAACATCTCAAGACTAGATATCAAAAGGAATCAAGCATAGAATATTTTGCACCTTAGTATAAATTATGAGCATACTTTATATTCTAATTAGTGTGATTTCATAGAAATAAAATTTCCGTACGCAAACTACAGCAATGATAATTAATGCCAACAATAACAAGATTAAGAGAGGAAACATAAATGTAACATCAGAGAAATCAGAAAATCGGAAGTACATACAGAAAGCAGGGAAACGGAAGCAAAAAAGTAGATACAAGATTATTATTTGAGCATTATTAATGTAGAGAAATTCCAACAAATAATTAAACGAAAGACTTGAAAACTACTATAATTTATAGGCTTCTTTTTTTTAACGACAACTATATATTTGTTAGCATGACTTATCATTTGCATTAAAAGGTCGTTATAATGGAATTGATCTTGGAAACAGTAAGTAATTATGAACAGTGTAGCGAAATGTGGCTCAGTCTAGTTCCATGATACTTACTGAACGAAGGTTACAAGACTTTAGAAGGTGGCTTACTATGGGGATACCGTAAAATTGGTAATAACAGTTTTTAGTATGTTTTAATTATAGAATAACTAATTATATTAGTACTAGAATAATAATAATAATATAATAGTAGTAATTAATTATAATTAAATATAGTTTTTATTATGAGAAGAGAGACCTCGCAAGTAGTAGACGATGAGAAAGTTTGATTGGTAGGTAAGAACATGAATGTGAAGCGCGTAGGAAGAGAAGAATTGACGCCATTGGTCTAACCCCAACCTTAGCCGGTAATCCTAACCTTAATCTAACCCTAACTTAAACCCTAACCCAAACCCTAACCTTAAAAACCTAAAGACGGGTTTATTAATTGAACACTTCCTCTAGATATCTCAAGTTTCTCCTTATATGTGCTCCTGTTCATCACCTCATTCTTGTTCATGTTAAAATTAAAAGTTGATGGTTCTTTAAATATGGGTAAACATAAATTTGGGAAAAAAGGATAGTCTTCTCAGAGAATGACGCCCCTGCCCAGTAAATGTTAGTCGAAGCAGAGGAAGGCTCAAGGAGCCCCCTCGGCATAAGCAGAATCCCCCAAGAATAATGGTATATCAAGAGGAAGGTTACAGATGGATTAAAGATCCACTCGTATGTGGACGTGAAGAGGAAAACGGAAGATAGAGAAAAGCGGAGGCATTGTATACGATGAACCTGCCAGTAGGCCGTACACTGAGAGTGAGAGAGAGATTCTTTATATAATAGACTAATCGGCATAACTCACGCTTCCGTCCTAATTTAAATCTGTTAGAGTAGAGAAATATAGGCCTACTGGCATGTATGACAAGTTACAATTAAGCTTAACCCTTTCTTTACTGCTGGTACTTTGAAGTCTTCCTCCTATTGCAAGTTATGCCTATGACTTTCAATAATCAATCTTTAAGCATATTTCAAAATTTCTAGCTAAAAATTTCAGTTTTACAAGCTTGGTATATGTGAGGTTATTAGAGTTTGCCCAGGCCTAGCTGAAAACCTTCAGCAGTAAGCAGGTAGCATCTGATCCATCCGTATTGACGCTGGACTTAATCAGTTGTGTCCTGTATCTGTCAAGATTAGCTTAGTTTTCATTCAGTTCTACATCTTTCTTTTGAAAAATTACCGTTGTAAGTATTACCAAATCTCTAAATTTGTAAAACATAAACCTATCAATAGTAGCTAAAACATAAACCTATCTGTAAATATCTTCATGTAAAATACTGTATATCTCTCAAAATTTAAAACGTATCATTAAATAGCTAAAACATATCTGTAAGTAAAAACATATCTATGAATATCTAAAAATAGCTATCGATATCTAAAACATATCTCTAAATATCTAAAACATTCATGTATTTATAATATCAAACACAATAAAATTCGAAATCCTTACAATTATCAAAACTCTACCATCTTTTTCGCGAAGAAATCTAAACTTAACATCAGTTACATCGCTAGAGGCTAGAAGAGGCAGAGAGCCTTACATACCAATAAATATATCTAATTAGCAATTATAAGTAAAAATTATATAATATCCTCCTTTCTTAAAGTCCAAATACGGTTGTGAAACATGGATGTTAAGGAAGGAGATTATTAGGAAACTGGAAGTATTTGAAATATGGCTTTGAAGTAGAATTGAGATGGTCAAATAGAATAACAAAATTACAAACGAATAAGTACTAAATATGCTTGGCATAAATAGTCAGTTGATAAATATAAGGAATGGAAAGAAGAATTGGATAGATCATGCACTGAGAGGAAATGGGTTACTAAAAAAAAGAGGTAATTGAAGGAAGAATGGAAGGAATAAAGGTTAGAGGAAGGCCGCGACTTGGGATGTTGGATGATTTGATAATTAGTTCATATGTATATGTGAAGAGAAAGGCAGAGGATAGAAATATGTGGAGCAGTTATATGCTATGGACCTGCCAGTAGGCAGTGCACTAAGAGAGAGAGAGAGGGGAATAATTAATAAATATGAAATCTAATTTATATTGTTCTTGGTTCTTACTTGTTGTTCATCCTTGGTTCTTCCTCTAGTTCATCCAATTGATTTTATCAGATTAGCAGATAATTTTAATTTTCAAAATCGATGGAGATGTGTAATGACTTATATTTCGTCAGCTATTACGTGAATAAGAATACAGAATGAAATTGTTCCAGCAGAATATATAGAGTAAGTAGACATGTAGAGTATAGAACTATAATTCTAGGCCGTTAGGTTCTATGGTACTACTGATAACTTCTTGAACTTTATAATCTAATAGGAGAATGTTAACATTATCAACTATGATGCGATTGATTTAAAAACCCATATTTAGGACAAAGGCTGAAGGAATTTAGAGCATCATCATAAAAAACCTTATTATATTTCTTAGCGCGATTCACGTTTTTCTATAAAAGTCATCTAACATCTCGATAGTCTTCTGCTAAGTTAAATTTATTTTATTTTATGTTTT
The DNA here is from genome assembly GCA_905160935.1 of Enchytraeus crypticus. NCBI lineage: Eukaryota > Metazoa > Annelida > Clitellata > Enchytraeida > Enchytraeidae > Enchytraeus > Enchytraeus crypticus. Next base: position 2,620,319 of record CAJHZI010000478.1, on the reverse strand, counting down.
ATATATTTTCTCTTCTGATTAATTTCTCACGGAAATAAAAAAGTTATATAAGACAATTTTATAAATAATTTCGCAATATTTATCACTTGAGGGCTTTTATAACGCTCACGCTTTATATTTATATTAAATGAGCACACATATAACCGTTAGTATCTGATCATTCACACGGAAATTTATTAAGCCATTGCTATTTCTGGCCTGGAAAATGTTAATATCTTGTAGCAGTTATAATTAAGCAACATTTGTCGATTAAATAGTAATTCTATTTGAGAATTAGGAATACAAATGAAAGGCAATAAAGTTTTTGCTAGTCATTATTATCTTTACAATCCGGCGCAATCCCAGAATCTCTACAAATCTTAGTCTTTAGTTCACCAAATTCACAAAGCAATCCTTAAATATCAATGTTAAAACTTGAATATGGACATAAAAGACCAAACGCACTTACGTATGAATGTCTTAATAGCGAAGCAGTAAGTCATGAAGTTTTAAATGACAGATCCTGAGGTGACTCGAACCCTCATAAGTTCGAATCCCAGCCGCGCTGATCAGAGAGTAAAATCTCAGACATTCATAGAACTCTTATACGGAAAATGGTCTAAATTGCCTAACAGTTTATACATGTGATAGTAAAAGTGATAGATATCAACATAGTTACTCATTTCACTAAAATGCATACTTTATTTTATTTATTATTTTAACAGAATAATAGAAAACTGATGAAATGCAAATACAAATATAAATAGAACGCACATAAAAACTAATCGGTTCCTTAATCATGCAGTAAATGATATAGCTTTTCGATCAATAGAGAATGGCATTCAGAGAAATCATAATTAAAGATCATGTATGAATGTCTGGCCTACATTGTGTAGAGTGAATATCAATAACGTAATTATGAATATGTCTATGTAACTCTGTGAATCGAAGATAGGTCTCGGTTGTGTCATTTATTTCTTAATTTGGATTAAATTGAACATAATTGTTAAAAATATTGTTATTCATTGAAATCCTGTATGGATATTCATGTAATGTAAAAACTAAAATTTATAGCAATCAATTTGACAAAAAATAAACATGCCAATATTTGTAGAATTTGCTGAAGTTAAATTTTTAAAAGTTTATACATTTATGAAATTGTTGATTCATTTTACATGCAGAGTATTCATAAAATAGCCAATAATGCATTAAGTTAAATAGAAGTAATACAATATTATGATTAATGTCACATAGGCTAGAATTGGCGAGATTGTAAGAACCGAGTCACCAGTTTTCACTCTTCATTTTAAAGGGCTCGATTACCAATGCGGTGTTTAAAGGATTCGATTATTTGTGCGGTGTTTAAAGGATTCGATTATTTGTGCGGTGTTTAAAGGACTCGATTATTTATGCAGTGTTTAAAGGACTCGATTACTGGTGTTTAAAGGACTCGATTACTAATACGGTGCTATACTACCAAAGAAAAATAAACTAGAAACAGATACGAGTATTTTGACAGAGTTAAATTGTTATACGAGTATTTTACTGTAGACATATAGTCACTTTTGAATTAAAATCGAGCTTAATCGAGTGTAGTTCTTAGTGAAAAAACACAAACGTGGTCATGAATCTGTCAAGCCTAAGAAAAGATATGCCGAAGGAACACTTTTTAGCTGAGCTATTTTCCATCCAAGGCTTGTCTCTTCATTACGCAAAATGACTTTATAGAATACTTTAACATTTTTCTTAAAATGGATCTTGATCGTTTATTAGCAAACATCAGATAAATTTTATATTTATTGTTTAGTGATGCGAAAATCTTTCAGTAACGAGATATTCCTATTCTTAACTATTACTTACGTGATTGCTTAAGTTGCTTCTTCAGTTAATTTTTATCAACTAATTCTTTTCTTTGTCATGATTCGGGAATGTGAAATTGGAATAAGTTCAGAAATTTGTTTCGTAATTGGAAGTATGGCATTTTATTAACAGGTAAAAATTGACTCAATTTCAACCAATTGTTCTCTTTTACCTGAATGTAAATATGACTTACTTTTCGATTCTTCTACTAACCAATCATAAATATTTCAAGCTGCATTATGCTATTTAATAGAGATGGGAATCGAACCGAACCCGAACCGAACCTAAAACCTAGAATTTTGACCGGACCGAACCGAACTCGAACCCAGACTCTGACCGAACCCGAACTGAACCCGAACCCAGACTCTGGCCGAACCCGAACCGAACCCGAACCCAGACTTCGTCCAAAACGAACTGAACCAAACTCTTTGAGTTTCTTTCTTCTTCACCAGCCTGACATTAAATAAAGATAGTAAGAACAATACAAATATATATATATATATATACGTGTATATTAGTTTTTGCATTTACATATCTTACAGTATCTAACAGCATATATTCAGGTAAGGCTGGTTCCGACACAAATTTTAATATGGTAGCGGTACAAAGGAATGGTAGCGGGAAGCGAGACGGGCCTACAGAAGACACTGGATAGTCTGAATGATACGGCATTGAAATGTGGAATAAAGATTAACATCAAAGAGACAAAAGGGATGAGAGTATTCCCAAAAATCTGAAAATGCTTGACTCAATCTAGGTGTATTTGTTCTTGTTAAATTCAAATTATGAATTTTTTCTAATTTTTTGTGTGCTACATTAAAATTGTTTGCAGCCAGATTTTAAAATAATAATATATGACTTTCTATATGTGTCAAGGCTATCTGGAGTAATTAATTTTGCACCATAGCAATGTAACAAATTTCATAACTATTTTCGTAACTTCATAATTGATCTGAGAGTTTCAAATTTGAAACCCTAATGTAAATTATGAAGCTTATTGCTGGTCAGTTGATAGCAAACGGTGTATATTATGGTCATTTTTCTATGGAAGTACACGTGTTTACAAAATCATCTTTATTTGACGTTTTTGTGTTACTAAATTGCACTTTGTCTCTGAAATATTGGATCAAATTTTAGCCAAGACATGTCAACTTAATAAACGTACCTAATATATAGGCCTATAGTGACAATAAAAATTTAAAAATTGATGAAGCATTCTATTTGCTCGTTATAATAAAGGAGATAATATAGTAAAGCGGGTTTTTGCGAAAGAAGCTTAGAATATGAAAATGACGTTTTCGTATGCTTTGTAGACTTCAAGAAGGCCTTTGACAGGATTGGATAACGATGATGAAGATCTTAAAAAGAATAGGAATTGACTGGAGAGATAGAAGATTAATTTTGAACTTGTACATGAATCAAAGAGCAGTAATCAAAATCCAACTAGATTACTCAGAAGAAGGTGAAATAGGACGTGGAGTAAGACAAGGTTGTAGCATTTCGCCGCTGCTGTTTAACATTTACGCTGAGGCAATGATGGAGAAAGCCATGGAAGACTTGGAAGAAGGAATAAAAGTAGGAGGGAATTTGTTACAAGATGTACGATTTGCAGATGACCAAGGAATGGTAGCGGTCAGCGAGATTGGATTGCAGAAGATAATGGATAGGCTGAATGATACGGCCCTAAGATATGGCATGAAGATTAATATAAAAAGACCAAGGTTATGAGAGTGTCCAATAATAAAGGTGAAGTTAATAGCACAATAAATGGTACGAAATTGGAACAGGTAAGGAGTTTCAAATATTTGGGTCATACTATAACCGATTATGGGAAATGTGAGACAGAAATATGCAGTAGGATTGCACAAGCAAAAGCGGCCTTTGGTAGTAGAAAAGAACTATTTACAAAAAGTCTAAAGAAAGACACAAAGATAAAGATTGTGAAAACTTTGGTTTGGACCACGCTATTGTATGGATGCGAAACATGGACCTTAAGGAAGGAAGATATTAGGAAACTGGAGGCATTGGAAATGTTGATTTGGAGAAGAATGGAGAGGATTAGCTGGACTCAAAAGGTTACAAATGAGGAAGTCCTAGAGAGAGTTGGCACAGATAGACAGTTGATAAATGCATTAAGAAATAGGAAGAAGAGATGGATAGGACACATTCTAAGGGGGGAAGGTCTATTAAAAGAGGTCATAGAAGGTAGAATGGAAGGAAAAAGAGGCAGGGGCAGGCCAAGATTAGGTATATTAGATGATTTAAAGACCCACTCATAAGTGGAAATGAAGAGGAAGGCGGAAGACAGAGAAGAGTGGAGGCGTTATGTACCATGGACCTGCCAGTAGGCAGTGCACTTAGAAAATAAAGGAGAATATTTCAGATACAATAGTAAAGCTAAATATCTACATGTTTATTTACCATAAACCATTTTAAACTTGTTTGTCATAACCATGATTATTATAAGTAAAGTTAAACAATTGCAACATTATCTAAACAAAACCATTTCGAACTCGAATCGAACTCTTACGAGTTGGACAGCAAGGCGAATCCGAACCGAACCCGAAACCCTTGTTAGTACCGAACCCGAACCGAACTTTCATTTTCAACGAACCAAACCGAACTCTCAACTTGTCAACTGCTAACCGAACCCTAACCGAACCGAACTTTCATTTTCAACCAACTGAACCGAACCCGAACTCTGGAAATTCATAAAATTCCCATCTCTGCTGTTTAATGCCTTTCAATGTTATAAAACATATTTTGATTTCTCTATAAGCATATCGTATTAGCTTTTTATGCCACTTAGCAATGTAACAATATGCAAGTATAATTATTTTATTCCATTTAGCAACATTAATAACATATTAGTCCGCTTTATGACACTTTTTGTCTTGAATAAATTTCACATTATTTATTTCTGCACTACTTGTTACTTTCAGAGCTGTCAGAGGAGTACTGTGAAGATACTGTCAGAGTACTGTGAAGATACTGTCAGAGTACTGTGAAGATACTGTAAGAGTACTGTGAAGATACTGTAAGAGTTTTGTCAGAGTAGTACCGGAGTAGTATCAGGATATTGGCAAAGTATTGCGTACTGTAAGAGTACTGTCAGAGTATTGTTAGAGTACTGTCGGAGTATTGAGAGAGTAGCGTCAGAGTAATGTCAGGATACTGACAGAGTATTGTCAGGGTACTGTTACAGTACTGTCAGAGTAATGTCAGAGAACTATCAGATACTGCTAGAATAATGTCAGAGTATTACCTGCAACTGGTCTAGAATATCGTCTAACACAGCGATTTGTGCTATTCAATAGCAAACAATTTATAATTTTCTCTTATTTAAGATTGGATTTACATCATGAATAATTCCAACTCATTTATTCCTGATCAATTAAAGAATGAAACGACTGACGTTGCTGTTAAATCTACTCCTTTTGGAATTTCTCAATATATAGTCATTGCTTACATATGCGCTGCTGCAGTAGGGCTTGCCGGAAATATCACCGCCATGTTAATCATAATAATTCACAAACCTATACGAAATCGTCTACCGAACTACTATTTTATCAACCAAACCTTGGTAGATTTGTTAGTTTCCATTGTACTATTGCCGACAATAATTCCCAATTTCGGTTATTCGAACAATTGGTTATGTATGCTGTGGCAGTCCAAGGCGATCTTCCTCAGCCTATTTATGATCTCTGTTTACAATATTGTTATACTTGCCGTGGAGAGATACGCGGAAATAGTTCATCCGATAAAGCACCGACTTTGGATCAACAGGAACAAGGTTCTAATCTCAATAGCGATGATATGGATTCTAGGATTTGTCCAGAAGTTTGCTTTCATGTTACCAGCAACTCGGCTCATCAAAGGAACGTGTCAAGTGAATAAGTTCTACATCAACAGTGCGGCAATGAGTGCTGCCGGTCTAATAAACTGCTTTTTCGATTATATTTTACCAGTGGTGATAATATCGTTCTGTTACGTGAAACTAATGAGAGCCTTGCAACAGAAAGTTGAACCATCACTTGCGGTTACTCCTAGTTCAAAACTGTCTCGAGCTAGAAAAAATCTTCTTGTAACTCTATTCTGCGCAGTAGCTTGCTTCGTGGTCTGTAACACTCACAAGCAGTTGTTGCTTATACTGAAATATACTCAGATTATCGATCTTGATACTTCCGCATTGAACTTCAACATTGCCCAGGTGACGGCCTTCATGAATGCAACAGTGGAGCCCTATCTGTATCTGATCTTTCATAGAGAATTTAAAAACGGATTTCAAAAATTAGTCTATCTCGTTACAGGAAGATGTCGGGCTATTGACAGACAGCAAACTGACGTATCAGGTACTGGAAATTCAGCTAAGTCATGAAGTTAGGATACTACAATGAAATCATCATCATCTTCCCTTAAATCCCAGTTTAACCAGGGTCGGGATACGAATAGACTTTCTCCCTGTACCACACCATATCATCAGTCAATCCCTATTTTTCATGTCATTCTTAATTGCCGGATCCCACGTAGGATACTGCAATGAAATGCAAATTAGAAGCTGGAATTAGATTAAGTTATAAGTTCGAATTTTTAGACTTCATAATCTCAGTGAAATTCAGCTCAATGTAAAACGTCTGACCCAACGAAACATGCTGTTGCAAAATCCTTCAAATGTGAGAGCTCTATTAAAATATTCTCACGATGTACTTGCGGAACTTAACTTTACACCTAAGCTGAGACTAACCTAAAATATTTTAATCACTCAATTAATCAATCAATTAATCGATCAATGATATTGTTCTACGCATTAAACATGATTCCACAACTAGGTCAATGTTCCCTTCGAAGATCTCATATATTTTTGATATTTGATTACTATTTTCTTTTCATTTAAGCATTTGACGAGTGCGCGAGCCACAGTGAATCCTTTCCATGATTAATCGTCGCTGTTGATAACGTCAAATATCAGCAATCTTCTGTACATGATTTATCTTTCTGGACACTGGTTGATATCCTTCAGTTGTTGACCGACTTGGGCATTGATCCCAAGCCAATTGCTTCCAAGGCCAACACTAATCGTTACTACATATCCCCTTGTAATATACATGTAGAACAAGTTTTTTTATTAAAATGTAACCCTTATCGAAGAATAATATACACAATGGCAATGTAATTATGAATTTAAATCTCATATCAACAACCGAACATCTTACATGCGTACATTCAATTTTCTTGTATTTTTAGAAATGTTAAACTTTTTGACCTATATTTTTGCGTGTTTTCTTTTTAAGTTGTCGAAACATACTTCCTTCTTCAGTAATTAGGTCCACTTGAGTGTGCTTCTTTATTGCTAAGATATGCTAAAAACTGGAGACTATTTCAGTTTATCTGTTAATTACAAGTAAAAAGTCGCTCTAAGATGGTAATAAAATTTGTTCGCTGAATATTTGTGAGTAGATCTTGAATTAACTAAATTGTTACTAAATGTAACAGATTCCGAGCAGCAGATCTTCACGAACGTGACAAATCGTAAATTTAAATTTGTCAAATAGCAATATTAATATTTTTTTAAAAGTTATGCCTTAAATCTCAACAAATGGAGCATCTTGGAAGCCTAGCGACGATGCAGCAAGTCTTGTAAATCCCTGGCAAACAAATCTTCGGAGTCTGAACTACTAAAGCAAAATAGTTAAGAAAATTTCTGCACTTTTAATCCAATCATTAAAAAATGACTGGATGAATAGGCTTAAAGAATTTTTAAAATGAAAATAGAAATGAAAAAAGAATGAAAAAGAAAAAGAAATAAGAAAATAAATAAGTAAAAATAAAAAATAAAATGAATGCAGAAATTAAATGAAAAGAATTATACGAATATTAAAGCTCCGCTAGAATGCAGAAATATAAATTGATCAATTTCTTATTGATTTTATATTAATACATGCAGATACAAGTAAAAGCAGTTTGAATTATGAATTCATTTGAAGAACCCTGTATGTACATCACTTAAAGAACATACCGCTTAGCGTTAGCTGAAAGCTTCAGGGATTTAACGCCTGCTTCTATGCAGAAGAAGACATCAGGGACGTTCAAAGCAGAATATGCGAGAGTTTATTTTATTTCAAATCGCCGAATAAAACGGAATTTATATTCTAGATAGAGAGTAGTTAGGGAAAGGATTTGAGGCAAAGTTGAGAATCTCTTTATAATCATCTCAACGTGCAAATCAAAGTACTTCAGGGCAATTGTCTGAAGTTAGGTTAAGAGCACTTCACTTAAATTAAAGTTCAAATGTCAAACCTAAACGTAACACTACAATGACAACAACAAAAATAACACTACAATGAAACACTAAATAAATAACACTACAATGAAACACTAAATAAATAACACTACAATGAAACACTAAATAAATAACACTACAATGGAACACGGAATTCTACTTTCGCGGAAATTAATTAACTACTTAAAGGTCAAGTAAAAAATAATCAAGACATTAATCTATGAAAAACGGACGTTAAACACACTAAGCAAAAGGGTTCAACTATACTACGTATATATTGCATATGATCTTTCACAGATGCTCACTATTGATTACACTATGATATCAGAGAAGAAAGAGGAACCGAACTACAGGCTATCGATTGCTTAGCAGTTCGCTAGTAACTAGTAACTTTAGCCAAGAAACCGTCCTCATCTTTATAGAGCGACTCAAGTATTTGACTAATTGTCTAATAATTGACAACCTAATTACACTCGACTTCTTTGATTGCATCTGACATGATGCACTGAATGTGGACACAATAGTAAGGGGAGATTTAACGTCCTATTCTTCGCTCGATGAAAATATCAGTGACGCTAAGTGATGGCGGGGAAATTTCGTTTAAATTTCTACTCCAAATTTATCAAATAGGGACTAATTTGAAACTTCAACGAGCCTCTTATTTAGCTGATTGAAGTAGCTGATTGAAGTAGCTAATTGAAGTAGAATAGCTACTAATAGTTTATCAGTCGACAAATTGTAAACGAATGCATCCCTAGCAGGTTTGACAATGGCATGGAAGATTTACTGTATATCTGCGCGGCTAATATGGGGGTTGTTGTAGTGAAACCGACGACGTTATAAGCGATTGAGACGTTCCTTTTCTGTGTATGTCTCTATATGTCTGCGTGTGTTCGTGTCTCTGTGTGTAAAAACGTTTATTGTTAAGCCCATAAGGGTTAATCTCGCCGTCAGTTTGATTGTTGATTTGCTCTCTCCTTATAATATTGTATTCAGACATTAATTGTTTACACGCGTCGATTATTCCAATTCAATGTTGACTTCTACCCTTTACAGAATAAATGTCTGTAGTTACGTTCTGCTTAGATCCTTGTATCCAAACCTCCTCTTCGATATATCTGTGACCTTCCTGTTTCATATCTGTTAGTAAGTGTAAAAGGGTTACTCTAATCAGTTGATTGATTGATCATCTCACATGACATTACCTAAATAATAATGCCCCGGCGAAAAAACGTATGGGTTGAGAAGAGCGAGTCTATGTGGTTAGCCGTTGGAAGAACCCATAGGTTCGAAACTTAACGTCCCGAAGAGAGTGGAAGTTTAAAACTCGAGGATTAAGCGTGAACTAGGAGGCGGTTAATTTATGTATTGATTAAATTGAGTAACTTTTGAAACTGTAACCTTACTATTACTGAAAAAGTTGATATTTGGAATTAGACACTAGACAAAGATATGAAGGAGCAAACCAACGAAGTATTAAAGAGAACTTCTTATATACCTATGGAGCAAATGATAAACTTTAGATTTTAGTACATGACTGTTCTGAACGAAACAGAGTATACGTGTGGTATGGTATGAATAAAGTGTTTTGTTAGTTTCGCTTTTACGATTAATTTCGATTTTTATTTCTGTACACATAGATTAATATTTATTGAATTTATTCTCGCATATGGGGCACACGGTATGCAGATCACTGCCTACTCTCAGCCTATAGGCCTAACCGAGAGTTAGGCAAAGAGCGTGGTAACAACACGTCGAATGTTTCTGTTACAAGAGGTTGTGTATTATTCGCATTAGACCCTGCGGCGATCCGAAATGTTATTCAGGGGCATACTAAAAATGCAATAAATTAACTTAAATGAAAGAAAATAATTAAATCAAAAATCAAAAATCAAATTAAATTATAAATTAAATAAAGAAAATTAAATTTAATGCAATAAATGAAATGATTTCAATCATTTCGTAACCCAATCAAACTAAATTAAAATAAAGCCTAGTTTAAAACATAGTTAAAGACAGAAAAAATTATTTTCCACCGAACTACAGCCGAAATGTAAACGTGCATACAAATACAAATACAAACGTGCATACAAGTACAAATACAAACGTGCATACAAATACAAATACAAACGTGCATACAAATACAAGCGTGCAAACAAATGTATGCACGTTAAAAGCATTGTGCATTATTGCATAATGCTTTTAACGTGCATACACATGCTATTTTGATCATGGTATTCTGTAGATAGAGTGGAATTGTACTGTAGTTCTTCAGCAGCACAGTTGATCTGAGCGCCGCCAACAGATACAACTGTCTGTGTTCAAAGCTCTGGACTACCACTGCGAGATTGAGCTTTATATTACGTTGTAATATTTTGTCAAAATTTTGTCTATTTACGTGTGCTTGTAATTATCTTCTATGGCATATGCTGTGTTTTGATCTAGTAAACATATTCTCTCTATCTCTCTCTCTCTCTCTCTCTCTCTCTCTCTCTCTCTCTCTCTCTTTCTCTCTCTCTCTCTCTCTCTCTCTCTCTCTGTCTCTCTCTTCTCTGCTCTCTCTCTCTCTCTCTCTCTCTCTCTCTCTCTCTCTCTCTCTCTCTCTCTCTCTCTCTCTCTCTCTCTCTCTCTCTCTCTCTCTCTCTCTCTCTCTCTCTCTCTCTCTCTCTCTCTCTCTCTCTCTCTCTCTCTCTCTGTGTCAGTGACGGAGCGAGCAATGAATTTGAAACAAATAAATAAAATATAAAAATATACACGCATTATAGTGAAATGATCAACTACGTTGATATCTCTCACTTTTAACATCACATGTTTAAACCGTTAGGCAATTTAGACTATTTTTCGTGTAACCAGTCCAGTGAATATCCAAGATTTTAACTACTATCAGATCAGAGCGACTGGTATTCGAACCCACGCAAAATGTACCTCTGATAAACGCAGTATGATACCTAACCCGTATCAACTCAGCCATATCAACTAAGCAACGAAAATTAAGTCAATTAAACAATCACGTTAATTTCACAACCCTGTACAGCTTCAAACGATTTGGTGGATGGGGGAAAGTTAACGCCATCCTCCTACGGTTTGCCACAGAGCTGCAGGCGATTCTCCAAGCCTACGCAGGCTGTTCTCTTTCAAGCTTATTGTTCTGTAATCATTTCTCTCATTCGTTCAGTCGATTTCAGGCCAAACAGTCGACCGGTGAAAACTTTAGCACTTTGAAGGCCTATAGCTTATATCCTGTTGTTATCAACGAACCGTTCAGTTGAATCATTAGGTCATACCTCGTGAAGGATATCTCTGGAAGATTAATCGAGTTTCTTGCGGATATCGTAAGCGATGGGTGATGATGAACATTCTGCTAAATACATAGAAGGTAAGAGTAGTGCTGGAGTTGATTCTTGCTTAAAATGTAGAAATGTCTGTCATTCTAAAAGAGTTTCATAATAAAAACGAAAGGCAGCTCTAGATACGCTAATGCCGCCTGTAGGTAAGCCTATGGAAAATTTAATAATATATGGAGGACAATAAATATATAGAAGTATAGGCCTATATAATAAAATAGTATAATGATATAATATAACAAAAGAAATGCAAAAATATAGAAGGTACATCACCACCGTCTGAAGCCGGTGGCGATGTCGGTATCCAACTGCGGATCAGTATGTGCGGGATTCAAATCCTGGGATCACCCGTCACTGATATCTCTTTCGAGATATGAAACTGACGTTAACATCAGCTTTACAGCATTTTTACAAAGTAGTTCAAGTGATTTATTAATTATCATAAGGGTACAAACTAACTAGTAGTAATACAATTGTAGGCCTAATATAACAAATATCGATCAATGTGAATTCAATAACTAATTCTTTGTCTGAAGATATGCATGTGTTTACTGACTAATCTCTGAAAGGTCTGCCATTGCGAATGTCTGAAGTGGCTTTATACGTACAGTAAAAATAAATGTAGCCTGACCTATACCATAATAATTAAGTCACATTTTTAGTGGACTTGAGCAAATAGTTAGTACCACGTGGTTGAAAAATTTAAACCAAGTCGAGCGTAATTTATAATGCATGATTATTATTTCATAAAGTAACAAAACAGTACTTTATTTCATAAAGTTAACGGTTGGTCTATTTTTCAGTGACCGGGACACAACACGAGGCTGTTAATTATTTTAAAATGATGAAAAAGTGACGAGAGTGTCCAATAATAAAGGACAAGTTAATATCACAATAAATGGTACGAAATTCGAACTGTTAGCAAAAAAATTAAGATAGTGAAAACTTTGGTTTGGACCACGCTATTATATAGATGTGAAAGATGGATTTTAAAGAAGGAAGACATCAGGAAACTGGAGGCGTTGAAAATGTGGATATGGAGTAAAGCAGAAAGGAGGAGCTGGAATCAAAAGGTTACAAATGAGGAAGTTCTGGAAAGAGTTGGTACAGATAGACAGTTAATAGATGCATTAAGATATAGGAAGAAGAGTTTGATAGGACACATTCTAAGGGGGGAAAGTCTACTAAAAGAGGTCACAGTTGGCAGAATGAAAGCAAATAGAGACAGAAGCAGGCCGAGATTAGGAATGTTAGATGATTTAAAGATCCACGCATACGTTGACATGAAGAGGAAAGCCTAAGACAGAGAAGCGAGGAGGCGTTATATACCATGGACCCGCCAGGAGGCAGTGCACTAAGAGAGAGAGAGAGAGAATTACTTTAACGAATTAGTTACGAAATAATTAGGTTTGAACCCGGGCGCATCAATTAATTCATCATCATCATCATTATCTTCCCTTAAATCCCAGTTTAACTAGGGTCGAGTCGAGACACGAACAGACTGTCTCAAATCCACTCTGCCCTACATCATTTCATAGTCTATCACGTATTTGAGACTTTTCCATTCGTTTAGGCCACATCAATTAGTTATTCTTTGTTTATAGTTCAGTACCTTACCCATACAAAACGAAGTTCGGTTTTAAAATACATCATGCGCAAAAGCTTGGCCTATATATCCGGCATCCGGTGCAGTAGTTAATTATAGGCCACTATGTGAGCAACTGATATATGCTGCACAATATATTATCAGCTTCTCGAAGGTTGTAAGTTTAAGAGTGTAAGAACTTTGGGAGCGTTTCTGAATCCTCGAGAGCTTGAGCGAAAGTCTGAACATTTATGATTTTAAAACAGCATGTTGTTTTTCGATTGTTATCTTTTGTTATTACAACATTACATTCGAGTTTTAGACACTAAATGCGTACGTTCTAAATTTAAACCGTATATCGCTTTTTAATAATTGTGTATGAAACAGAAATTATTTATATTTTGTATTTCCAAATTTACAAATTATTGACCCTCCAATGGGGAATCCTGTCTCTGTATATTCATGTAGTTTTTTATGAGCATTGCTCATACAAATGCTAGAGCGTGCATCTAAATATTTGTAGTATTGTATGAAGTGCAAAGTGTATTCCATATGATACAACAAACAACAGAAAATAAACAATATAGAAAGCAAAAGTGAATCCTATATCATTTATTGAGCTTTTCTCCGGTTTATTATGCGCAATTGCAATTATTGAGCCAATTGTAGCAAACATGCAATTTATGAAGCTTATAATGTAGTCAATTACTATTTATCGACTACCTTTAGCCCACAATATTATCACAAGAATTACTAACATTTTAAACTTTTTTAAAAAATTATACAGATTGTATGGCTTAATAGCTAGCACACTTGCCTGAAAAGCAGGAGACCGTCCATTCGAATCCCAGCCTGACCGTTTCTAACAGTACCACTTGGAATACAGAAACACATCTCATACTTTGCCTTATAGCTTTTACTAATAAAATTCCTAGGCAAAGCACAAATCTCTATTTGAGCGATGCCTAAACGGCTCTCCAGTATCTGGGTCACTGAATCAAGAACTGAATACAAACATTTTCTCTAACTAAGCTACTCTTAAATTCTTCTAAAACTATATACTGTTGCAGAACAACTAAAAATAAGAAAAGTGCAAACAAGTCATTCGTACCATTTAACATCCCTGGCAATTTATTTATGTACAGAGTTACGAGAAGCCTTCAGTCTGTTTGACAAAGATAACGACGGATGTATAACAGCTAAAGAAATAAAGACTGTCATGCATGGCTTACGGCTGGAAAGTTCTGATCAAGAAATCGTTGACATGATCAACAATGTCGATGTGGACGGTAGGCTATTTTCTTTCTTCTTATTTTTGTTATGCTACTGGATTTCCCCGTATTTTGTCCGGGTTGTTTGAAGAATTGACCAACCGGTGACTGCACGTGTCGTATAAGGCACTAAGATCCACACCAACGTCAGAAAGGGCATTCGGTTGGTGGGCGCCTAGGCTCCAAAAATTGCTACAAAAATTTAAACTAATTAAAAAATTTAAACGAACGGAAAAGTCTCAAATAGGGGATTGACTGATGGATGATATTATGTAGGACAGAGAGGATTTGAGACAGTCTATTGGTATCCCGACCCTAGTTAAACTGGGATTCAAGGGAAGATTATGATAATGATGAGTTTTTGTTATGCTACTGGCAGCACTGAATGCAAAATATTATAAAATACTTCTACCAAAAAATATTCGATTTTGACGGTACGAAGGATTCTTTGAGAGATCACCTCAACTCTATACATTTGCAGCAACTCTGTACTTGCTGCAAAGTGATCTTTGACAAAGAATGATTCTCGTATTCTTTTATTCAAGACGTAGTTCTTACAATTGTTTTACTCTTCAGTACTAGAGATTTAATTTCAAAGGAAAACTTTAACAAAATAGTTGAGTATATAATATACAAACAAAAATATAATAAAACAAAATATAATTATATAAAATATAGTAAAATTTAGTTGACACTCTGACGTGCAAGAATTTCTTTCGAAATCTCTTTGATTTATCGTATTATTATCATAAACCAGGTCGTTTGCTTTATTCCAATAGTTCCTTTAATCATAAACAAGGCTTCGTATAGTTTCCCTATTCCATCTATTTTATAACTTTTTACAATAGGCAAATGAGATTACATTTGTAGTTGTTTAGTGTCTTTCTTGAATATACCCCTTTGTGAAAATACTCCTCTCTGAATATACCCTCTGAATATAGAGTAAAAATACTCTTCTGTGAAATTACATTTTTACGATTTACTCGTTTATGAATATTGTCATTTTTTAATATACTCTTTTGTGAATCTCTGCGAATATATATACTCTTTTTAATATTCTCTTATAATATAAATAAACTCTTTTATGAATTAATTCTTTGAAAATATTCCTTTTGTGAATTTAAGCTTTTGTGAATATGCCATTTTTGAATAAACACTTAGTAAATCCATCAATTCCAATCATTGTTTAACACCGAGTCATCCTCCATTGCGTGGGACTGTTGGTATGATATCGCATCCGATGTTTTCTTTTATCTAGCTGCCCATCGCTTTACCAGCATTCAAACAATACCAGGATGCTGAAAGATGATAGGTCCCGGATAGAGATTAGCTCGACCAGGTTTAGAATCTAAATTCTAAGAAGTTACTAAATTGAAGACGTTAAAAAAACCCACAAAAACTAGAGTTTCGCTGTGAACTAGTCATGTATACTTTTGACTTCCTCGTTGCCTTTAAGTTAAAATTCTTTATCTTGCGAAATCAAACAATCATCAGTTCCTTGCGTTCTGTACAGAACGCAAGGGACTGATGATTATTTGATTTCGCAAGAGAAAGAATTTTAACAAACAATACCAGGGTGCTTATAGCTGGATTTGTTAGAATTTGATTTGGTGAAGACTTTAGTATGCTTGAGGGTTTCTAGAACATTTCAGGCTAAGCAAAATCTACCAGCCACTCCACGTATCAGTTATATGCTAGACATCTGGCGTTTGAATATATGCATTGAACCTACTGAGTGTTTATCTGAAGGAACACCCACTGATTGTGGATGCAACATTTTATGTAAAAGAGTGAATAAAAGAATGTATTACGTATGCCTAACGTAATGTTGACAATGAAGGTACGATATACCATAGTATAGCATAATATGCGGCGGTATGGTATGTCATAGTATAGCATAGTATGCAGCAGTACTCTCAGCAATCGTATAGCATGGTATGCAGTGGCATGGTATGAGGTACTATAGCATGATATGCAGTTGTACTGTCTGCCATAAATATATATATATATATATATATATATATATATATATATATATATACTGTATATATATACTGTATATATATACATATATATATATTATATATATTATATATATATATATATATATATATATATATATATATATAGCATAGTATACAGAGGTATGGTATGCCATATTATATAAAGCATAGTATGCAGCGGTATGGTGTGCCATAGTATCGAATAGTATGCAGCGGTATGGTATGCCGTAGTATAATATAGTATGCAGTGATATGGTCTGCCATAGTATAGCATAATATGCTGTTGTATGGTATGCCATAGTATAGCATAATATGCTGTTGTATGGTATGCCATAGTATAGCATAAAGTATTATATATGTATAACGTATTATGGACAATGTATGTGCACTACAATTGTGTACAATCGCTGATTCGTGTACCACAGTATGCCTACAGCTCACATGCTCTCACTTCGTAAAGCCTGCACTTCAATACCCTCCAGGCAATTCTGCCTATTTTTCGATACTTTCTCTTTATTATAAATTAATAATATTTATCTTAGTTTGAAACAGATGTGTTTTATCATATCGTCTAAGCTATAAACACGTGAGAGAGCCCGCATACAGCGCTAGATGTGTGCAGCAGTCGTACTGAGATTTGTTGTAAAAGTTAGACAGGAAAAGAGTCTGATATTTGAGAGGCAGGTGTTGATATTGTAGGCCTACCTGTCTGTCTACGGCATCTTTAACATTGTGCTACTTGGAATTTACTATCAATGCAGGCATTGGTACATAAAAAACTCATATCAGGCATTATCAAGATATTTACTTAATATAAGATTGTATAGTTTTCCATGCCTTATCAGCTCCTGATTAGTCTCCTCCTACGACACGATCAGTTTACGTTTAGTTGCTTAATGTGAATCACACTATTGCAGTAATGATGTATTTCACAGGTGGACTGGTTAAATTGTAGCCGAATCAGAATAAACGTTTGCTCTCATGGAGCATATTTTCCTAATATTTGCCATCGACACTAGTGTTTTATTCTAGAAGTATCTATAGGCTATATTACATGTATATTACATGTATATTACATGTATATTGCATGTATATTACATGTATATTGCATGTATATTACATGTATATTACATGTAGGCTATATCCCTTTTGCAAAATTGCCAAAATTGTAGCTGCAAGGAATTGAAATAATACGTGGAATGCATTGGATAAAACTTTAGTCATCCGAATCTTTCGCTATTATTCGAGATATCACTGATCTAAGCCAAGAATACTTATTATTGAATGAAATGATTGGCTGATATTTCATGTTCTATACAAACATTTGAAGGTTATCTATTGTCAGCTGTGCCGAGCTTTGAAAACTAAGTCTAATGGTTTGATAATACGTGAAATTTCATCTACGTGAATGTTCTGTGAGATCACAGTATAAATGTACTTATTTAAATTCTGATCAACAGTTTACTAGTAACATTGGTTTTAGATGTTCATAGCACTTGTGTAACACGTTAAACTGGGGCATGGGGGAGGGAAAATTCCCCTCAACCGAAGTTTTATAGGAAACCTTCGGTCGAGAGGGAATTTTCCCTCCACCCCAGAGTATATATAAGTTCCGAGGGTATATAGGAAAATAATAATAATATAGTATACAAATATTATAAAATATCAATATTCTCAACCTAATTCAATACTTTACTTACACCATTTCTGAATGGGGTAATAAATAGTCTTTACTTTAAAATTGAAAACTTTGGAAGTTTTGTTATTGAGATTAACAAAATTTTTCAATCTTTTAGTATAGCTTCTTTGCACCTTCCAGAATTTGATAAATAGAGAGAGAGAGAGAGAGGGAGGGAGAGAGAGAGAGAGAGAGAGAGAGAGAGTGCGTGTGTGTGTATGATACACTTATTTCAATCTACCCTGAAGAAAAAAAGTTGCTAATTGTTCAGTGTTTATTTTAAATCCATTTGCTCAGATTTACTGTGGGATGATCTGCACGCGAAACCTAGACTAGACGCGTTGGATCAGAGAGAGCTAAAGTATAGAAGATATACGCAGTCCTAATTCCCTGCATTACTTCAGGCTTTCTTTCAGTTTCTATTTATTAACCATAAAGTGAAAATAGCAATGAATTTCCAATAATGAACCGATGGTTCTGAAGAGAGTTGGCACAGATAGACAGTTGATAAATATATTAAGAAATAAGAAGAAGAATTGGATAGGACACATTCTAAGGGAGAAAAGTCTACCAAAAGAGGTCATAGAAGGCAGAATGGAAGAAAAACGAGGCAGGAGCAGGCCGAGATTAGGTATGTTATATGATTTAAAGATCCACTCATATGTGGACATGAAGAAGAAAGCGGAAGACAGATAAAAATGAAGGCGTTATATGCCATGGACCTGCCAGTAGGCAGTGCCCTGAGTGAGATTCAATATTGCATGTATTTCATGGTTACTTGAGAAAAGTCAATAATTTCGTTGCAGTTTATATGACTGCAACGAAATATGCGGTTTATATGACTTGCGAAATATATACATGTATGTATATCTATACTGAATTTATTTGAGCGAATATTATTCTCCGATAAGGTTAATAATACGTAACTTGAATCGAGTATGATTTGTTAAATGAAAAGCAGATGTTAGACTATACGAGATGAATGATATTTACTTGTAAACAAGAATCCAGCTGAGATGAAATAGCTTGTATCCACGGGCTGTCGTGGAGATATCGGAGTTGAACTATGGTATATCACATTTTTAAGTGGCGATATGCAGAAGGTTTCTCAAAGCAGAATTAGAATTAGTCTATCCTGGTACCACGGACTGTGCATAAGTGAATTTTAGTTTATTCAAAATGGCGTCCACCGCCAGGCCCCCTCTTACTAGCCTACACCTCAAAACCTCCTTCTTGCTTTGGAAAAAAGCTTTGGAAAAGATTTCACTTATAATGTTTGTCTTCTATTGAGAAAGAATTGAAAGGTCTCTGTATATCATATCATCACTATCACTAAATTAACCAATTAGAATTATTCTTCAATAAAATTAGGATATTGATATAAATATGGTCAAAGTGGCTGGAGCCAGTGGCGACGTCGGTAAGATATTCGACCGCAGATCAGTATATGCGGGGTTCAAATTATGGGCTCTCCCGTTACTGACATCGCTTTCGAGTGAGGAAACTGACGTTAACGTAAGCTTTACCAGCTTTAATTGAACTAATTCATTTAAACTAATTCATAAATTGGTATGAAGAGAAAGGCAGAGGATAGAAATGTAAGGAGGAGTTATATGCCATGGGCCTGCCAATAGGCAGTGCACTAAGAGCGAGATAGAGAGAGAGAGAGAGAGAGAGAGAGAGAAGACTATAAGCTATCCTAGTCGGTAGAGAACTTACTTTTATATGTGTCGTCAGGTCCAAATACGATACTGGTTCTTTTTCAGTCGTTTACAAAAGTTTGTCTAGTTACTCCGAAGCAGTTGTTAAGCAGTTGAAGCCGTTGTTAAGCAGTTGCAGCAGTTGTTAAGCAGTTAAAGCAGTTGTTAAATAGTTGAAGTTGTTGTTATACAGTTGAAGCAGTCGTGGCTCAACTTTAATGTCATTCAAATTATATGATGCTGTTCTAAGTTGTTTAATAATAACATAAACGACGCTGCTTCCACTTTTTCCGTTTATTATGTAGATCTTCTGCTGTAAAATGAATTACTCTAGTGACAGTAATCTTTTTGTCTGCAGCGGAAATTAGATACACAAACCACGCAAAAGTTACTCGTTGCCTGATGATATATATATATATATAAGAAGAGTGTAATCCGAATATGTTGTTTGTACAGTTTGAGCTTTATTATTTTAGACCCAGTCTTTCAATACTTTCGTAACTATGTCAACTAAAATATTTCAGCATTCTAGTTCTCATATTAATCTCACGACAGTACCGTAGTCTGATGAAACAATCAGTAAAAGCTGTGGCTAACCTTAATAGATCTTCTAGTTTGAAATATTTATTTTTGCCTTAATGACTCTACCATTAGGTTATTTTACTTTAGATTTATTTAGTATTCATCGATATTTGATCGAATTTCACAGTTATCGTACTATACGAATATGAATTAGCTCTAGTATGCTAGAGGTAGTTTTCCAAGGTATTTTCACGTTGCCTTCCTTAGTTTGTGCCTGTCGTCCCTCATGACACATATAGTTAACGGCTAGTCTATTTTTTAGTGTGCAGGAACCCGAAACTGGAATTTTATGCTATAGTGTAACATTTATAATCTAATATGATAATCTCGCTAAAATCATCATCTGCATGTAAATAAACGGGAACAATTTATATTTCTAAGTATTGCAGGCTTAGATGCCCCAGTTTGTAGCCAATGTAACTGACAAGCTGCAGGACTAGAGGTCGAATCTCTGTTGAATATCCCTTATATACACTAATATAATTTTATCAGCTATTTGATAGTAACATATGTGAATCTTATGTTATATTTTTGTCATAGGTAACGGTACCGTAGATTTTAACGAATTCCTACAAATGATGTCAAAGTCAAGCTGTCGACGACTGACCTTGGAAGTTCAGAAGAAGATTGAGGAGGAAGAACTTCGCCAATCATTCAGAGTCTTCGATATCGACGCTAACGGGTTCATAGATGCGAACGAGCTGAAGATAACGATGTTTAACCTCGGTGAAAACCTCTCAGATAAAGATATTAAACAGATGCTCAAGCTCGCTGATAAAAATAAAGATGGAAAGATTGACTATGAAGGTATGGTTATAGTTGATAGTGGTTGTCTGCAGTGGTCATGCTCTTAATACTGAACCTATCATGACAAATATATCAAACAAAATAAATTACATATGGAAGTATGCCAAGTTTTTACAAATCACATACATACATGCGCAGACAAAGTTTAAGTTGAATTGCTTAGTATAATGTTCAATGTTAGCATTGATTTTTATTGTTTTGTTGTGTTTTTGTTTTTCTCCTCTCTGATCAAAATGCTCCATTTAATCTCATCGGTTAAACACAATAATACGTTACAATCAAATAAGTTATCAAATAATCAAATATCCAAATACTTAATAATTAAATAATAATAATTAATAGTAATCAAAATAATTATAAATAATACAAAATTAAAATAATAAAATAGTAAATATAATATTAATAATATGCCTAATAATATGCCTAGTAATTAGGCAAGTATAACAGTAATTTGAAAACAACCTTATAATAAGCAATGATGACAATAAAATTGCACCATATTTCGAATGTCCATCACATCATCGTTGCAACGGCAATAGCATAAAGAACATCGGCAAACTTTGATACCCAAGGCGAAAGGTTCGAATTTCAGCCGAAGCGTTTCTGACGGAAAGGACATTGACACTAGCTTCTGAGTCACTCATACGGACCTGGCCATTGATAAGTTCTAAGCTTCAAAGTTTTAACCCTTTCAGTTCGCTACTGTAATTCAGAATTACAGGCCTTTCTATCAGAATAGGTGACTTGAATTGGCTGATATTGTTCATTGCAGTCACATTTGTTCTGAATATAAAGTATATATCATGTAATAAAATTGTGAATTTATTATCTTTCTATTACTACTTAATGCATTAACTGACAGTTGTTGTGATGTTTATATTTTCAGAGTTTCTAAACATGATGTATCACAAATGATGTTCCTATGCTCTACATATCAGCTCACTCTCATCTTCTGCGACTTCCGACTATCTTATTTCAGCGCTAAATGATTAAGTTATTTACTTTGCGATGAATTTTGTTTTACTTGCGATTAAGATAATTTCCATGTAATACGAACATTCTATCACAAATAGACGTCTTTGCTTACAACCTGCAAATGCATGCGCGATATCGCATGCAGAAATTTCGCCCTCTATATATGCTATGTATGCTCGATATCAAAGCAGAAGTTTAGCTCTCTGGTACCTCCCAGCTTCACAGTTATCTTCTTTTAACCACTGTTCAGATATTTCTAATAATTTTCAATATAGTAGATTTATTAAATATTTACGCGATATATGTGTAACGCAATCCATTACAAAATCGAGCACTGAAACCACAAGTCTACGAGCAATAGATTCATTGATACAAATCTCAAATCCAGAAATCGATCCAACGAAGAAATGCTACAATTCCTACGTATGTAAATCTTGTCAGTAAAATAAATAGTGTAATTTACAGAGAAGAATCATAGTGCTCATTCATTCATAAATTTTCTTTTCTTTTCTTACTTCATTATATACTTCACTACTCTTCCACTCCGACACCTTCAGCTCTTCCACTCTTCATCTCTTGTTGTCCATGTGCCGGTATTTTAGATTCGTCCTGTACTTTCTGTAATGCTCGTTCACTATCAAAACTACGTAGTTCGTTTCAGACAACTTAAACGGCTGAGAATAGGATTTCATGTAAACTCTGAACGATGTCACATGTTGAAATCGACGCACTTAAATGCAAAAAATTGTTAGAATTATTAAAGTGTTACTTTCACTGTATAAGTCGACTGTTGTCTTTCATTCGTAATGGATCTCTTGACATGGTGTTTTCGCTGCCTCTAATCGTTAGAAAGGACAGCCATTTGAATCCCGGAAACTGCCCATATAACCCAGTCCCCTAATGTTAAAGGCCAAAGAGTAAAGCCTAGATTATCATCAGTTTTCTGTTATCATGGCTGTCGATGACGGGAAAGCTGCGGATTTGATCCCTGTATATCTCATTAAACGGTCGTGTTTAGCCAACCAATATTTTAGCTGCTCGATTCCTTGACTTGGTCGCAATCGTGACTTAATCATCACTGGCTGGAGCGAGTGGCGATCTTGAGCTCAACCGTCACTGATGTCACTTTCAAGTAAGGAAACTGAAGTTAACATTAGCTTTACCAGCTGTTTAGCCTTGTTCAAGCCTGGCTTTGGTATGTCTACCTTGACATCGTATATCTCTACGAAAAACTAAGTTGGCCCAGAGATTTATGAATCTGTGGTGTGTTTAGCAACAAGCTGCCATGCGAAGACCCTCCCAATTTAATTCCTCTCTAAAAAAAATTCCAAAATATTATTGTTTTTAGTATTCCCAATTCTTGAAATTTTAAACTTGATCGTCGTTGGTTTAATAAACGAAACAATAGAGCTATCGAATATTGCAAATGTATCGGTTAGTTCAAACAAAGTAGATACAGGTTAAAGCAACGAAAAATCATCTAGCAGTCTTATTTTTAACGTAACTAGAACATTCAATTCAAGCGTGATAAAGTCTGCCTGACTTAGATAGAAATGATGGAATCTACTTATAGTTAATAAGGTAGGTAGGCTATTAGTTAGTCTAGCTATATAATATGCGTATAAATATGTACGTAGAGCAAGTCAATTAATAATATAAAAAACTGAAGACATAACTTTGAGCCATACAAGAGTAAGTGATAAAGAATATCGTAACATTGTCGACTATTTGTGACTACAAGCAAGTGAAAACGCTGCATACTTTGTTAAAACGTTCAGGCCAAATAGTAACATATTTGTCAGACCATTAGGTAAGGGAATATCATCAGAACCTCTACGGTTTACCTCTAAGGTTTAGCTCGGTGGTTCAGTGGAATAGGTGCATGGCTTTAGATCATGAGGTTCGGGGTTCGATTCTGACTCGAGTCACTTTTATTTTTGAAGTTTTACTCATTTTTTTAATTTTCTTAGGAATATGTTTAGGATTAGGGTAAAGGTTGGGGGTTAGGGATATGGATAGTTTAAAAAGTTGTATTCAAATTACAATCACTTTGTTTTTTAAAGTCGATTCAACAATAACAATTAAGTCCTCCCACTAGGCTTCTTATTCCAAAACCTTGTCACCGTGTACATCGTTACCACTGAGTACCTAGATCTGCTCTAGCTGCCACTGGGCGATGATGTGCAAAGTGCGTAATAATCAAGGAGTGTACTGAATACGGTGAAAAATTAGACACACAGAATTGTGAAACGATCTACTATGATCAAATTCATCGTAAGTATCTGTTAATATTATGTACATTTTTACTGAACATAGCTTATGAATGTTTAAACAGTTAAACAGTTTAGTCAATAGGCCAGGCTATCAATCCAGTGAATGTCTGAGGTTTTACTACTCACTAGTTGGTTCAGCCTGGACCAACGACCTCGATCAGAAACTCTATAGAAATTTTATGACGTTACCAGTGAAGACTATAACAAAGGCAGACGATTTTATACCTATTAGTGTGTATCAATTATTACCACCTGTTCTGAAACACTTAATTAAAGCACTTCATTTTTAAAAGTTAATTGAAGCCGAGACCCCTGCTTTAAAATATTCCCTACAATCCAGATGGGCTGATAGATTCAAAGTTCTTCTTGTTGAGGAAACATCTTCAAAATCTCATTATCCTTAGAAAAAAGATAATTAAGAGTCCAGAAAAAGCCTTAATAGTGCAGATACATTGCATTATATGGTAAAGTTCCTTGACCTGTTTTTACAGTATTTTTCCAGTGATAAGTCACAGTTTGATTGCCGTTAACAGAGAAAAACTAAATAATAATTAATTTAAAAACTAAAGGTCCCTGCTAGAGTCTACTTTAAATTTCAGTATTTTGTAGCCGGAACACAAGACCCAGGTAGAGAGAGAGAAACAACCAAGAGCTTAACCTAATAAAATAAAACTAATGAATCATTCAGTCTAATTTATTTAATTAATGTACTATATTTAGTCTGCACTCGACAACATCAGATTAAGAAACCAGACGGGCAAGGAGTCCACACATAGACTAAGTAATTTGAACATAACATAACATAAACATCACGGCACACCGAGTCAGGAAGCACAGATGTTTGTTTAAGACCCATTTCCTCCTTCCTCTCCATGGTTATTAGTAATCGTTGCCTTTTGATGGCGCATCAATTGCAGCCGGCGCAGATTTAAGAATAACCTTCCATCACCCTGGGAATTTTTCCTTCCTAAGCTTTTACCAACACTCGGTCTTCCAAGGTGGTCACCCACAAAGTACTAACCGAGGTCGATGCAGCTTAACTTCGATAATTGACGCGCAACTAAACCAAGTGCGCTAATCCCGCCGTCATTGTGAACATAGTGAGATGCAGCTCAAAACGATTTGCAAACATTACAACAATAACAGGTAGTTATGATAGTTATAACGAACAACAACAACAGTCAGTTACGATATAACTGTAAGAATAGAATTACAAATATTTAATCACACTGAGAAAGGTTTAATAGTTTAATTTTACAGGATTAAAATCTTTACTCCCAGAATACTGTTTTAAATAATTCGACAATTGTCTATAATATACTCATGGAAATCAGCTAATGCTGTTAAATGCAGCGTATCAAATTAGTGGTAGGGTTAATCATTACTTCAAACATATGTCGCTATGTATATCAGTTACTCAGAGTAACCTCAGAGTATGATTTACCAACTGAAGTGGGATACAACATAAATTAGATATGCGCAGATAGAGGTCATACAACCGGTACGACATCGCCGCAATGGTAATAGAACCCATGACGATAATTGTCATGGTAACTGGATAACTAGGTCACGCATTGAAAATAGTATTTTTCACTTGTGATTCAGTTGGTCAAAGCCATTGAGTAGTGCGGAGTGAGATATAGTCCTCTAGTTTAGCGTATACTCGTACACTCGTTTAATTATCGTTGATACTGAAATAAGTTTGGCCAAGATTCCTTTTTATGGAATTCAGCCGACTGTTTGGTTCTATTCTGCCGAAATATTCAGATTTAAGAAGTGAAATAATTCGGCTAAGCACGTCTTGATTTATGTACGCTGAACCTATGTTCGGGGGACCTAGGGGATTTTTCGTTCAAATCTACCAATACTTGATCTTCTAAGGTGATCACCCATCGATGTACTAACCGAGCTCGACGTTGCTTAACTTCGTAGTTGACGCGCAACTTAACCAACTGCGCTAAATCTCGCTCCTATTGTCCTCTGTTTTTCTATCGACACTGCTACGCTAGATCGAAACTATGATGACAATGAATGATACACGTGAAGAAAGACAGAATTGAAATTTTAATAACATTATATATGGCGAACCCCTAACTGAGAAGCAGAAGTTGCTGAGAAAGAATATCAATAACTATTAACCGATGACTGTTGAATAGGTAGGTATATCGTACTGAAAATCTCATTATAAAACGAAATCGACTTCTTTTCCTCGTTGTGCAGCGTATCGTCATGATACTAGGCCTGTTGGTGATTTAGTCACTGTAGGCTGCTTGCAAACAATCGCATTATTAGTTATTACACACAGCTAGGCCTACCGTCTCCGTGCACAGGCCGGCTAGATACGTCATTTTGAGCTGCGAAATATGCAATTTGATAGTTAAACCTCACCGCTAACATCACAAATCATTAGATTCTATGACAGATATATGGCAACCAGCTAAATCTACGTACATTGTTTCAATTAAAATTAAAAGTATTGGTTCAAGTGCAAATAATATGTTATTGCAAGTCAAATCTGGCCGACTATTATAGGCTGTTTGATCTGAAGAAGTACTTTAGAGTTTAGATATTTTATGTAAAGTCGGGTATTTCAATTTGAAGCCGTACGAGTTGCAAGATAAGATAGACTGAGACATCAACAGATTGATATATTCTCATCATGGCGGATTTTATGAAGAAATTGTTTAACTCTTTAGGATTGGGCAAAGATGACAAGAAATTGAGCAATTTCCAGAAAGCCAAACTATTGCATGAGTTTCGCACATTCTACGGTATAATAGTCATCCTTAAAAATCAATCAATCATTCAGTATATTATATGCATATAAAGATGTCTCTATTAATCTGTATATTTATAACCAATAAGTTCTATTATTCTAAATTTTTGTTTTATTGTTTAAATTTTTTACAGCTGCATTAGTTGGCTCGTATAAAGATTAGTATCATAAAACTGATTTTCTTTTTCATGATTTTTCAAAACTGATATTTTTCAAGCAACCCGGACACAACACGGGGAAGCCTCTCCTATACAACGTTGCTCACTATTTATAACTTCTTTTAATCACATCGATCGATCAATCCATCAATTCTGCCATTCAATTATATCTTGGATCTATTTCGTCCTTATTAGCTACACTGGACGAGGTGAACCCGAATGACTGGCATTGTTTATCAGTTGACTATTATTTTTAATTTGCCAAACTTGATTTTTATTTCTTATTTTCATCACTATTTCAATTGATTAGCAGTTAAAGAAGAATAAGCTTGTGAGAGTGTCTAGGCAGCACAGGGATGTAAATATTACATTGAATTGGGATAGGTTGAAGGATTCAAGTATTCAGGCCACACCATCACGGATGATGGACAGTTCGAAACGGAAATAAAATGTAGAATTGCACAGGTGAAGGAGGCTTTCAGAAAGAGAAAGAACTACCAACAAAAGGCATTGGAAGGCATTGTGAAATAATTGGTGAGTTTGACACTTCTGTACGGATGTAAAAACGTAGATATTAAAGAAGAAAGATATCAGGAAACTAGAGGCATTGGAAAGATTAGTTGGACTGAAAAACTTACAAATGAAGAGGTTTAGATAGACAGTTAATAAATGTGATAATAAATAGAACGAAAAGCAAGATATGGCATATTGTAAGGAGGAGGTGGCTTTGCTAAAGGATGTAGAAGGAAGAATGCAAGGGAAGAGAGTTAGAGGAAGACCAAGACTTGGAATGGTGGACGATTCAATTTTCAATTTGATAACAATTTCATACATTGAAATGAAAAGGAAGGTTGAAGATAGAATTGGTGGAAGAGTTAACATGGGGTAACGGATTGTAAATAGACTAATAGATTAATTATCTAAATGAGCTGACTGCCGTGTAAAGAACGGTCTTGAAGTGCACTGCTATGGTAAAAATTAAAATTAGAGTAAAATAGGCCGTTTTGACTACGACTAATTCGTTTATTTATTGATCATCTACAAGGTGTTAAGATGATATTCTACTTATTTAAGATGATAACAGTCAAGCTGATAAAACATGTTATCTTTTTTTGAATTTTTCACAGATGTGAACAAAGATGGAAGACTAGAATGGAGTGATTTCCAGCTTGTGATAGAAGTATATTCTTATGCATTACGCTTTTTTATATGTAGCTTTGTTAATGTTTAAAATATAACGACAATTTAAGTGTTGTTTATTATTAACATCTATGGAATACATTAAATGTCAAGTTTATATTAAACCACGGTAAGTTTGGTGACAGGAAATTTCAACTTGTATATCGATTACGTCGAATACTAGAAATTAATATAGATAAAATTTATTATATGAAACTAATTTGATTCGTCGATATTCACACTATTGCTCTGATTACATAGATATAATCATGACATATCTCTGTAGCTTCCAACTACAAAAAATCTCTCCAATGGCATCAAATAAAACTCTCTTCTGAAAATCGTATATATATATATATATATATATATACAAGTCTAGGCCTATATAATATTATTTACATATATACCTGTACATGTGTGGCGTGCATGCATATTATATTCTAGACCGGCAAAACGACAGTGATATTATTTACTAGTGTTACAGAAAATCGTAATTGCAATAAAGTCATAATTGCAATGAAATACCTATCAATTCTAGTGTGCTTAGTCTTTTATTATATACCACTTCACCAATTCTATAGGTCTGCCATTTTATTAATATAATTGAAAAACTTGAAGAAATGTGCACTGACAATTTGTACAAATTTATAGTGGAACTTAGAGTCAGATAAGCAACCATATGTTTTACTTTATAATACATTAATCTCATTTTTTAATTTTCTTTATCGTTGGACTGTTTTTTGATATTTTCACAGTTTTGAACCTTCTTTTTGCTCTTCCGCCTGGATTTGTCTCAATAGTGCTCGATGTTGTCATGGACGGCAGTAGCACTCTAATTGTTATTATGTACGTTATAATTAATGTATATAGATCGAAAGCATCGCTATTTTTATAATAATTTCGTCGGCTCTAATTCTGTCCCTAAGTTTTATTTACAGCATCTGTCATCCCGTTTGATAGAACTTTTATTAAAGAATATTATGTATTGAACACGCCTTGTTCACAATTTATATATTAAGAATTATATATTATAGATCAAAAGCAAATATTATACAGCAGTTATTTATAAATATTAAGTGACGTAGGGTTTTTCCAAAGTTTTATAATAGATGATATAAGCCGAAGTTGTAAGTGGGCATAGCTAGATAATTACGCTGGGTATTTCCAAAGTGACGCAGCTGGCGCGTAAATCGACGAAGCGAGAAATGCTGTTGTTGGCTGAAGTCGATCGCTCGAGTAGTATATAAAGCGGCCGTCGATACATACAAAATCAGATTGGGTTCTGCGTGGTTCGTCTGCGCAGTAACTCAGGGAGGCCAGAACCTTCTACTCGAAAGTACTGGGAACCGAGGGAGGATAGTACGCAATATCCCAATCCCAAGGCAAAAGTACGATTAGTATACAGAAATCTGGTCTTCGTCTAGCCGAAAGCCTTCAAGCTCGCTTGTTAGCCTAGGCTTGTAGCCCCGGTATTTGTCTTGTTGTTGTATCGATTTGTTGCATTGTAGTGTTGGCGTCCCCCTGGGTAGGCCCAGGTAAGAGGCTGGTAGTCCACGGCAATACTCGGGTCGAGTCAACCTCTGCGGATATTTGCTAAGCGCCTGGGTCGAGTGTGTCTCTGCGGGCGAGGAGGCTGGTAGTCCACGGCATTGCCCGGGTCGAGTTCGTCTCTTCGGGTATTTGCTAAGCGCCTGGGTGGAGTGTGTCTCTGCAGGCGGGGGCTAGCGACGGCATTGCCTGGATGGAGTTCGTCCCTGCAGGCGGGAGCAGGATTACTAAATGACCAGTTGACTATCCACGAATTTCATAGTGACTACACGAAAGCCATTGTACCACCTTCAGCAACGACAGACGAGAGAAGGAACTACGGAAAGACCAATATTAAAAGGATAGGGAAGAATAAGTCTAAAAAGGTATAGGGAAGTTTATAGGGTAAAGAAGAATAAAGGTCGTCGCAGTTAAAATAACCAATCATAAAATTATCAACTACAACCAGTTTGAAGACTAAGAAGCATGGCAGAAACTTAACCGTAATCGCCTAAAATAAAGCAGCGTGGAGTAAGCTTCTACTCCCGGTTCTGGTCACCATATCACTTCGTCCCGAGAATCGCATTACGGAAGAGAATCTACGAAATAAGCAAGGGGTCGGCCCTCGAATTAACAGATAGAAGTTGAGCAAGGATAGGCCATTCGAGATGCAGCACCCTCGGTTCATCCTGACAAGCGGTACCTGAAAAAGATTATTTAACGTAGTAGCTGCTGTCTCGAATCGCTGCCGGTCATCCACCATAACATTCTAGAAGAACTTGAAGACGTGGAGTGAGTCCCCACTCCCGATTCGGGCCGGGCCGCCAAACCCGATGTCCCGGGTTCCCAGGACACAATATTGAGGGTGAGAGAAATACGTTCACTCGCTGTAACACGGGAGGCCTCGCCGGCCGAGCACGCTTTCGCAACCCCGTTCGTTACAATTTACAATATGTGCGCAGGATTTTTTAACTTAATGTTCGCAACAAGATATTGTAAACCAGTAAAACGTGAGATGGAGACGAAGCTGATAGTTGAGGCAGTGATTTGCTGTTAATTAATTGTCAATATGTCACAGGCAGTCGATAAACTAATAATGTGACAGCGACTTCAGTGTACTTACGGCTCTTCAATTCATTTCTGTTTCTATATTTTATTTTCTTCCCGCTCTTCTAACTTCTCTCTCAATCTCTCTCTCTCTCTCTCTCTCTCTCTCTCTCTCTTTCTCTCTCTGTCATTCTTTCTCGCCTTCTCAATCTCCTTCTCTAGGACGTTCCCAGTTGTCAAATACACGGCATAAATTCATCTTACCCTATCGAATATCTACCCTGTTCTCGCTCATTTACTAAGCGCATCACAGACTAACAATCTATATTATTTTCAATGGTACATTAGTGGCTTCATTGATCAATCAACTACTTGTTCAGTAATGTGATAGACACGCATTACACGTACACGTGTATTGATGTTATGACATTAACCTTGATTGTCTCTGAATGCAAAATATGGTCGCATGTTATTTTAATTTCAAGAAGGTTTACATTTTAATCCTTCGTTATTTAGGACCAGTAAATAATTTAATTAGTAATTGTAATTGTCCATTAAAGCAATCTTTAGACTGAATATCTGGATTTTGGAATTTGTACCGTTTTGTACCTTCTTTTTTCTCACCGGCTTGGATTTTCTCAGTAGTGTTCGATGTTGTCAAAGATGACAGTAACACTATAATTGCTACGATATGTTACCTTGAGACGAATATTTGTGAACATATAACTACAACGAATTTTGCGATTTAATTGGTTACAGAACATTTGTGAGAAGAGTGGCTGGAAGGAGGGTTCTCCAAAGAGCGAGCATTGCAAGAGACTCCTTGTTGAGGTCTGGAGGGAACTCCAGGATTCTGCTGATGGAGATATAGATGGAAGCGTATCTGAAGCGGAATGGGTCAATGCTCTGATGCCATATTATCTACATTATCTCGTTATCCTTTTGTTGACATCGCCACTGGCTAGAGCCATTGGGGATGTCAGTAAGTTATTCGACCGCGGATCAGTATGTGCGGGGTTCAAATCCTGGGCTCGACCGTCACTGACATGGCTTTCGATTGAGGAAACTGACTTTACAAACTTTTAAATTAAAAAAATTATACATATATATCAACTAACATAGAAACAAAATACAATAAAGATAAATATAATACTTATATATAAACTACAAATTAATAGGTTACTCAAAACATTAAAGAACCATTGACACATGCGTATTCATGTAGACTACCTATTCTAGCATAATCAGCATAAAATAGAAAAAAGAATTCAATTTCAAAAAGGGTTTGCTCACTTTGATATAGGAAAGCAACCTATTAACAACAGCAGTTAAGTTACAATTTAAAATTTATTACAGTCAGATAGGCTCCTATTTATCTCTTTCAGCGCTAGTATTTGCAACCAGATACGTTATTTAAGACTCTAGTGTTAGTATTTGTTGATGTACGAAACCTACTTATTAACTAAAAGTAAGTAAAAGTAAACACACATTATAGTGAAATGATCAACTATGTTGATATCTATCACTTTTTAGTACCACATGTTTAAACCGTTAGGCAATTTATTTCATTTTCCATGTAGCCAGTCCAGTGAATGTCCGAGATTTTACTCTCAGATCAGCGCGGCCGGGATTCGAACCCACGAGGGTTCAATTCACCTCAGGATCAGTCATTTAAAATTTCATGACGTTACCCCTACGCTATTAAGACATTTAACTACCTCATATAACTTTTGAATTATATTTCAGTTAGATCTTTGGACGAAGATAATCACAAACAAGCAACCGACCGTAAAGAAGATATCGACCGAGGTAAATCCCAATGATTTCAATGTACAAGTGGAAGCGAGGGAGGCTGGAAAATCCCAACTACCGGATTTTCTACCTGCCTGGTTCGACAATTACGTCACTTACAAATTCGACTTACTGGATCGGGCAGGTGATAATATTAAACTTTAATTCTATTTATAACAGTAGCAATTAATTAGAGTGCTACTGTTGTCCATGACAACATCGAGAACTATTGAGACAAATCCAAGCCAGCGAGCAAAGAGAAAATTCAAAATAAACAACATAATGTAATGATTTGCATTGGTTAGAATTTTACTATTATTGTAAAACCTAGACAATAGAACCGTTCATAGCACACTGAAAGCACACATTTTCATAGAAAAATCTCTTCTATTAACATTGATGCCGTCTCTGTTGATATTGTGTCCTCTTCTTTGTATTTTAATCCATCTTCAACTGTTGCCGAATGTTCAGCTCAATTTAGCTCCGTACTTTCTTCCATACTAGACAAACATGCCCCTCTCAAGACCATTCATTGCCGCTCAAACCCTAGGAAACCATTCATTTCTGAACAAATCCTTAAGCAAAAATCTGAACGTTCAAAACTCGAAACTAAGTTCAGGAAGGATCTGAAAAATCCACCTGAACTAAGAAATCCAGACATTAAGTCCAAGTACATCAAGCAAAGAAAATTAGTAAATAAAATGATTAGTTCTGCTAAAAGCTTGTATTATCAAAATCTAATATCGCAGAATCAAAATTGTCCCAAGAAATTATGGGGAGCACTTGACTCTCTGCTTGATCGCACCATTCCCAAGTCACTCCCCTCTACCACCTCGCCATCTTCTCTTGCTACCTCTTTTCTCAACTTTTTCGATGACAAAATAGTCAAACTCTGTAGCTCTATACCCTCCAACTCCATTGACACCGACAACTCAATTTCTGTAAATATGCCTGAACCACCACTACTGTCTAGTTTTAACCAGCTAAACCGGAAGAAATACGCAATTTTATTCTTCGCTCTACCGACTTATCTTGCTGCCTTGATGTTATTCCTACACGCTTACTGAAATCCTGTATTGATGTTTTAGTTGCTTCTATTACTTACTTAATCAACCTCTCACTCTCAGAAGGTATCTTCCCGGCCTCCTTCAAACAAGCAGTTGTATCTCCTTTGCTAAACAAGCCTTCTCTACCAAAAGATGATCTTTCCAGTTACCGTCCTATTTCCAATCTTAACTTCATCTCTAAACTTCTAAACTTCTAAAAGGGTAATTTATACCCGTTTATGCACTCATCTTGATTCTTTCCCTTCTCTCTCTCATTATCAATCTGCCTATAGAAAACTCCATTCTACTGAAACCGCTCTTCTTCGTATACATAATGATCTTAGCTTGGCCATGAGTAGTAAACAGGTTTCTGCCTTGGTTCATCTAGATCTCTCTGCTGCCTTTGATACAATTGACCATGGCATCCTAATAAATAGGCTTAAATCTTGTTTTGGCATATCTGATTCTGCCTTTTCCCTTCTCACATCAGATCTCTCATGTCGCACACAATCTGTTGTTATTGGTCAAAATCGCTCTTCTGAACTACCCCTCCTACGCGGTGTTCCTCAAGGTTCAGTGTTAGGTCCATTGCTCTTCTCTTTATATATCACACCTCTTAGCTACCTGCTTGCTCAGTCCTCCATAAATTTTCATTTTTATGCAGACGACACACAACTATATATTTCCTTTTCTAATCATGATTCTGATCAAAAACTGGCTCATCTCTCATCCATTCTTGACAAGGTTTATTCCTGGTTTTGTGCTAACCGTCTTGCTGTTAATCCTTCCAAAACTGAATACCTTTTAATTGGCACTCCTTTGCAAAGAAGTAAAATTGCCAATAACTCTGTTAATTTTCAGAATCTTGCTCTTTCACCTTCTCGATCTGCCAAAAACCTTGGAGTCATATTTGATGAAAACCTTGCCTTTAAATCCCATAGCTCTTCTGTTTGTCGCGCTTCTTTCTTTCAGATTCGTCAGATTAGGCAAATACGTCCATCCCTTACTAGAAATTCAGCCACTATCCTTGCTAATTCTATAGTTCATTCAAAGCTCGACTACTGTAATTCATTATTACATGGGTTGCCTACTTCTTCTCTCAATCGTTTGCAGCACGTCCAAAATTCTCTTGCACGTGTTGTTTGTAAGTCCTCTCGACTTCAATTTCGCTCTCTTTCTTTCTTCGCAGTCTTCACTGGCTCCCTGTTAATCAACGCATAAAATATAAAATAGCTCTATTAACTTTCAAAACTCTGCGATTTGGCAAGCCTTCTTACTTATCTGAAATTCTTCTTCCCTATCGCCCCTCACGTACACTTCGCTCCACCGATGCCAATCTTCTCTCAGTTCCAAATAATCTACGCTCATCAGGCAGACGTTCATTTTCTTACGCAGCACCCACAATCTGGAACTCTTTACCTCCTAATCTTCGCTCTTGTTTTTCTCTTTCAACATTCTCTAGCAAGCTTAAAACTTACCTTTTCGCACCATAGACATAATCAATCTACCCTGACCATTTTTGATCACCGGACTGGCTTTCGTTTAGGACCTTGCTTCTCCTCAGCACATTTCTTTCGCAGATTGGTCTTGGTGAATTGATCTGTAGTGATATGTGCTATTGGGGACGTCCCTGACATCATCCCTGGATGAGGAAACGGACGTTAAACCTTTATTATTATTATTATTATTATTTATTATTATTTTCATTCATAATTTTCCATCAAGGACACCATTAAAACATCAGTTTGTTTTAAGTCTTGAAAATATAATTTTAATTTAAGTATTTTAATACTAGTTATAGTTAGATCTATTAAAGATTTCTAATATAATAAGAGTTAACTTTTTAATAAACATCTTTCAAAAGTCTGTTACATAAGTAGTAGTGGCATTGCATACATAATATATTATGTTTTGCTCTTGTCTATCACATGTAAACTTTTGTGCATTTAAAATCTTCTAGAGACCTCTGAAAAGTTAATTTCAATGTTGGTCATCAAAATAACCTAACAAAATATTACTTTCAAATAGTTTAACTCCAGATCGACGTTGGCATATATTTTAGATTATTCATAAATTTTTCAATTATTTACAGGAAATCGTGACATTTAGCTAAGCTGAGCGCCTGAGCTCCAGAATTTACTATCAATTTTCTTAAGCGATTGGAAAATATTTTTCAGTGAGGACAGAGAGAGATGGATAAGGTCTCTTCGTATCCCGATGATAGTTAATCTGGGATTCAAGGTAAGATGATGATGTGAATTTTAGCTCTATTTTTAATTTGTGCCTTACACTGTTTCAGTTGTTTTTCATCGTTTTTCTGTCCAGGAGATGGAATTGTTGATGAAGAGGAATTCGAATACACGCTGAGCAGTATGTTCGATATCTCACCACAAGACTGTAGAATGGCCTTCTGTATGATGTCTCAGGTATTATACTCTCAATCAATCAATCAATAAATCAATCAATAAATCAATCACAGTATGTTTGATATCTCATCACAGGACTGTAGAGTGACCTTCTGCATGATTTCTCAGGTATTCTACTATCAATCAATCAATCAATAAATCAATCACAGTATGTTTGACATTTTACCGCACGGCTACGGAGTTGCTTTCTGTATAATTTCTCAGAAACAGTATCAATCAATTGCAGCATGCCTGATCAGCGATCAGAACGTGACTGTTCTAATGCAGTCTCAAGAAAATATCGCCTAATCTCTAAGTAACCAATCAATCAATCAACCAATCAACCACTCAGTCAATAACTCGCAGCAGCTGTGACGCCTAGGCTCAGTATCTCGGGATAACTTTTGTGTTAAGTATCCTGTCCTCCAAAATCATTCAATCAATCAATTAATCAAATAATTGATCAATCAAAAGATAATCATCGTTTTTTCATAACTACCTTATGAATTTTGCGCATCCAAATGTTCGTGGGGACCGTCGGGCGAAATAAAATGAGAAATATCACATATTTTATTGTACCTTTCTTTAAAATTACTATAAATTAATAAGCAATTGATAACGGCATGCATTAACCAGTAGGCCTACTTCACAATAATTCTTTTCTACAATAAGCGCATCGAAGCACCTTTGCGATAGTTTATTCTTTCATTAACCTACAAATTAATTCTCGTGTGTGTTTCTAAGTGCACAACTAAATTCATATCCTAAATATTGTTTGCAGACGTTTCCATTGACATTTCAGAATCTTTGTTACTGATTTGCTTATCATATAATTATGCAGAGGTAGAATTGACAAACGATCGCTCAAGTCCAAACCTTAGATTAATTTATACGTATACAGTACATACACGGTGTCGCAACATAATCTTCTGCATGGTAAAGACTAACGACAATTAAATTGCTATTATTGACCAGGACAATATTGAACTCTACGGGCACAAAAACAATGATGATATCATCTATGACGCCATCTATCACTATTTTACTTCTTGTTGGACTTGTCCGGGAGTTTAAATCACAGGAATTTTGTTCACCTATGAATACGTCATTTAAAATATCAAGACGCTTGACACACTAAAACTAATGAGCAATTTAGGCAATCAGTGTAACTTCTTAGTCAATAGAGTTAATATATACTTAAGAAATATAGACAATTATTTTGACAGTAGATTTTGAAATTTGAACAACGGATTTATATTCGACAATTGACCTGGCTATTTATAGAATAAATCCCGGTTTTTAATATTAACTAATGCCCAGAGGTTCAAAACTTAACTTTGAAGAGAAATCATACAACAAGTGAGAACTTTTTTTAAAAAAAAGAAATAATATAAAATTCCGAAGTGATTTCCCCATTTCTTCATCACTATTTACAATGAGCCGTCAATAGAAAGTCGACTGATTATATTCTATGACACGTTTACTGTTTGAAAATGTGACCATGAAAATTAAAACTCGTTAAAATTGATGTTAATAAAGAAATTATAGTCCTCAACTTATAAGATTGCAGAGTATTGGAATTAGGATAAACTATGTGATACATGGTAGACTTTTATATATTTCTCGATATATTATAAAACTTTTAAATGAGAAAAATAGGCAATAAACGCGACAAACTTAGTGAATGACTCATCATTGTTTAGTAAACGACTCCATGTTTGGTAAACGACTCCGTGTTTAGTAAACGACTCCATGTTTGGTAAACGACTCCAAGTTTGGTAAACGACTCCATGTTTAGTAAACGACTCCATGTTTAAACGACTCCATATTTGGTAAACGACTCCATGTTTGGTAAACGACTCCATGTTTAGTAAACGACTCTGTGTTTAGTAAACGACTCCATGTTTGATAAACGACTCCATGTTTGGTAAACGACTCCATGTTTAGTAAACGACTCCATGTTTAGTAAACGACTCCATGTTTAGTAAACGACTCCATGTTTAGTAAACGACTCCATGTTTAGTAAACGACTCCATGTTTAGTAAACGACTCCATGTTTAGTAAACGACTCCATGTTTAGTAAACGACTCCGTGTTTAGTAAACGACTCCGTGTTTAGTAAACGACTCCGTGTTTAGTAAACGACTCCGTGTTTAGTAAACGACTCCGTGTTTAGTAAACGACTCCGTGTTTAGTAAACGACTCCGTGTTTAGTAAACGACTCCGTGTTTAGTAAACGACTCCATGTTTAGTAAACCACTCCGTGTTTAGTAAACGTCCCCGACGCTCAGTTACAAACGTCAGTAAAAAATATAGCATGATTATACCATCTGTAGTTTAATTACATCTTACAATATAAAACGAGCTCTGCTATCAATGGCTTTCTGCAATCGATTTTCAGCTTAAGTAAATATTATTCACTCGTGGTAGGCTACCTGACCTTAAATAAATAACTCTGCCTATTTTCTTTTTAAAAGAAGATTTTATCTCTACAAAGAATTCAGCGATTCAGACATTGTATGCCTAATCCCAGATATACACCTTTTGTGTCACTGGTGTAAATTTATTAATTTTGAAATCCTTTATAATTCAGTCTTTCCTTCTCTTGCACCAATCTTAGAGTGACAAGGTTCTGGGTTACTTGCCTTTCATTTGCCTACAGTCAGGGAAGAGACAATACGCCTATATTAGCCAACAATTGTGAAAAATATATTTCGTTCACATTACTCTATAATGCTGATTTTAACTGACATTCTATTTGTATTTTACAGCTAGGGTTATATTGAACCCCGATTTTGATGGTTTTTAATCCAATATTAGTGTACTTCATTTTAATCAGTGTTTCAGTTATGCTGTGACCAATAGATTTTATATTTAAAAGAAATTAAAATCACATTTGGCATCATTCGGGGTTAGTTAAGCAACTCCTAGGTGCTGATTACTGGATTCTACGGTTTATACTGATCGGATGACAGAGCTGAAACACTTCGATTATTTAAAAGCATAAAAGTTAGATTTATATATAACAAGCAAACTCATCAACAAGTTTGACTACCATAGTACTGGGTTATTGATTGACTAGTTTGTAAAGCATAGAGTGATGCCACGCATGCACGTTAAACATATACGCTGAAGTTGGTAACTTTTGAATTTGGTAACTGTGTTTATTAAATATTCGATATCTAACGAGAACATACGTACAAGTTGGTCCAATGCCTCTGGCCTGCTGATGACATAATAGAGTTGGAACAAAGACAATTTATGTTTTGAGAATAACTTACAGGTTGTCAATGTGTTCATTAGTAACAATAATAGTAACAATACAGGTTTAACGCCCGTTTCATCCATAGATGATATCAGGGACGTTCGCACAGCACACATCACTATAGATCAATTCATCCAGACCAACTGCGAAAGAGATGTGTTGAAGAGAAATAAGGTCCTAAACGAAAACTGATAGGATGATCAGATGATGAATGGTAAGGATAGATGGAGTATATCTAGAGAAACAGACGGGTGTACCAAACTAAGAGCAGAGAACAGGAGAATGTGAGGTTGAGATTAGCATTTGATCGCAGAAAGTCTTAAGTTAGCGCACGCGCTTTTCTATTTGGATTAAAATATAGATACAGGCGACGACCTAAAGCTTTATACGAATAACATATAACATCTAAGTATGCAGGTGATTGTATTCAATATTGAATAGACCACTTTCGTAAATCAAAATAACTGCGATGTACTGCGAGCAAACCATTCTATGACAGCACCTCGTGATCTTTAATGACTCTGATGACAACTTGGGATCTTAGAATTCAGGCAATTGTTGAAAAGATTCTTCTGGCATTTAAACTATGTCAGCCTTTACACAGCTTAAGCTTCCCTGGTTTTCATCAAGAGAGTGTAAAAAATAATATCCAAGTGTTAGTGTTATTGTGATATTTGCGCTAAATATAGACTCCATCAAACGATAGAATATTGAACGCTTTAAGGATTATATATATATATATGTATATCAATTTAACTCGGATATTTTATATTCATTAGATAGATTATAATATACTGTTGCTAATTGTCACTAAACTGCAATTTATGATACTTTTTAAATTTTTAGATTAATTTGAGTTTCCAAATCTTTTGTTGTTAGTTGAAAAGCGAAGTACTTTGTTCATCCGAAAAATATAGTATTCAATCACTCTTGCATTTCAGTTAAGAGATTCTAAAACAAAGAATCGTGTTAGTCTTTCAGTAACCTATTCAGATTTCTTATAAATAATTCATTAATATTTACGTAAAATGTCCAAAATTAGCATTGCCTGTTTGCATGGAAATAACAAAACATATGTTACTTTTCAGTGGATTATATAAATTGGTGCATTTTTGTTTACTTTCAGAACAAAGAGAAGATAATTGATAAGGAATATTTTACAGAACTAGCCTTGCAGTTTTATCTATCTGACTCACCGAGTGATCTGGGTAATTTCATCAATGGAAAACTACAATATGACCTGAAGTAAGAAACAATTGCCAGCGACCAGACAATGCAATCTAATCATTGTGCCTTCGTCGTCAGTGGTACATCTGTCTCTATAAAGACTAATAATATAATAATAATAATAATAATAATAATAATAATAATAATATATGATAATATTAGTGTCCATCATACTTTATTAGCCCATTATCTCGTTCTGGTAAAGTGATCACGGGTGAATAATAATAATAATAATGATGATAATAATAATAATAATAATAATATAGGTTTAACGTCCTTTTCTTCATACAAGGATGATGTCAGGGACGCCTCCCCCAACATATGTCACTACAAATCATATAAGTAGATATCGTAGATCACTAGAGTTGGGTGGTGGTTTGAACTTAGCCTCTAATGACTGCAGATTTGTACTTACCAAATAATATTAACAAATCACATTAACATATCACATTAACAAATCACATTAACAAATCACCATATTATCAAATCAGGTGCTCTGTCACCGGTCGTCAAATTACTGTAGAAACTGGGAAACTCTAGAAACAACTAGAATTTTTTTTCTTTCTTTTTTATTAAATGCTCTGGGCTGTATAGGGCCCTGGGCTAAAAATAAGTTAAAAGAATTACTTAATTAAAAGAAAGATATTATTATTATTATTTTTTATTATTATTGCTATTATTAGTATTACTATTACTATTATTACTATTGTTATTAATAGTATTAATAGTAATATTACTATGACTATTGTTAATCTTATTATTATTATTTATGTAATTCTTATTATTATTATCATTATTATTATTATTATTACTACTACTACTACTATTATTATTATTAAATGACGTTATGCGCAGTGTGTGTGTTTTTGATAACGGAGACAGCAATTCTCATTGAGGCTAATCTCACTAGTAATACTACTATGATTAAACAGGAATAAATCAATCAATTACTCATCACTACGTTCCATAAAGTAATATGTTCTCTTCAGAACGCAAGGGACTGATGACGAACATCAAGAAATATTGATCAAATAACAAACTGACGAGCAATAAACAAAAAGTAAGAAACGCTCAAAAGCCTAGAAAATCGAATTAAATATATAAAAGTTCTCGTTGTTCACACTCTGCTCATTTGAAGGCGATTTGTGACGTGGATGGACAGCATACAGACTCCTAATAGGTATCACTAGACTCGGCGTTGAATAACCTTTCCGGTAGTATATGATAAATTATTGTGACTTTTGTTGTTCTTGCTGTGACCTAATGGCGACTGGTCACCCTACATCTTACACATAGTCTATACTCTATAGCCGCTCATAATGGTTTGAGTTCAATGGCCTTTTCACACGAACTTAAATCTTATTCAGCAATTCTGTAGAACTTTCAGTATAAACAGGCGCAGAGTCGATTAAATTGCCTATGAAATAATCTTGAGGATATTGACACTTAAAAAGAAGACCTTTCTAGAAAAAAGTCATAACCCGTTAACTATTTAGAATGTCTCAATAGCGTAGGGGTAACGTCGTGAAGTTTTAAATGACAGATCCTGGTGAATTGTACTGAACTCTCGTGTGTTCGAATCCCAGCCAAGCTGATCTGAAAGTAAAATGTCGGGCATTCACTGGACTGGATATACGGAAAATGGTCTAAATTGCCTAACGGTTTAGACATGTGGTATTAAAAGTGATAGATATCAACATTGATCATTTAAATTAAGTTGATAGATATCAACTTGATCATTTCACTCTAATGCGTGTTTACTTTTTTTCCAAAGCGGTAAATTTTGATAGAAAACGGGTCTCAATGCAACCTTCATTATTAGTGCTTAAAGCCTTCAGATTGGAAAATTAAACAGATCAAATGTTGACTACGTTTAAGTAGTGGTTGGTAATAGTTTTCTCTATTAATTTAGTTGTTAACAATTAAGCTAATAGGTTTGTACTAAAAAATTTAATTTAATGGTTAATAGTTAACTTAAAATTAACGTTAATACGTTAAAACGTTGCGTTACCTTAATACGTTATTATCTTAAAGTGTTACGTTAACGAAAATTTAATAGTTACTAATTAGTCATTATAGTTCACTAGTTATACAGTTTAATTGTCTACTGTTTAATTGTCTTGTTATCGGTGGAGTGGTATATTTATTGTCAAATTAGCATATAAGCCATGAGCTTAAGTCTCAGTAAGATTGTCTTTGACAACATTTTGCGTTACTGAAATAGACCTTAAAATTATCCTTACAGTGAAATTTCTCACCTAAGCTTTTTATACGACACTCTATGTACGACTTTTAGATACGACACTTTAGGAGCGACACTTTAAATACGACGTTCTAAGTACGACACTCCAGATACGACACTCTAAGTGCTACAGTCTCCATACGACAATCTAGACACGACACTGTAGATACGACACTCTAGATACGGCACTCTAGATACGACACTCTAGGTACGACACTCTAGATACGACACACTAGGTGCGACACTGTAGATACGACACTCTAGATACGAACGACACTCTAGATACGAACGACACTCTAGATACGACACTGTAGCTACGACACTCTAGATACGACACTGTAGATACGAACGATACTCTAGATACGACACTGTAGATACAACACTGTAGATACGACACTCTAGATACGACACTCTAGATACGACACTCTAGATACGACACTCTAGATATTCGCTTTGACTATTCTATATTTGCAAGGATATCATATGCTATAATAAGAATATCATATTAACACAAATAATTAGCTGTATAGTTTTTGATAACTTATCTAAGTTTCTAACCCCATCTTATGTTAAGTTATGTATTTTTATATTTTATAACTACTTGGTATGTTGATGTGAAGTAAGGAGCTGAAGATAGAAATATGTGGTGAGTTGTGTCATGGACCTATCAATAAGCAGTGCCCTGAGAGAGAGAGAGAGAAAAAAAGAGAGAGAGACAGAGACAGAGAGAGAGAGAGAGAAAGAAAGAGAGAGACAGAGACAGAGACAGAGAGAGAGAGACAGAGAGAGCTGCACAGCAGAAGTATGCAATACAACTAGCAACTCTCGTAGATTTGTAACTCACATGTTAATCAATCAATTACTCATCACTACGGTTCATAATAAAGCCACATATTTCAAAGTTGCGGTGTTTTATTAATGTTCTCTAATGATAAAGCAGAGGTTTCACCGCTAACATTGCGTGGGTAGTTTCATAGTTCAGTAGTGACTAATAAGATCTCAATATACGCCATATATAGCTGAGGGGTCAAGCATATTCATTGTATCAAGACCGCAGTCGATAAGTTATTTAATAGAGATTCGCTAGCAGAGGTTAGACGATCAAATACATTCAGTTTTTTCTACGATGAAAACATATTCAGGTCCAAGACGATAAATTATTTGACAGAGAGATAAACTAGATAATGGGCGCTTTCATAAAGTGAATAAAGTCGTTGAGTATTTTCACTCAGACCCTGTGAAGCGTGAATAGCTGACCGTTTCAGCGCTTCAATGGTGCAGACGTTTGTGAGATTGAGTTCTGTTAACCATAGTTACGCAAATTCTTAAACCTGCATTATGTTTACCAGCTGGATGTTCACTCAAAGCTCTACACTTCTTGAACATGTAGTTCTTATGTTAAACCTAAATGAGTTATTTACCCAGGTTGTGTATCGGGATACTGGAGAATATTACAACAATTCGAGTAGGCCTAAGTGTAAGAGGCGACTGAGCCAGATCTAAGGAAAGCAACAGAAAACCACATCTTGAGCCATATTTTTCTCAAGCTATAGGCTACATATAGTACATAAGGTATTTCTAAGGCATAACCTTTGTGAAGAGATTAGCTTGGTGCTCTATGGCGTGCTCTTTATGGAGCGTTGAAATCAGATTCTGAGTATAAATATGTACCTTGGACCTGCCACTTGGCAGAACACTAGAGAGAGATCTGAGTTATGGGATTCACATATTAATCTGATTAAATTCTATGTGAAGCTTTAAAGATTTTGATGAATAATTTAAGCCTAAATTGCTGTTGTGCTACCCTACTCAGTACTAATGAGGCCTAGTCCTGCAGTGTTCGTTACTTTTTTTG
This sequence comes from Enchytraeus crypticus, assembly GCA_905160935.1. NCBI lineage: Eukaryota > Metazoa > Annelida > Clitellata > Enchytraeida > Enchytraeidae > Enchytraeus > Enchytraeus crypticus. Next base: position 2,575,465 of record CAJHZI010000478.1, on the reverse strand, counting down.
ATCGAAATTGGTTGTTCGAGTACATCATGTTTTAAATAGTTTACCCTGGATACAAATTTATTTGTTTGCTTTCATGTCTGCCATTCGAATGTACTCTTCATATTTGCATGAAATGAGTTGACAATCCATTAGAAATAAAATTTAGTTTGAATGAAGAAAATGCCATTATAAATGTTTAATTTTTTTATTTGCGATATCATAAAACTAGAAACGTTATTTTTGCTAGTTATTATAAGATATTGCATTAATCGCATAATTGTATAGCCTAGCATATATGTTTCTAAATGGTCTTGAAATAACATTCACACATGTAACACTAATAAATAATATCAGGAAGTAAAATTTCAATTCTGCCGTTTAAATCTTTCAAGGAAACCTTCAATTTATTAAACTTATTCAATGACAGTTACGTTTTTGCGTGTACATGAATAATTTTTAATGACCTTTGGCTGTTGAATATATCTTACAACTTCTTTATATTTGCAATTGCTTAAGCTAATTGCCTTTTCCTTCTTCGAAAATTACATATCGCTTATCAGAGATACACAATTGAATTCATGTTAGCATCAAAATTAAGTACGATTATCAGGTTTTTAAAAGCCTTTAGAACAATTTATTTTCAATGTTTCTGAAGTTTATCACCAGCAGAGAAACTCAGCAGTTTATTATTAGGCATTATTATTAATTAATTCGTTTTTATTAGTCATTATTAGTCGGCTTCAACCAAACAGATAACGTAATACTGACTGCTGCTTCCGGTCAATATAACATCCTGGCCCTCTACATTTCTACATAACATGACACCACTAGAAGACGTCGTAATTATAACAATGGACTCGGTAGTAACATTAATTCATTCTTTAACGTAACTGACTAACTTTAAATTAAAATATAGAGATTCTTGAAAATCTATAGGCCTAAAATTTCACTGTAATTGGTTTCGTTATTAAATAATTAAGTTTAAAATTAATTGAAGACTATAGCTAAAATAGCGCATATTTCTGAGTCAACAACCAATATGTTCATTTCGATTAAAGTAGATTTTTCTCTAACTCGGTTCAGTTAAATTGAGTATGATAGCTTTTTGTAAGTAGGCTAGAAGAATATAACACCTTTCTTTTGAGGTTGAAGTATGGATTTCAATGACACCATTTGAACCACACTTTTTGTTGAACGGCACAGCTTGCAATGGAATATATTACAAAATATCTGTACTGTACATCTCAATTCGTGTAAAAATAAGTAACATAAAATTGTGCTATTGCAGATATATATATATATATATATATATATATATATATATATATATATATGTGTGTGTGTGTGCCCATTCTTGCACCCCATTAATAGTGAAATTTTTTCAAGATTTATGAAAGAGCACATACGAAAGAATTTCCAAAATATACTTTTTGTTATAGCGCATATTTATCATTACAATTTTGATAGTATAGGCATTTTGCCATGTAACATTTATACAGTGCTCAGTCAATGCTTTTAATTTTCTATATAAAATACGTTAATTTGTATTTTCAAACTTCAAACAGGGCACACTAAAGAGACCACCACGAAAACCTCCATTCCGCTAGCACTATTCCTTGGACTGTTTACCCGAATTTTGGTTTGCACCGTTTATTGACCATCCACATCCTGCTCGTCGGTTTTGATTTGGTTCCACACTGCTCAATGTTGTCATGGACAATAGTAACTCTCTAATCGTAATGTTATGCTGTTGTTGGCATTATAAACCTCCCATTATTTAAATTACGCACAATTGCCAGTTTAGGATAACAGCTAGGGGCTTGTAACGTTAGGCAGTGGATGTTTCGTCGTTAAATTGGCGAACAGTCTATTTTATACGCTCTCTCTCTCTCTCTCTCTCTCTCTCTTTCTATTCAGTTAAAAGAAACTCTATAGTAGCCTTTAGTTGTATAGAAGAGCGGTGACCTGGGGATATAAACACAGTCAACCTGTGCCAAGCATAGGAGAGACAAGACTTAGTTATAATTGCGCAATGGTGAGTCATTTGTTGTTTTCCTATTAAATGTTTTAGTTGCAAATTTAAGTATAATTACCAGTAAATGCACGATCGTGTTGAGCTTTACTTTTGCATAATTTCATTTAAATTAAGAATATTTTGCATATTACTCTCAGCAGAATTCATCTAATTTTATCACCCATACCAGCAGTTCTACTGCTACCGACATGTTCAACCCGATGAAATTTTATCTGCAATTAATGTCTTTGGGGAAATTCTAAGGGGGAAAGTCGATTAAAAGAGGTCACAGATGGTAGAATGGAGAGAAAAAGAGTCAGAGGCAGGCTGAGATTAGGTTGGTTAGATGATTTAAAGACCCATTCATATGGGGATATGAAGAGGAAAGCGGAAGACAGAGAAGAGTGGAGACTTTAAATACCATGGACCTGGCAGTAGGCAGTGCACTAAGAGAGACAGAGAGAGAGAGAGAGAATGTCTGTATGAGCAGAAACCTCCTGGATTTTATACGAGATAATTCGTTAACAATACTAACCGTAAGTAACAGTTAGCGCTGGTTGCAGTGATTAGAAGTTTAAGGCTTATATACAGTAAGTCTCTTTAGGTAAACATGTGAACCATGGACTATCTCTCTCTCTCTCTCTCTCTAGTTTACTGCCAAGCGACAGGTCTATGATACATATTCATACTCCCTAGTCTTCTTTCACGCTCCATATGGAGCACTCCATAGATCAACAAATTAATCCTTTTACAAAAGGCCATGACTTACCCATACTTTATGTCGTCTATAGCTTGGGAAAGTATGGCTTCTGATGTGATTTCCCGTTTCCTTCCTACTTTAATGCTTATTTAAGATTTATGCTTGAAAATGGGCTATAGAGAGCAGCGATTAGCCATGCAATCAAAACGTAGTCGAACAACTTGAGTTTGTTGCTTCTGAAGTAAAGTTAAGCAGCGGAGTTTCGGGCTACAAAAAGTGAAGTCTTGCTTTCAACATATATTCCAACCTCTATATTTATATAGTTGTACTTTTATTTAGAATTGCATTTAAGACGAGCTTTTAAATTTAAGGTAAACACTTTTTCTGTCAGATTGTAAGTAGAGTGAGATGGATGGCGGGGTTGAAGAAGAAGAAAGAAAAGGGATTAAATGGCAGTGCTGTATGATCACGTTCTGCTGAAATTTGCCTTTTATTTGACAAACACGTTAGTTACAAAAAAGTCACAAACAAGTTTTCAAACCTCGCGTGTTGTCGCTTGATGTCCCTCAACTCTCTGATTTCCTCATGAGTTCAAGGATGACGTCTCTGACATCATCTTTGGATGGGGAAATGGACGTTACACCTTTATTATTATTATCATCGATGACATTTCATTTTTCTATCATTTTTTCATTTTTCATCAGTGCGCTGTGGATAATACAGTGCTATCTCAACGTAATTTAACACCAGGACGCCCTACTAGGTTAGGAGGTTTTCGTCGTTAAGTAGAAATAGACAAGTCATTGCGTTATATAATTACCAATATGGGGGTTCTTGATGCTTATTTTGCAATTTTTAAAACTCACACTGAGATATATAAATATAAGACATGCTGGAGTGTCAGAGTACTGATTTACCCTTATGACGGTACGTTATAATAATAATGCTAAAGTCTGTATTTAAATAGCTATCATTTTATGCTTCATAATATTACATTGTATAGAGTATATATTATATTAATATATTATGGTAAACTGGCTTTGCGAATACTTTAACAATACCATGTGGTTGCTATTAAATATTCATTAGCAATTACCTTATATTTAGAAAAAAACTAAAGCCTAGATTAACGTCAGTTTCACATGACGTTATGGACATGACGTCAGAGTTACGACGTCAGGAACATGACGTCAAGAACATGACGTCAGAGTCTTGACGTCAGGGACATGACGTAAGAGTCATGACGTCAGGGATTTGACGTCACGAACCTAACGTCACGAATATGTCGTAAGTGACACGACGTCTGGGAGATAACGCCAAAGATATACGCCAGGGATATTACACCAGGGAGATGACACTAATCAGCTACAACTGTATAGTTCTTCAGAGGCCTTGTGCTTTAATTAGAGGTTGGGACCCAGCAGTGCAAACGATCTCCAATAGTTAAATATTTTAAATCAAATCCAAAAGTGACAGATTTATGAATAATTACATGCCGTTCACTAACGTCTAAACGAGCCTTTATAAAAACCTTTGAAATTGGTTTCTTCGAATACTAGCAGTTGATGATAAATTTCTGTTTATTTATTAGAACGTAAAGCGACAAAAAGATGACTATGTCTTCTAACATCCGTAGAATGTCTATGAATGAAATGTCTCTTTTTTAACTGAGCAGCTCTAGGAACAACGTAGGTGCAGATGTATGGACTCTAAACCACGATTAGTAACCTTATTGACGCCGTCTCTCTTTTATCAATTGAAACTAAGACTATCGTCTCAATGGCATCGTGCTTGGTAGTCTTTTCGTTTCTTTCACTGACTAATTTTAACTTGTCATTATTTCGCCACCAACCGTGATAAATGAGAAATCGTGAATGTGGATTCTTCTGGCTGGCTTCAAGCTTTGAATACGAGTTCTTGCTTAGGTCCAATGTATTCAGTAATTTTTGTCATTCTCCTATATCAAATTTAATACCTACCTACAGTATATTGGAGCTTCTAGAAGAGTAATATAAATTTACTTACATTTGTGATAATGTAAATTCTGAAGTATTATATATGCGGATATGTATTACATTTGTATTATAGAGAAATCGATATAAATGCGTATCTAAGTACTTATGTAGGCATAGGTATGTTGTCGAACGCTATATTATGGGTCCAATCCATGTATCTACCCTGTAATCAATCAATAAAAGTATGCGTTAATAAAACGTCATTTCATCATCAAATGCATTCACTGTAGCTTTAATCGCAGGTGTCAACTCACTAACGTCACAATAGGTTCAGTTGCCACATTTTTATATACAATTTTATTTGTACAGATTATAAATCCATCCATTGGATCACGTATCAATCAATCCATCCATCTATAAATCAATTAACTCCATCCAATTATCTGCACATCCATCCAGTTATCCTTCTACTCAGCCGTCTATTCATTCCGCCATCCATTCGTTCATTCATTCATTCATTCATTCATTCATTCATTACCGCCATCTATTCATACATTTACTCTACTCGTCGTTCATTGATCTGGTTAGGTTGCAGTGAATCAATCAATCAAATAATTTATCAATCAATCTATAAATCAATATACATGCAGATGCCTATGAAGCTTCTCTCTATATGGATATACATAAAATGAGCCATCAACGATAATTATAAAAGGACGAAGAGGTAACCCTACAAAATATGAACCACAACCAATCTGCATATCTAGACCTCCTAAAACCTGAAACGCTAAACTCTATGAGCATTCTGTATACTCGTACTGAATGTACTGACCACTTATTATTTCTTTTCACTGTTTTTCTATTATTAATTTAATATTTATTTCCACACTCAAAGCATCAGTTACTTTTAAAATCTATGGCTTAATATTTTGCACAATACCTTTCTAGCCGCTTAGAGTTTATTCTGTTTATTCTCGACTGTCCCCTGCCCCTAACAACTTATCAAACCCCTGACGACTTATCAAACCCTGACAACCTGTCCCACGCATTCTTTCTTTATAGCAACCACGCCTGCTTTTTCAATTTAGTAGCCGTCGGCATTCTAGCAGGGTTATGAAAACGACAGTCGTCACACAATCTGTTTGAAGGACATTTTTTATTAAAACAGCTTAAGCACACGTTGTGGTTAATGGTCATCCATGATTATATCTATCACTTTTAAGTTTTAATGCCACTAGTTTAATCCACCTCAGAAGCCATACATTTCCCAAGCTATAGGCTACATAAGGTATGGATAAGGCATAGACTTTGTGAAGGGATTAACTTGCTGATCTTAGGAGTGCTCTTATGGAGCGAGAAAGCTGCCTTTGAGTATGAATATGTACTTTGAACCTGCCTCCTGCTAGTGCACTGAAGAGAGAGAGAGAGAGAGAGAATTTAATCCGTTGATAAATTTATGGACAGTTGTCCATATTACCGGTCCTGTGAAAATCCGATATTTTACTCTCGGATCAACTACACTGGAAATTGATCTCTCACGATCTGGGTTACAGCCGTTATCTCCAGGTGCTGCTGAGATAAACTTAAGAATTTTGTGCTTTAAATAGACTTTTAACTTAATTCTTCTTTGAGAGTGTCGCATTCTTTCCACCGTCGTTTGGACTTCACTTGATTTTGTGAGGAGTTAATGTTGAGACGAGTGTGACAAAGATTCTTTAAATTAGGCTAGTTAATAATGTGCTATACTAAAATAACATTTTGAGCAACAGATTTAAAAATTCAATTATACAATTAAGAACTATATCGAGGAAAACAGATTTGAAAGAACCTCTAGAATATACGACATTGTCTTACGGTCTATGTTGTATTCGATTAAAACTAAATGACAATCTTAAGCCTAAGAGTTTCACGATTCTGCTGGTAATTGGGACGTCCCTGACATTACCTTAAGGCGAGGAACCGGACGTTAAATTCATATTGATTGAGTGATTGATGAGAAATTTTTGCTTGATATACTTATATTTTGATAGCAATTCTTTATATCCTTAGCCATGCCCTTGTCTCTTTCATTCAATTTCTTCAAAAGCTCTTCTTATTACGCAATCTAAAAGCAATACTGGCAAACATTACAGCTACATACAAGCAAGAATTCACATTGACCTGTTGATATAATTATGATTTTTGTTACATGTCTGGCTATATACTGTATATCTGCTAAATTATATTGATTCGCAAGTCTTATTGCAACATTAAATAATCAATAACCTTTCGTAGTTATGATGACTGTTGAAGTCAAGCAGACATTACTAAAATATACATCAAAGCGAGCTATTTAAAAGAGTCAAAAGTAATTGTCAGCCTAAAAAAATATAAAATATTATTTTTTAATTTTTTTATATCAGCTATTTCAATTATTTATTTTACGCCTTATATAAATTATATATATATATGTAATTTATATAAGACGTAAAATAAATAATTGAAATAGCTGATATAAAAAAATTAAAAAGTAATATTTTAGAAATAACACAGTTTTTTATGAGAAGTTGACATGCTGTTTGGATCGGGGCCAAACGATTTATGCTATGATATTCAGGACAGGCTGACAATTACTTGAGACTCTTTTAAATAGCTCGCTTTGATGTATATTATAGTGATACATATTATAGTAATACATATATATAGTATTATATATATATATAGTATTATATATATAATACTATATATATACATGTGTATATATATATATTAAATATATATATATATATATATATATATATATATATGTAGACACATGAACATACATGTTTAAATATATTACGGGCAGTGTTTATATATATATAGCTATATACAATTATGCATGTATTGATTTTGTCTTATATACATGTATATATTTTGTCTACATACAGTTCCCCAACCGAAGATCTAATAGATTAATTACTGGAAACAATCGTGATTTTATACATACTATACAGTATATTTTTCCTCATATCTACTGTACATATTTACAACAGTATATAACTTTTCATAACTCTATTGTTCTAAGGTTATTTTATTATGTTGCAGGTTATCTGATGACGTGTAACATCTCTTAGAAACTTCTCCTTATCCTACACATCTCTGCGAGTATTCTAATGTGGAGTCATCATCATCATCGTCATCATCATCATCATCATTGTCTTCCTTAGAATCCTAATTGAGCCAGGGACCGGTAGGAATAGACCTAATTCTAATGTACAGTGGTGCAGCATAATCAGTCATGGAACCATTGTTTGGTTACCGTCTAGAATCTCAGAATAGACTTCAAAAACCAACAGAAAGAATTCCTAAGATGAATCTACCCACAAGGCGATGTACGAATGAAAGGAAATCTACCTCTATGTCTAAACGTCTATATGACAGTACAATCTGTCGTTTTGTATTTATTGTTATTTGTATACTTCTAAAAGTCTCAGGAACGCTTGCACAGCAAGGATGCCCCGTTAATCAGTCAGGATGCAGATGTAACGGATCTCTTTCCGACCAGATCATCGAGCAAGTATCCTGCTCTGACATCGGATCTCTGAGTCAAATCTTTCCGTTCACACAGGATACACGATTGATTCAAAAACTGATTATAACAGGAAATTCAGAAATATCTCGAATTCAGTCTTCCGCTTTTCGCGGAGTTCGAATCAAGGAATTAAATCTTAGCGGGATAAGGATAAGGACAATCGATTCCGGTAGTTTGACAGGATTAGAAAGCTCTCTTGAGTCTTTAATATTAGAAAATAATTTGCTGACTTCCTTGCCTGATCGACTATTTGCAAACTCTCCAAATCTCAAGTTCGTCAGTTTTAGAGGAAATGCACTTACGGGAGTTTCTTCCGGTTTATTCGGGGGTGCATCGTCCATCTCCCACTTAGATCTCAGTGCCAACAGAATCTCCGGTTTAGATCAAAACTGTTTCACGGATTGCACGAACCTAACAATACTGCTACTTCAGGTAAAATGATCTCTAGATTCTAGAAATTTTGAGATTTTATTCGAGTTTTTGATGGATTAATGAATTAATTTGATTAATAATATTATATTAATAATATAATAATATTTGATTAATACGTGGATTGATGAATTTATTTGAGTTCTTGATTGGAAAAATGATTTGTTAGCTGAATTGTTGGATTAATAAACATAAATAATGAATTGATATGATGAATTGGAATGATGGCAGTTGCGTTGTTGGATTGTAACCAAATAAACGTAATATTTACACATTGAAAGCCTACCATAACTGTAGACTTTATATGCTACTAAACAAAATTGACTCTGTTCAATTCATGCTCAATTCCATGCAGTTTCAAGTATATATTCTCTGCGTTGCTTAATTTCAGATAATGACTCATAAATATAATTCGAAAATGGTAGAAAGGTCTAAACAACTGAGACCACATTTCATTCCCTGACTTGCCATTGAAAGTAACCTGAAAGTTATTTGCTGTGAAAGTCCTTTCTGATTTAAAGTGTAAACCTCACTTGGGTGTAGTATTTTAGGCTGCCACTGAATAAAATCAAGATGATAAAGCGTCTGCTATTATATTCTAAGTGATTTGTATTTCTGTAGTATGATGTAACGCATTAATTTAACTCGCAGCATTATTATTATTATAATGAGTTCTACAGTATGTACCGGTAGGTCCCTAGTAATGTAATGCTGCGCAGTTAGAGAATATTGCGTAGCACAATTGTAATCAAAAACTGAACATTTAAAGTTCGTTTTATCAACTGTATGCCATTTCAAGGACATCCCTACATCATATATCAAAGTCAGAAACTCACTCAAAACGATTTATCAGTTGCGTTAGTTGTGATATAAAATCGTTCATAGATTGATTTGAGAATGCTAATACAGTTAAATGTTAGGAGAAGGGTGAAATGATTATATGTTGTGTCCCAGACATCGCCTTTGGGTGCGGATTCAGACGTTTAATCATGTGTTGTATTTTGTTTAGAATTTAGGTAAAAGAATTCTATAGCTATATGAAAACTTCATATCACAGACCCTACAGAGGGCCTACACTATACCTAAAATTTCTCCCATCTTCAATGCTTTAGCAGAGATAGTTCTTAGATAGTTTCAAGAACTGTGCAACTCATCTCTGCGATTACTTTACTACGTCCAAACTAAACTTTTGGTTTATTCCTTTTAGATTTCATTCTAAAAAATTAACCAATCAATCAATAATCAATCAATTAGTTATTGAATCAATCGATCAAATCACTCAGTCAATTAAACAATCAATCAGTGAGGATTTACATCTAACGCCCTCAAATAATGTCAGGGACATCTAGAGCATACCAAGACATAAATTTATATGTAAGCTTCATAGTCGGATTGGATAATTACAGTGTTTAGGTATATGATTATATGACTGTCTGTATATGATTTTAATAAGATTTATCATGTATCTTTTGCCTCGTAACTTGTTTCCAAGCAGATTATCTGTGCATCGTCAGCTTTCGCTTAGTCGCCTCTTAGACACAAGCTGTCTATGTTTGATCTTAGTGCATGTACATGTATATTCTGCTGAGGATGTAACGCAATAAGAAAATTATATCTTCTCAAATATCACTTTCCTATAACTAGTCTTAAGACTTAGAAATTTCTTATTAGATTTATCAAATTAACAAATAACGATTTAAACTGCGTAAACCCACGGTTATAATTGATTATCAATTGATGACATACAATCTGTTTTACATTTTAGCAAAATCAGATAAAGACGATACCTGCGAACCTCCTGAGTTCGAATCTTGAGCTAGACACATTCAACGTGAGGTCCAACAACATCACATCCCTGCCAGCATCGTTGTTTCAGGGAATCACAAACCTTACCGTCGTCGACATCTCCTACAATGCCATATCACAACTGGATTCGGCGATATTTCGCGACAACGTTTTCTTGAAGAAGTTCCTGGCAAGTCGCAACAAGATCTCCAATCTTCGTGAGCTCTTCTACACCACCATCAATCTGGAAGTCATTGATCTTTCGTTCAATCAGATTTCTGAACTTTTGTACTCACTGTTGGATAATGTCTATAGTTTAATTGAACTTAGATTAGACTCAAATGCCATTAAAACTATTGCTGCCAACTCTTTCAAGAGTCTTAGTTTACTGCGACTGCTGAACCTACAGTTCAATTCTATATCTCAAATATATTCTGAAAGTTTCGCCGGATTGTATAAACTGGAAACTTTGGACCTCAAAGGAAATAATATTGTAGAGTTACCTCTGTCAGTTTTTGACAATTTACAGAATCTCGTCTGGTGCAACGTCAGCGATAATTTGATCTCAAAACTTGGCTTTGGATTGTTTGACTACCAAGTCAAAACAACGGACATCGACATGAGTAATAATAGAATACCAAACATCACAGTTGATCTATTTCAGAAGTTGGCGAAAGTAGTTCGATTAGATCTACATAACAATCGGATTTCTAGAATAGGAGCGAATAGCCTGAGCAATATGAAGGCTCTGGTACATCTAGACCTCAGTTGGAATTGGCTTAGCGATATACCAGACAATACCTTTAGTGGTATACAGCAATTGTTGACTTTAAAATTACATCACAATCCAATTGCAAGATTAAGATCGAATTCTTTTTATGGTCTAAGGCAATTGAAAACTTTACATCTGAACAGCACATGTCTAACTGATATCGATTATTCATACTTCTATTCTTTGACATCTTTAACACATCTTAGCATAAAAGAAAGCGCCGTTAAATTAATCGCTTACAATGCATTTCAGGGTCTCAGTGAAGTAACGACTCTGGATTTAAGTTACAACAACATATCGGTGTTCGCGGCTAATTCGATGTCTCCTTTGACGAAACTGAGAGAATTGGTTTTATCTCATAATCATATAACAACACAAGAATTAAATAAACTCATGCCTTCGTTATACACTGTCACATCGCTTGATCTAACCAACAACAACATAACCGATGCGATATATTTAAGCTTTAATCCCATGCAAAACCTCCAGAATCTCTATCTAGCTGGCAACCCGTTCCTTTGCGGCTGTGCGTCGATCTGGCAATGGGATCGAGTTAAGGATTTGGACAGAATAGTCTGCCGGAAGTCATCTACTTCCACCGGAACTGACGTCTCACAGTTTTCCATAGTTTTGTGTGACATCATTCGATCCTGTGGAGCTCTCTCTACTCCTGTCAGCACGGAATTGTGTCAGCGCGAGTCCCAGCAAGTCCAGTCAGTCCTTCAGGACTCCTCGTCACGGGACTTTGACTATGAATCCTTCTGTATCCTGATGGGATACACTGAAACCATGCCTCCCAATACGCTAGGGACACTGCCTGGGATAGTTCAGCCTACGACCACTTCCTCTCGAGCTATTCCATGCCAGGATTGCTCCACTGCCTTTGTGAATATCACTGACGCAGTGCGGGAGGATGAATTCAAACCAGGATCCTGGAGATTCCTGGTTGTTATAATAGTTCCTATCGTGGGATTCTTTCTGCTGCTACTTATCATTATCATAGCTGTCTGCTGCGTTCTAGCGAAGCGCAAGAAGAAGGAACAAGAGGCTTCGAAGTATAACGGCAGAGCCTCTTCTCATCCCAATGGGGAAGCACCACCGCCGTACAGTAACGGTCATGCTGTTAATGGACTTGAGACAGCTTATTCTGCTGCCCATGAGTGGCCTGAGACCATCGATAGCAGCGGCAACGTGGAGCAGTTCAGAGAGGTGACGACGATATGGTCGGGTGATGAGCAGCCTGACGAATACGCCATTAGCAGAACGGCAGTGTAGACAGTTGCAGTGATCTAACCCGTATCGTTATTATGTAATCGCTGTGGATGTTATAATGATAAATGTTAGCTCTGATTCAATGTTCGCTATTCTGGCAGGTAGACTTGAAAAAGTCAAGTTTCCTGCCTTAATACGTCATCATTGTCATCAGTCATTCTTTTTCTATCAAATTCGCATGTTTATCAGATTATAGTAACCAGGCATAATATTGAGTTATTTTAATTTCACAGCATCAATCTGAAAAGTGACAATGCGTCATTTTATATATTTGAAATTCTACAGTTCTTTAACAATTCACTGCAGTATTTCATAATGCAATCTTGTCGCCTATGTAATTACTTGATATATGTACCTCTTCTAAGCCTTAGTATTGATTTTCTAATATCAAAGACGATTACGAGTTTAATACAAATATCTTTTTTCAAAGCTTTCATTTTATCTTTGTCGCTCAATAAAATGTATATATGTAAAAGCTTATGTAAATGTTTTGTTTGTATTAATTGTAACATTTTATTTTAGAAATTTCGTGAGTAAAGCCAGCTCGCGTAGAACAAAGAGATATCAGTAACCATCTCGTGTTTTGCTTAACTAAAAGAACGGAAGTCTTCAAGACCTTTAAATATTTTTTCCTAGTAAGATATGTTTCTATGTGTTTTAAATTTCGGGTCCTAAACTCTCAATAATCCTAACTGTCACCCTCTATACTGCTTCCACTTATCTCTAGCATCGGATTTTATCTTACAATAATGCTTAAGCGAATCATACAATATCCGACCGGGGTTTGAATAGAAAACCTTCGGCCACTTGCAAATCATTCAAGTGTGCAACAAACTTAATCATCATCCGGTGTAATGGTTAGCTATGCATAATTGCATATATATGATTTATTAGCTTGTTTTGATATGTGAGATTATTATTTTTATATATGGCAATTGCTGAGTGCTCTGTTTCGTTGTGGTGCAAACATTAATATATTTATTTGCAATAGCGTTAAGATCAGGATATTTTCTATCACCTTGCTCTGATAAATGGGATGTTTTTATAGGTCTTGAGTTTGAGTAATGTTCTAGTAACTTGTTTACATCAATCGTTCAGTTGGTATCTTGTAAGACTCTATATCGATATGTTTTTGCATAATTGGGTAATACTTGTTTTAAAAATTGAACTTGACTTCAATTTAACTTGAATGAATATGTATATGTTTTCATATTTATGCTCATCTTGTAAATACGCTTAATTCGACAAACTGTTGCCGATATCTTATAACATAGATATTCCGATTGCTACGAACTCATGTGCAGTAAAACCTTATTTGTTTAAAGAGAAGTATGTAATTTTGTATGTTATCGCTGTTCATTTGTTTAAATAATATTATGCTACGAACTTCTATATCTTAACCACAAAAATTCGGATTATACCAAGCATTCAAATATAAACTACATGTACATGTAGGCTAGATACGAAAATAAAAAATAAGATATTAGTGTAACTGAAATATTTTGTAAGGGAATGTTGATTTCGAAATATAGTTATTAATATGACAAATTCAAACAATTAAAATCTAGAAACATAGACTCTTTTAAAAGATTTTTACTTTGGACAAAAATGACGAAGGATCTAATTGAACGGCAAATTATGATTTTTTTAAAGGTTACATGAATTCTTAAAAATGGCTCTAATATCTTCGCCCCGTAGCATATACATATGTAGTTTAAACATTTTTTTCCTTATTTTACGTCCATTTCTCGAGTGAATTTCTTGACAGCTGGAGCAAATCACTCAGGGGAAAATCGAGTTTTATTGGGGGAAGGGGAGAATCCTCCTACTGGGAGCAATTCCCCTCCCCACAGTTAGCATGTTAAAAGAGTCTAATTCAGAAGAGCATCATAATTTAATTTTTACTGCAGGTTATAATACAAGTACGTTGAAAGTCAGAGGACAATTGCATAACAGACATTCTTTTGTAATTTCGATGAACGTATGTTACATTTTTTATTTGTGATGTATCGACCGATCGTGGTTAGGAATTGAATGTAGGCCCTATGTTCCAGTTAACGTTCTAGCGGCAAATTCTTGACAACTACGAAATGTCAGCAGCGTTTTGTAGTATATTTTCAAATTGGTTTAAAATCAAAATCAATAAAAGTGGTCTTAAATTAAAATTTAACTTCAAACTGTGAGAAAATCAAATCAAAATCAAGAGATTATTAAAGTCAACAGAATATTTTCAACACACTATACAAATACATATACACAAACATGTACATGTATTTATAACCTGTACATAATATACTATATATACATATATATATATATATATATATATATATATATATATATACATATATGCCTATATATAGGCTATATATATAATATTATAGGCCTATATATAGGCTATATATATAATATTATATGTATATATATATATATATATACATACATATATATATCTCTCTCTTAGTGCACTGTCTACTAGCAGGTCTATAGTATTTAAAGCCTCCACGCCTCTCTATCTTCTGCTTTCTTCTTCATGTCCACATAAGAGTGGATCTTTAACTCATCTAACATACCTAATCTCGGCTTGCCTCTGCCTCTATTTCCTCCTTCCACTCTGCCTCCTATGACCTCTTTTAATAGATTTTTCCCCTTAGGATGCTTGGGATGTCCTATCCAACTCATCTTCCAATTTCTTATTAAATTATATATCGTTTTTATCAAACCTCGGCTATAAAAAAATTGAAAAAAATCATCATAATAGCATTATTACTATTATTACTGTTATTATTATTATAATTACTATAAGTATACTATATTATTATTATTAGATCTATTTTTATTATTATTATTATCATTATTATCATTATTATTATTATTATTATTCTCAAAGATAAAGTTCTTGCTATTATTATTATTATTATTATTATTATTATCCTATTATTATTATTTTTTATATTTTTATTCTTATTATTATTTTTTTTATTTTTTTTATTTTTACCCCGGTGTAAAGAACCTGGGGTTTGATAAAACGATTCAAGCAATACGTGCTGAATCGCCGCCCGGCTACTCGAGGTCATCAATCGGCTTAAAGGAATTTTTGAAGCAGACTGCATTAAATCTTTGCAAAGTCATGGAAAGCCTTTGTCAAAGAAAAGATGTCTCTCGCTTATCGCCGGTTTGCTCTGCAATAAGTCTGCCTATACCATTAATTAAGTCAGCGCCTTTGGGATTCATCGGGCCCATGGATTCAATGGCCACCGGATCATTATTATTATTATTATTAATTTATTATTATTATTACTATTACTAGTACTATTATTAGTAGTAATAAGTAAATGCATATATACTTATCACTGACTTAACTATTCTGATTTAGGATGTCATGAAGACTTGTAACGCTAGTCTTGTTGTAACTTCATACCACAATAATATTAAAACTGGCAAGTAATAATAATAATAATAACAATTAGAATGCTACTGTCATCAATGACAACATCGAGCACTATTGAGACAAAATCAAGCCGGCGAGCAAAACGATGGTCCAAAACGGTGCAAATTCCAAAATGCAGATAATCAGTCCAAAGTACAGGGAATTAAAGAAAAGGAGGGTTAGGCGCAGGTCGCTGCTCATGGACACTGTATGGAAACGATAGGTCTTCAACTGCTTATGGAATTGATCATAGGAAAGCAAAGGCCGATGTGCTTCAAATGAAGATTTCCGAAGATTAGATGGAAGAGAATTCCAGATCTGCTGTGCAGCATGCTGGAAAGAGCGATTAGATAGCTTAGGACGCGAAGATAAGCTAGGTCTCACAAGAGTAATTAATTTAGAAGACCGAGTAACAGCAGGCTGCATCACTTTAATCAAGTGAGACATACAAGTTTGTCCAGGGATGGTAATGGACTTACGTGTATAGGTTAACGAAACCGTTTTGTATATGATTCGCTCTTTCATCTTTAGCCAATGCAAAGACTTTAAAATGGGCGTAGCATGTGAGTACTTGGAACTACAAAAAATTGCTCGCGCAAGAGAATTCTGAACAAACTGCAATCGATCAATCTCACAGCCAGGGAGATTTTTAAAAAAACAGGGAATTGCAGTAGTCCAATTTAGATTGCACAATGGCAGCACCAATTGTAGCAGCTGTCTCACGTAACAAATATGGACGGATTCGACGAAGATCTCGGATATGAAAGAAACATGCTTGTGAAGTTTTAGTTATGTGATCGTGGAAGGTTAGTTGTTTATCAAGGATAACACCGAGATTTCTCACAGAATAAACAGGTGTTATTGTAATATCCGAATGTAACGAAAGAGTTTTCCCATTCAGCTTCAGAAGCTGTTAAGGTGTCCCAACCAACAAGAATTCAGTCTTAGATGGATTAAGTGCCAAAAAATTAGCAGACATCCAAGAGGATATAGACTGAAAACTTTGCTGCAGGAGGGTTTTACCATCAGAGTAGGAGTTAAGGGTGAAACAAGTGTACATTTGAGTGTCATCAGCATAATATAGTTCATGATCAAGAGAATGAGAAGAGATCAGTGAGCTTAAGGCAAGAAAAAGAATACAAACCTCGATAAGTCTGTCTACTTTTTCTAGAAAGATCATTTAAAGATAGTGCTACGGAATGTGTACACTCTTAACATTACAGAATCAGGAAGCAATTACATGTTTGCTTAAGACACTCCTAATAAATCAGGAACGCATAGAATTGACCAGTTGTTTTGTTTTTCTAAGAATGCCGAAGAAATAGAGAGGGTATAAGACTTAGTCTATAACGGACAAAGAATAGGACAATGTCGTTAGAGTAAGAGATGAATTCGTTTTAAATTGCTGTTCTCCAGTTTAACTAAAATTATGGTGGCAAATCCATCTACGTCGGTCACGGTAGGGGAATCGCCATATATGTTTGGGTAAGTATGTTTTTAGGTAGATCAGACTAGGAAGGTATGTATGGAGGTGGTGTGTGTGTACTGGTGTGTATGTCTCTGTTTACGTTGAATTGACTCATCAAGGTATGAAATTCTAGTATTTTCCCCATTTACAAATTTATGTGTGATGATGTATAATATTACGACTAGACTGGTGTTACAAGTCTTAGCGACTTCCTGAACCAGTATAATTAAGCTAAGCTAAGGTAAACCTGACTGCTTTTCATCAACATACAATCAGCTGTTTCCTGTTTACTTCTTGTGACGGATCATGGTTATCTTTAAGATTTAATTTATATTATCTACATTTTCGAAAACATGCTTCAGTTTAAAACAGCTCGAGGGGCTAAACGTTTTCAATTTATGTTTGTAACTGGAGGACTTTTGGTATTCTTTCACAAACCTATTTGGGACTTTATTGTGCAGCCGATTTATTTCAAGGTTACCGGTAAACCAGGTTGGTTGTTAAATTCAGATGTAATCGCAAATGGACTAGTTATTATTTTATTTTCTACAAATGTATTAAAGTGTGATCAGTTTTCAGTTAAAATCAAAATTTAAGCATCTATTATAATTTGCTTTTATGCTTTTAAGATTAGCAATTTAAACTTCGAGCGAGTTAGTAATTTGCCTGAAAGCCATAAAGAGATTTTAATAAATAGGTGTATTAGGGCATAGACCCCGTGTTGTGTCCGGACTCCGGGTTGCTTGAAGAATAGACCAACTGTTTAAATATGTACGTGTCGTAGAAGGCGACATAAAAACTAGATCCAAACCAACGTCGTAAGGGGCATTCGGTTGGTGAATGCATAGGCTCCAGAAATTGCTACAAAAACTTAAACGAATGGATAAATTTTGAAAGTCTATTCATATCCCGACCTTGGTTAAACTGAGATTTAAGGGAAGATGATGATGATGAATGATGTATTAGGGTGTAGATTAGGGTTAACCTAATCAAGCCCCTAAAGTTGCACTTACTGAATTCAAGCAACTCTAGTTTTGCTCATAAAACCTTGTAAAAATGGAAAAGTGAAATGAACAAGTACAGTAAATAGAAGGACAGTATATATATTTAACAAGACTTTATGGTGTGTAGTTTTTAACGAGTACGTAAGACAATTGATTGAACATGCTAACATGATTACAGTGTAATATATGGTTTGAAGCTTCCTCCCAGCTACAAAATTTGTAATGCTAATTCTGTTTTTTAACTAATGCATTTCTGAGTTGTTTGCATTCTTTATTACTTAAACCGTTTAGATATATCTCTTATGAAGTAGATGGTAAACATCAAAATATATATTTCTTATTTAAACAAAGACTTGGACCATGAAAATCTCTGAAGCATAATGACTTTACTGTTTAAATACGTTTCTACTTGTAATGCTTGTGTAGGGGTTTAGTGTGCAAAAGTCTGCTGAGATATTCTAAACTGTTGTTTTCATTCATTTTTGTTATCTAGTTTTTAATGTTCTAGTTAAGATTAGATAGTACGCATTAATTTAAGCATTATAAAGTATATTAAGTTTGCTTTGATTGACTGATAAAAATGGTAATATTTATATAAATTATATTAAAGCCATTTACAATGTTTTTAACATTTCATTATTTATTCTCAATCATTAGCTAATTTTTAATTTTATATGGATTTATATGTATTATGGCTTTTAAGTGTTTTTGTAGTTATGAATTTATTGTGTATTGTTGCAGAACAGTGGCAGAAGGATCGATTAAAATTAATACATAAAAATGAGGAATCAGCTGCAATTCGTTCTGTTGAACAAAATTCTGATTCTCAAAGATGAGCGCAACATTATCCTATATATCATATTGTCATTACACTCGTTGTTTAGCACTGATAATTACAAAACAAATTAAAATTAAAGCTGTAGTCTGCTATAGCAAAATCAAGCAGTATAAAATAAAATATCATTTATTGAAATGATAGTCAAAACAGATGTAGGTGCAATGTATAGCCATTGTAATAGCGTATCCCTAACATTTCTTACAATTGGGTAGCATGTATTTTTAATCATCCATCTACTGCGTGTTAATTTTCAATAACTCGAGTACAGAAGTGCTTCAAATGCGTTCTCTTAAAATACGTTAGAAAATAGTACTGAACATAAATGCACTTTTAAAGCAGAATTTTAGACTATTGCTAGTTTTGTTTAGGGCACATGTCAGTACTTTCGTGGCCTTTATGTCCTTTTTCACTTTATCTCATGTTTTTCTTGCATATGATGTAGCCTAAAGTGAAATAAATATAATTCCATTCAATGATTCATAGTTTGTAGAGGTTTGTTAACTGTAGATCTCTACAACACTTCATGCTTAGATGAGATAATTCTTTATGATATATTTGGGTTTGATATTTATAACTCAATATGCCTTACTCTTCTATTGCTAAATATTGTCTATGAGTACGAAGTTAAAAGCTAACACTAAAAAGCTAATGTCAAGTCAGTTTCCTCACTCGAAAGTGATGTCAGTGACGAGCGAGCCCAGGATTTGAACCCCGCATATACTGATCCGCGATCTAATATCTTACCGACATCGCCACTGGCTGCAGCCAGTTAAGTGTGACTGTCTATCAGTAGAGTTCTGTTTCTTCCAACGTTTTAGAAGTTTTGAAGTTACGTAACACTGATATTAAACTGCTTTTGAATCAAATACACTATGCTCTAGTTAAACTTGTGAATGCCAATATATAGTATTATATACTGTTACGTGATTTATTATGGCAAAATAGCTCACTGGATACAGCAGCAGAATTATAAACAACCGGTTCTGAGGTGCATTCAGGTCCCGTGGGTTCGGTTCCCAGCCTAGCTGGCAAGAGAATAAAATCGCAGATATGCATTTAACCGGGAAATGGATACTTGCAAACAGATATATAGGCTACTTTAGGAATGTTACAAGCTAAGAGTATTATCCATTTAAATTTGACGGATTAATTTTCCATAAATGTTTGCTACTCTTTTAATTATACTGCTTAGAAGTATAGAAGATACATGTAACTTGATTGAACCTGTGATGCAGTTACTATGTATAAAAAGATTAAAATCTCTAAAGGGGCGTAAAATCTTTTGACTGATGTAATTAATCAGAAAGTAGATAATGAAATAGCTCACACTCCTCTATGGGTGTTCCCATGTGGATTGATCTGACCTTCTACTAGTTTTGTGCATTTAAAACAGTGTCTAAAAGACCATATTGCATTTAATTCAAGCTCTGTTCAACGGTGCTTCTTTAAAATCAATAAAAGCTTTTAACTTTTGAAAAAGACTGTTCTTTTTTTATCTGGTGTCCAGGTGCTCAACACGTCAACCCGTCTTGCTTTAGTCTCCAATCTTTGTATTGGTTTCGTCACTTTGGATTTGCACCGTTTAATGGACTTTTTGCCCTTTGGCTTGGCTTTGCTTTCATAATACTCGATGTTGTATGGGATGATATTAGCAATTTAATAGTGCACTGTGTTGTTAGGTTTAACTACTCAATATAGCCTAATCTAACTTCATTTTGTCTCGCCTATTCCGTGTCAACTTTAAGCACTTTCAGTCTTGTCTGGTATAGATCTGGGTCAATCGAATGTTGTATTGACCAGTATTGATCTTTATCATTTTATCCACTTTGTTAGTCCTCTGCTACGTTTTGTGTCAGTATTTAGGAGCATGTTATCATGTGACTTGAAATTCTTACCTCCCGATTTGCGTTTTTAATTTTTTAGAATTTAAATATCCATAAACCCAGAGCCTGATAATATTTACTCTCTCTCTCTCTCCACTAGACGGCCCAACTAATTAACTAGATAACCTTAATAAACTTTAACTCTTTTACCATTGCCAAGCCTTTAGCCTAAAAGTGTGGAAGTAATTATGTCTTCATTGGCTTGTGTGAACTACAGCTTATATGAGCAACAGACACAGTACAAGACAGATCTATTTTAGAGCGGCCTTAACAAAACATTGGCAATTTTTACAAGATTCAGGTTTACAATTTGAGAATGGAGCAGTTGCATTTTGAAACTGTGATCTCTTGCTTATCATGAAAACGCACTATTGACTTAGCCAACAGCTGATCACACATCCTCCTTTGAAAAGGAAACTGAAGTTAAAACTAGTAAAATAACCAGTTAATTTTAACACTGATTTGCTGCCCGTTCAAGCTACGGCTATTCATGGTTTCCCACATAGCAGATAGGGGCATTCACCTCGATCTTGCACATATTTCATGTTTCAATTTTTATAAATAGTTCTCTAGCGGCTGTCTCATAGAGCTGAATCGGTAGCTTATTGGCATGTAGCTCGCCTGTGAATCAGTAGGTGCATGGTTCATATCCAGTGCTCTAGCCGTTATTGACAACTGACGTTCAATTAGACTTTAGCCTTTACAATAAGAAAAACAACAAAAACACATCAATATTTAAGACATTTAATAACATCAAGGAACAAACTTTATAGAAAAAAATGAAACAGCTTTGACATAATTTAATGGCCAAATTACACTTCAAGTTACAAATTTAAATTGAATATTCCAAATGATTGACGTACATTGTTCATTCAGATATCCCCTTTTAGTTCTGGCGGCCTAATGAATAAAGAGTTTAAATTAAGTTATTTAGACATTAACAAAATCAGAATTTATAAAGCAAGGTAAAGTGTGTAATGTCAGAATTCTTCCATTTTGTGTATAGCTTCTTGAAGTCGTTTAAACTACGACTACAGCAAGTCATTAACTGAACCATAACTCAGACTATTACAAATGATACTATGGGTCTACATTCCTTCTTCTAGCAGAATATTAGACAACGACAACTGATTCTACGCAACAAGTAGGATTCTGAATATTCACTGTATATACAAAGTGTATATATGGCATTTAAACATGCATACAAAAAACTTTACTACATAAGCTACTAGCAAGAAGACTGGGATTTTATATACCATAGAATGAAACTTTGTAAACTGGAAATATGTTTCAGAGTTGACGCACGATGGCTATATAATTAAGTAAGCTAGGGAAACACGAAGACACAGGAAATGAAATATAAGGAATGTAATGCAATTCAACACAGTCAACTCGCCTAAGGCAGATCACTGCTGCGATAGGCTACACAACAATGGGAAACATATACTCCATGCTCTTTATCGGAGATGGCATTTTCAAATTATAAACAAATCACTGCTTTGATTGTAGAAAAAATTCAACCATCAACTGTACGTAATATTCAATCATGATTTGAAAACAATCGTTCCTGGTTTGTGATTTTACAGGCTACTTACATATCGAGATGTTAATAATACAGCCTTAAAGCATGTTAGTATAAATGTTTTTGCCAGTTTAACGTTAGTTAATCTGCTCTACGTCTTGAGTGTCTTCGATGAACAAGGAGGTTAGACCAAGCAATTACGACAAACATAACAGAAACGTCTAACAGATAGACCACATTGCCCTGTTACATTTACAAAATCATGCATTTATCTGCTGTATATATCAACATTCATATATAACAATGCATGTAGTGTGTACGCCAGGAGGTTTACAAAACAATACACTCAACTATTATCCATCGGATGTTCCCATGTGCTAATAGTCGAATCAGCGAATAGTGTAAGCCTAAACTGGTATACAAATCATACATTAATATTTTTATGATTTAGAATTGCACACAATACAAGCAGTCAGTACAGCACTTGTTGTGAGCTCATACTACTGTGATTGATAAAACAGAGACAAAAAGAAAACTTGTCTAACGACAAACGCTGCACGCAACATAACGACGCAACATTTTCCCACGCAGTCCTACTGACGTTACGCGACACTTTGCAAAATACGACGATGATTTCTTTGATAAAAATGACTGCCAGTCTTTAAGGTGTTGCATTGCCCACACAACACTGAAATACGAGTTTCTTTCAACTCATTTGCTCATCATCATCGTTACGAATTCTGAAAATATAATCAACAAAAGACTTAATCGTGCGCTTAGTATGCATATTAAATGTTTAGTTTAATATTATAATATCAACTTGATGATATAACTCTGATGTCATGCCCTACAACTCAGGTAATTTAGAATTTTACTGCTGGCCATGTATCTTGTATTTTTTTTCATCAAAGATCACACCAAAAGTGCTGTCTTTTATTTTTGCTGACAATATAGTAATAGTACTTTTGTTCTGCTTTTCATTTAGAAATGCATTCCTATTTCGCTACGCATGTATACTTGGAAAGATAAATTCAACAGATTCCAAAAAAAAGAAGAAATAATATAAAAATGATAAATTTAGAAGATGGTGAAGTAATAACGCAAGAAGTTTAACCTTCATAATTGACTTGACCGTCGCCATCAATGTCGGCCTCTCTGATCATCTCGTCAACCTCCTCGTCCGTTAACTGAGCAACAACAACATCAGAAACACATCACAGATACCCAACAAGTCAACACTTAACAAGATTTACTAAATAAAACATTTTCATAAGTTTTATTTAAAGCTATTAATTGCACAAAATGGTATAACGAGTAATTACAAGTGCAAACAGTCCATTCTAATATGGACCTTTTCAGAGATACGAATATTGAAGCTATGGTTAGTGATGCTATTTATGCCACATTTTGTATACTATCAAGTTACATTATGCAAATTTCCTTGTAGAAAAATAATTTAACGTTAATGAAAACATAAAACCCGAATAATACTCTAAAGTAAGGCTTCTTCCTGGACCAAAACAAAATTTAATATCAACTTGACCTTTTTCTACATTTACCAGTTTAGTACTGCTTATTTATAGCAAGATTTGGCATACTTTTAAGTTACATTATGCACAAAAAGTAAACGTAAGCAAACTGTCATTACAAAATTGCATATCATTTGCAATAGTTACCTTTGACAAAATTAAAGTACAGCGTTTATCCTTACAAGTTTTAAAATATTGAAACAGTCTTAATATTTCCCACTTTCAAACAATACAAGGCTGATATCAAGCAGATGTTATTAGAGTAGGAGTAAGTACCAGAAACATAAGAACAGTTCAACTATATGCATCAGCAACAGTAAACAGCAAGCTTCAAAGTGTAAACCATTTAACTGCTCAAATGTTTTTGAACCTCAGTTAAGAGATACATACTGTACTTTGTAACAGCTTCTCAAGGTTATTGAAAAGACAAAAAGATACAAATAATGTGCAAAAACCAAATACTTCAACACTACGATAGTAACTAACTTAAATTCATCATCATCATCAGCAACTTCCATGAATCCCAGTATAACCCGGGTCGGGATACAAATAGACTGTCTCAGATCCTCTCTGTACTACACCACACCACCAGCCAATCCCCTATTTGAGACTTTTCCATTCGTTTAAATTTTGACCAATAATAGTAACCAATTTAAATTTAAATAAATTAAAGACTAGTAGCCGTTCAACATTATTAACCTTTTCGCCGAGGTTTGTCATCACGTGCCTGAGCTCAGCGGCTGAGATAAAACCGTTGCCGTCCTTGTCGAATACACGGAATGCCTCTCTGATCTCCTCCTCCGAGTCTGTGTCCTTCATCTTACGAGCCATCATCGTCAGGAACTCCGGGAAGTCTATTGTCCCGTTACCTGTTCACAAGTTAAACAATTTTTATAAAAATAAAATTAAAAAGTACTTCGGACTGATTTTCTGGATTTAGGAATTTGCACCGTTTTTAGACCTTCTTTTTGCTCGCCGGCTTGATTTTGTCTCAATAGTGCTCGATGTTGCCATTGATGACTGTTGCACTCTAATTGTTCTTATTATTAATTTTGAGCCTGTCTCGGACTAAACAGTTAAATTGAAAATTCAAATCTTTTTATTTCTAGAATATACCCTCTATAAAAGGACTATACAGATTTAGATTAGCAGCGACATGATATTCTTCATTCTGGCTGACCATATTACAAAGCACATTTAGCATTAGCTTTTTTATCTTTAGTTCATGTAGGCTTCTGTAGATAAACTGAGACCATAGATCAATTACTGTTTCTTATGTCGCATAAAAGTGATGCCATAAGCAGACAATAAATACTGTTATTGTTAACATCATACAGCCAACAATAGTGTCTCAGTGACCAATAGTGTCTCAGTGACCCGACTGAAATAACAACTTCACAAAGATATTTATTCTTCGTTAAAAAAGTTATTCAATTAAATTAAGAAAATTAATCCATAAATTACTACAATTAGTAATTAAATTAATTAACTTATAGCTTCATAGGAGATCTTTTAAATCTCATTCATATCACGCAGAATGCGAAGCGAAAAACAACTTAAACGATTCATTGTTCATTTACTAAGCTACAGCCGAAAAAGAATCTTTAATCTACACATTTTAAACTATCACATCAAACAGAGATGCAAATGTCCTGCGTGACTCTAAAATTCTAAATGTAACGTAACTCTAGATACGGGATGGAAAAACCGACGCAGATAAAGCGAAGCAATACCAACCATCAGCATCGACCTCGTTGATCATATCCTGCAGTTCTGCCTCTGTTGGGTTTTGACCCAGTGACCTCATGACTGTTCCCAGCTCCTTCGTAGTGATTGTGCCATCACCATCCTTGTCGAACAGGGAGAACGCCTCCTTGAACTCTGTAGTAGTACATTGATTGATTGATTGACTTATAATTCAGTTACTGCTTAGTTGATTGACTTGATATTCAGTTATTGATTGATTGACTTATAATTCAGTTATTGATTGGTTGATTGACTTAATATTCAGTCATTGATTGATTGATTGACTAATAATTCAGCTATCGATTGGTTAATTAACTTTTAATTACAAAATATAATATAAATCTTTCATACAAGATAATGGCATTTACAATAAAGTATTTTTTAACTAGACCAAAAGCCTGTTTGCTGATAAACAACCTTCCTACTCTGGAAAGTAACAAAAATTGTTTTTATTTCTAAAATTAATATAAGAAATATGGAAAACTTAGAGCGATTTGACACATGACACGATTTTCTTATCACACTACATAGAAATAAAAGTAAAACTTCAAAAATGTTTAGAAAAAATCAATTTTAGAGAAAACTGTTTCATAGTATCTGATTAGCCGCTTGTCTAGTTAGGTGCAAGACCAACGAAATCTTGCATGGTGGCTGCACATTAAACCCTTAATTGTCACATCAGATGTTGTGATACATTATAGTATGGAAAGGTCAGATATGTGCATCAATTTTTTTAACATATTGAGCAGCCTAAGAGAGATGCTAAAACTTACCCGCAATCTGCTCCTCAGTCAGCTGATCAGCCTGCAAATACACCACACACTAATTAAACAATACATCACACACTAATTATACAATACAATGCACACTAATTACACAATAATGGTCATTGTAAAAACTCTAATTTTTTATAAATGGATTCAATGAGAACAGCCTAACCTCACTAACAAACTACATCTACACACTTTATAGAGTCCATTCAGCATTTTATTCTTCCACTGAGTATTCCATTCTTCCATTGGGCATTTTATTCTTTGATTTTTCAAGTTATGCTACCTACTACTCTAATCATTAGACTTACAAAATATTGATTTTGCACCATTTTTTGACCCTCTGCATTTTGCTCATCGGTTTAGATTTGGTTCAACAGCGCTCGTTGTTGTCACTTTTGACAGTAGCATTCCAATAGTTGTTTCAGTCATAAAAGAATTATAACACAAAATTTATGGGGAGACTTCGAAAATAGTTCGGTTCAAATTGTCCTAAACTTAAGGACATTGTCCTTAACTTAAGGACACCTAGCAAATTAAAAATTAGCATTGAAAAATTACTTCTCCTATCTACCCCACAAACCTTTTATCCACTGTCCACATATATAGCAAAAAAGTATATAAATTACTATACAACTCTATTTATATCTATATAAACTCTAAAATGATTTGAATAATCGTCAATTCACATAACTATCCAATATCCATGTTACTAGTCCAGTGAACGTCCGAGATTTTAATCTCCGATCAGCTCTACCAGAATTGATCTCAAGACCTCAGAACAGTCATTTTACATTTCATGGCGTTACCTAACGCGCTTACACACTGAGCTATTTAGAAATTCATAATTTTTCAAAACGAAAGCTAGACAGACAAGATCTAACACGCCTAATCTATGAATCATCCAGAACTCTTACGTTTGTTAATCTCTTACTTTTAGCCAAAATACTGCATCCGACTGGAATCTCGGACATTTGCTAAATGTAGAAGTCTATTATAATTAAAACAGTAACCGTACAATAAATGTTTCAAGTACCAGACATGTCCCAATGCGAATATCAGCCGGATGGTGGCTTATAGAAGTCATAAAAACAGACTTCCAATTTATATCGAACATTTTCGACTTTAATTAAATCACCGTCGAAATACCTCTCTTAAAACAGGGTAGCGTATAATTCAATGCACTATAATCGACTAAAAATTAGTTATTTATTAGTTAGAACAAACCATTATTTCGTGTAGAATTACTGATATAAATCGTAAAGTCGTATAAAGCCGGTGGTCGAATGATTAGATGCGAGCGTGTGTAGCGCCCCGCCACCCCCACCTCATGCCGCAATGCAGATCTTTTACAGTCAGTCTGGTGACTTTTAACGACCCTTCATATAAGTTCCGGCCTGTATAATTTGGCAATATCAAGGTCGCTATAATAATATGGTAGTGTCTAAGTATAATATACATGGTTAAAATTTACATCTGCTTGTCGGCGAATCTGGTTCGACTGCATGGGGTGTGTATTGTACCTAATGGACTTTTTTGCCTCTCAATATCGATATAATTACATTTAATTAAAGTATTGCTAAAGCCTTAAAACGAAAGAGACCAATGAAGCCTATAAACTAAGCGAACAATACGTAGCAGTTAAGTGACTTCTCCTTCTCCTAACTCTTCTAGCGCCACCGTTCAATCATAAACTTGATTTTTTTCGTAAGGCAACTGCACTGTAATATATCCTAAAAATATAATATATCAGCTCTAGATATTCCACCTAGACATGTTAAATGTAAGTTAAGAGATATGCTTACCATCATTTGATATTTAATTGAAATATATCTTTTTGTAATTTTTAAAGTACCATTCAGTTAATAATTGAAGAAATACATAATAAATGTATGCGAACATATTGAAAACTTCCAGCCGTCAAGCTCACACCTCTCCCCACTCTCTAACCACTCCCCTACTGTACGCTTTGTTTTTTTATGTGAACAGAGCTACCACAACATAATGTAAAGGGTCTCTACGAACAAAAATAAAAAAGGTTATTTCAAATTGACCCTAGTTCCAGAGTGGCCACCTCCCTTCTCAATTACCATGAAATATTGATATAAAAGTTGTGCATTCCTCTAAATTAATACCTACACAATGTTTAGCTCCCTCTCCATTTAAAAAGTATCATTGTTTCAGTATTTCAAGCCACATTACGTCCTTCAACTCATTTCGCCAGGGAGAGTAACCTGCAAAAAATATTTTTCATCGTAGAATTGATCATTTACAATTTTATGAGGCAGCCATAAGACATTTAATTTTTAATAATTTACAGTATACGTCAATGGCAATGATCTGATCTTGACCTTCAATGTCCAGTCAGCTATTGTGGCATTTAGCTTAGAACGACACTTAACCAATATACTTATCATTATTATTAGCATATACAATTTCGAGTATTTCCATGCTCAAAATATCAACTTTAAAAAATATCATATATAAAATAATAAACCAACGCAGGGAATATTGCAGTCTACGCGGAACGATATCGTGACTACGGGTGATGTTGTACAGTGCTTGACCTGGCGCAGCGGCTTGAAGGCCACCTGGGGGGGGAGGCGGGAGATGTTGAGGGGAGGGAGGAGAGGACTCTGAATGGTCAGGGCGCACTGCGACACGAATCAATATCGCCAGTCAGCCACTTCTCACTATTCTTTTCTCACCATAATGCAACTTACTGAAATTTGCGTAATAACTTAGAATACTGCTACTACAAATAATAAGGGTTTAACGTCCGTTTCCTCATAAAAGGATTATGTCAGGGACGTCAGCTGCTTGATGGCGGTGAAGAATAGTGAAAAATAATGCAACTGAATGAACCCTATCGATATTTATTCTGATCAAAAAATGATTATAGCTTGATCTCGATAACGTATATAGTGGTATTTATTATACGATAGTATAAATATTAGTGTTGTGTCCGGGAATCTATTGTTCAATTGGTTCATTAGCGCATTTCTAAATATTCCTAAATTTAAATTAAATATTATACACCTGTATAATATAGAAAAAAAATTTACGAGAAACGAAAGTAATAATCCTGCATAACAAATTGGATAGAGAGCCCAGATAACTACAGATTGGTTCAGCCGCTTGCTATGCTGGTACGATGTAACTAGACAAAAGATAGGGAAGGCAATGAGAAACATCTTGAGAAGTCATCCTTGTCTACTTTTCGTGCAAGGCTACAGAATTTGAAAAGGGTTTGGACTTCTTGATGCGTTCAAATTGCCTCGAATTCTTCTGAGAGCATGATAGTGAATAGATATTATGTACACTGAACCTGCTATTCGATATTGTCTACTATATATTGTCTACTTTTCGTGCAAGGCTACAGAGTTTGAAAAGGGTTTATACTTCTTGATGCGTTCAAATTGTCTCGAATTCTTCTGAGAGCATGAGAGTGAATAGATATTATGTACAATGGGCCTGCTATTCGATAAAGTTTGAAGTAGACAACTGTATATAAATAATATATAATCTAATAGAATTTATAGAAATATTAATAATCTAACATATTTGTTAAAGTGGGAATTGAGAGCTAGGAGAATTGTAAGAATTTGGAACTGTAGGAATTTTTCGAGCCCCTTGTAATGTATTTACAGGTCTCCTAGTAACTTATGTGGGCCCCTAGCAAGGGAACTCCACTCAGAAATATAGGCATTGATCTAATCTAATCTAATCTAGCTAACTCTTCAGCTCACACACTGCCTTCAGGCCCACACATATGGTGCCATTTAAGTAACCATATTGGTCGGATTTGGAGACAGCTTTTGCCCTTATTCATGTTTGAAGCCACTGACTGAAAAGATATTATTGTATATTTGAATTTACAAAGACTGCTGCTTTCATTAAGAGTCAGCAAACAGTACCACAATAACACAAAATATCAGTATTAAGTCACGAAAAATCTGACGATTAAATCGCGATCTAATTTAAATTGCTTAGCAAATCTTCGAGATATGCAAAACTTCGAGATTGTTAAAGATATGCTATGCTGGGTTGAAATCCGCACTGACGCATTAAACTCACCAACTTGCATTGTCGTCATCAAAAAATATGAATCTATTTCCTGTGTAAATTAATCATGTTATCTTTACAGGATTAAATTATTTTAAGCAGGAAGTATCTCAATATTTTCATAAATGCTAATTTTCTCCGTTTATGTTTTCTTCGGGCAATATTATTGTAGAATGCTTTCTCCATACAAATCTGTGTATGAGCTTAAGTTTCATTTTGAATGTTTAACTAATTTTATCCAATCTAACCATGAGCTTGCTATAGCCGGTCTGTGCAACTTATACACTTCTAAAAAGTTACTTAACCAATAGACAGCAATATGTGGTATATAATAATTCAGAATCAAATTATAGAACTATTCAATGTGGTGTCCCACAAGGTGCAATATTGGGACCTTTGTTGTTTCTGATTTATGTCAATGACATATCCGAGATTAGTAAAATTCTTACCTTCATATTATTTGCAGATGATACAAATATTATCTGCACAAACCCTGATATTTTGAAACTAATGAATTCAACTAATACTGAACTCCTAACACTCTCTAACTGGTTTAAAGCGAATAGATTAGCCCTAAATATACAAAAAAGCAATTACATGCTATCTGGGTATAAATACAAATATAACAATAATTCTGAAAATTTTCATATATACATAGATGATATCAACATGTATAGAATAGATAAGACTAAATTTTTGGGAGTGATTCTTGATGAAAAATTATCATGGCAATATCATATTTCTTATACTGCACAAAAATTAGACAAATCCATTGGATTACTCCATCGGGTTAAAACTAAGTTACCTAAACATTGTATGTTAAATTTATACTACAGTATAATATATCCGCATCTAATTTATTGTAATATTGTTTGGGGGTACGCTTCTAAAACCTTGCTCAATGAATTGATAGTACTCCAAAAACGAGCAATTAGAATAATTCAATATGCAGAGTTTCGGAGTCATACGAACAATATATTTAAAGAACTTAAAATTTTAAAGTTAAGTGATATTCATAGACATTGATGTTGCGTATTTCTGTATAAACTTATTCATAATGATATGCCTTCATGTTACAACTATTCGTTGCTATTAAATAATGTTGTAAATTCTGCTTATAAATTTCGACAAGTTTCGGAATTTACTATACCATCGTTCAGAACCCTCTGTCGCGAAAAGTATATCGCTGTACAAGGCCCTAGATACTGGCTATCCCTTCCACCTAATTTACGATCATCTCGTTCCGTTAACTGTTTCAATATTAACCTTCGTCAGTACTTATTAAATAGTTATTAATGATACTGATCTTAAATGTATAATTATGCCTACCTATTATCATTAATTTTCTTTATTTTGAATTTCTTTATTTCAATTCTTTAATTTCTACTTTACATTTTCGTTTTAAGTTCACCATGGTTCACATTTAAATTGTGCTCACTTATTGCATTTACTTGTTTGTTTGCATTGCTTGTGAACTGTATAGGGTTGAATGACCCTTTTTGGTGATCTAAATAAATAAATAAATAAACTAATTTAAGGTTAGATTTTGGCGCAAAAAATAAGCAGCTGTATAGTACGGGTGCAATGCAAATATTGTCGCAGTTTTCCCCCCAAATGAACTACAGGGTGACCCATAAAAAACAACATACTTTCTCTATAATTTAGCTTCGAAATCTTGAATAGATCATTTGAAATAATTGTAGGGCGTACACAATTTCGAGTTTCATTAAAAAGCCAGTCTTATATCACGTCTAAAATGTAATGAAATTCGCCAATTACATTATCACGTTAATTACACCTTTTGTCCATGATATTATAATGAAATGTTAAATTTGGAATTTTAATATAACAATTATTTAGTAGAATTGTAATTATAATTTACATTTCCATAGGAGCATTTTTATCGTTATGTATGGAAATTACTATCAGCTGATTATTTCTTCTCGTCCCTGAGAGCCTATGAACCTGTGAAGTCATTGAAATGTAATGAGTAATGTGCTAAACAGCTTGCCTACAAATATATCAATAAAATAACGTGGTAAAATTGCTAGCTATATAAAATTGGTTTTCTGGCGTAACCTACTAATTTATATTTAATTACGCCTAAAAAGACTAGAATTTATTGCAAAGCATCATTGGTGTTCCATCCTTCGAGGTCACCCTGTAGGTAATACGAGACGTCGTTTTTAATTTGCAGTAGCTGCTACTGTCGCGCCAATGCAGCTACTGCCGAGCAGCAGCTATGACAGGGCGACACATTTATTTCTCAACCTAGTTGTACGCACTGCGCAATAATGTTAGGTCGATTTAGGCTATAAAACTAACTGAACGGATGTTTGTTGCATTGCGACTCCACACGAAATTCGCATAATGAGTATTTGGGCGGCAATGACTTACTACTTAAAAATGTCTGCATTAATAGCCGAACCGTAGCAAATTTTGAATTGACTTGCAGACGCCTAGAGTGGTCTGAAGTGGATTTGCATTGTCAATAGGGATCTATAACGTACAGTGAATGTAAATGGATTAAATTGCTTACTCATCTATCTCTTTTCGAAAAATGTTAATAAGTTGTCCAGGTTACCATGGTAATTGATTAATTTATAGTCACGCATTTGATGCGAATGATTATAAATGCATGTATAATTTCTGTAGGTTCCTGTAGGCTCAGGAAAATGAGAAATGAAAATAATGACAATTGAAACGAATTTGGTTGAGGCGATCGCAGATATAGCAGTGTAGCCATATAACCTAACATAACACAACACTACAGAATAGGGAAGCAATTGCATGCTTGTTGAAGACGCAATAAGCGTTAATTAATACCAATACTAAACATAACCAATATTTAATGAATTATGTATTTTAGACCTCCACATATAGACTATAGATTAAACGCTCATAGTCCACGCCTATAGAGGTCTCGGTAACAATTTTAGCACAGCGAATTTGAAACTCTAAAAAATTAGACAATAGATATTAACGCTCTTAGGTGATTTGATATTTTTGATGTAGAGATAAACCTAAGATTATGAAAAAAAAAAAAAAAAAAATTTATACCAAATTAAGGTCCTGTGGATAATTACAATTTCACTAATATTAGCAATGTGTTATTATCACATACTTTGTGGGTTATTTAAGATTATATATTTATTAATACTACATTACAGAATTATTATTATTATTATGATGATGATTATTGTTGTTGTTATTTGTATTATTTTCAGTACTGTTATTATTATTTTTTATGTTGTTACTATCATTATTATAGTTTTTAAATTTCTATTATTATTATAATTAGTATTTCTATTTATTTTTTAGTTTAGATAAATTTCTTATATTTTTTCTGTAATAATCAGGTGATCTATAGTCGTGTGATTAATGATTTGTAGGAGACAGTTTCGATACTGCAATAATCTATAAAATATCACCTCTTCCCTAACTATGCCTTACAATGTGAGCATTGTGAAACACCGCGTGTTGTTTCAAATCCAGCTGTTCTATCTTTGACATATTGAACAACGAGCCGTTTCTGCCTTAGGTTGCTATCTCCCAACACTGCATCACCTCGAACTTTTATCATTGTTTTCTTTTTTAAATTAAATTATTTTAAAAAAATTATGTAACGATTTAGATTACTGCACTCTTAATAGTTCGATCATCACTATAAGCATTCACCATTGCTTTCTTTCAAGTGGCGTAGAGTGCAGATAAGATTCGATCGATAAGATGATCTACACTGATGTACACTGTTTTGTACAGTGCACTTGAATGAGGCTATGCTAGTAGATAATGCTATAGATTATCTCATCATTAGAGAGGCTCCTCTATAACCACATGTTAGCCTTGTGAAACCAAGATCATGTAGACACATAAAATCAGGAAGTGTCTCAGACTCTCAGTTGTGCAAGGGTTCATAAATTCTTTCCAGGAATCGTTACCAATAACGGTCGTAGAAATTTTTCGTCAGCAGTAGTGTTTAAATTCAATACTGCAAAATTTCGGTCACTCAATCAATCAACTATCACACTAACAAGTAGGCAGTGGCGTAGCCCCCAAATACTCATGTGTTCCACAGATTTTCTGCTTCAGAACTTCCTACACCAATCCTCAGGGGCGGATCCAGGAATTTCTTAAGGGGGGCCCGAATTTTTTTTTCTGCACTGTCCATATAATTTGCATACGCTAAAGCCACCGGAACACAGTTCAATTATTTACTTGCATCCTTTTTTACTCTTACACACACACACACACACGCACACACACACACACACACACATAAACACACACTAATACACACACACACACACACACATATATATATATATATATATATATATATATATATATATACTGTATATATATATAAATATATATAATATATATATATATATTATATATATATATATATATATGCACATACAAATGGCTACTGATACAATTTTAATTAAATAAAGAGTATAATCAAGCTGGTGTACCGGTGCCTGGTCAGTACGATGTATCAAATAATGATAGAACAGTATGAATAGTTAAGAAATTCACAGTTACACTAAGCGAATTCTGCGCTCCTTCTTGCTCGCATACAGCTCCATAATCTTGTCAGGATCTACCTCGGTGGTCTTATTGACATGTAGCAATGCCAACCCTGTCAGCCGTTCTTCGCCCATCGTGTTACGGAGATACGTCTTCAAACGCTTTAACGCCGAGAACGACCGCTCAGCTGTAGCATTCGATACTGGGATCGTTCCAAACAGACGGAGGAGGGATATAACAGTTGGCAAGAAGTTATCTTTTGCTAATTGAATCGCTTCCGCGATGTTATTTGGTTGGCGTTCTTGTGGGAATGACTGGACAAGACTCATCCATGTCTTAACCTCAGTCTCTACCTCTAAACGGGATCTGTTCAAGTCGAACTCAAATAATTCCGCCGCCTCCATTATCCTAGAGAACGATGTTGCTTTCATAGCGGCTGGCATGAGTTCTTGTAGTCGCACTTGCTTCGGAACATCGTCTTCGTGCCCAAACCGTAATTTAAGCTGCTCGATCAATTGGTCTAGAAATGGAATGTAGACGTTCCTCCTGTAATATTCCTCCGGACAATCTGCTGGAGCATTTGGCCTATGGTTCTGTCTTCCTCGAATCCTGGGAGCTGTCAATACTTCACCGATCTTATCTGCCAGCTCAGCTGCATTGAGAAATACTCGATGGAACTCCTCATCTGCAATGCCTCTTTCCTCTTCCAAAGCCTTTCGGACAGTTATCGCCCGTGCAATAGCATCTCCGATGCTCTGCGATGGATCCTGCAGTGCCCTGCTGAGAGACACCGTCTTGGCCAAGCAGTGTTCAGCTACTTGCAGAGACATCAGAAATCCGGAAGACCGGATTCCTGCCAGTAAAGCAGCGGCGTCTGATCCAGTCGATCCTGCTCCTTGAGCATGTGTAAAAGCGTTGAGTGTATCGACCACTGCTGGCAGAAGTTCAAGGAACACCAGAACTGAATCGTGAGAATCTACCCATCTCGTGGTACAATACATTCTGAGACGTCTTTGGCGCCCACCCTCCTCAATTGCGTCGATGAATTCTTCCAGCGTCCTAACACGCTTGGAAGAAAGGATGAAGTCACAAATGCGTTTCATCATTCCGAACATATTCCTGACTGCCGGAATATCACAGCTCTTGGACAAAGCCAAGTTCAAGCGATGGTTGAAGCAGTGTATTGGAACAGCTAACGGCTGTTGCCTCCTGATGACCGCTTGGCATCCATTGAATCTGCCCATCATAGCGGCAGCCCCGTCATAACCCTGTCCACGTCAATCCTCCAGGGTTAGCTCTATTCTTCCGAGAAAATCAATAATTAATTGTGCCATACCTTCTCCTGTCACATTTTCAGCGTGAACGAACCCTGCAAAATCCTCATGCATGATTCCACTCTCATCAACATAACGAATAATGAGAGTTGCCTGCTCCAGCCGAGCTGTATCTGAAGTTTCATCAGCCATGATCCTAAACCATTTAGCCTCCTTCACTCGTCTGGAAATATTGGCTTGTATTAACTCGTCCGCACATGCTATGATCTCGTTTTGAGTCGTTTTAGAGGTGTATGTTGCATTTCGTGACACTTGCTGAAGACCTTCAGCCAATACGGTATCTCGTGAGTAGATTCTAAATCTAAGTAACGCTCGGAAGACTCCATCACCGTCTGTCTGGAATACTTGTCCGTCGTCACGATGTCCTCTCAGTGGGAGGTTCTGCTTTCCGCAGAATATTATACACTTGACGATTGGTCGAAGGTACATATGGTTTTTCTGGATTTCTTCAAATCGTTTTACATCAAGTTGGTTACTAACCGCTGCTTCCGGATTCCGACGTGTTTCTAAGAAGCCATTCATGCGAGTTGAATTCTCCTTATGATATGTCCTTGACCCATGATCGTTTAAGTATTCGAGTCCTCTTTTGAACTTGTTGAGTGGTAATAAACGTGCGTAACGCCTGCCGAGCGAGTGTAGCTTCGTCTTGTCCAAAGGGTACACAGGCGACACAGAAGACGCCCTGATGAGACGGACTGTATCTTGCCCAAGGATACAGGTGGAGCCATTTCACCTGGAATGCACGACGATGTTGTCCGTCTTCAAGAAGAGGAAACTGGTAACCATTTGGAGGCATCCATGGATCGTTTATCAAACACATTCTTTCTTGATCACT
This sequence comes from Enchytraeus crypticus, assembly GCA_905160935.1. Taxonomy (NCBI): domain Eukaryota; kingdom Metazoa; phylum Annelida; class Clitellata; order Enchytraeida; family Enchytraeidae; genus Enchytraeus; species Enchytraeus crypticus. The sequence goes on along the minus strand of CAJHZI010000478.1, from coordinate 2,538,049 downwards.
TATTGCCCCTCGTTGCACACCAACAAATCGACCGATATCGCTTGCCAATGTAGCGGTAGTATCCGATAGCTTCTGCTGCCCCGCGTCTTCAGCCTTCTTAGGAGGAGGAGGCTGTAGATCAGGCTGGGGTTAATCTTGTTCTGCCTTTAGTATCTGTTTTACTGGGCCTGCGGCTAACGATGCATGATGATAAAACTGGTCCAGGGGTCCTCTTTTCTGCATCTCTTTTCTAATCTTTAAACAAGTCCTCTAAATGTAAAGAAACTGTTAGAGATAAAACATAAGAAGGATTAAAGATGTCGGCATAGAAGGTTTGAAAGGTTTTATTTGCTTACAATTATCTATTTATTTCACAAAGTCTATGGTAGACAACTGTTAGTACAAATCAACAATAATAACTTTTAAAAAGTGAAATACCTCTAGCCCATATTTGATCAAATTGATCAAATATAGGCTAGGCCTAATAACAAGGTTGACGAACATATAATCTAACTTCCTAAAATATAAATAGAAATCTTGTTTATGAATATGAACTGCTTAAAATAATTTCTATAATTATTAAAACTAACTACTACTAGCTAAAACATACTTTCATTTCTCAAACATCTTCCATATATTGCAATTAACCAGAAACTTTGAATCGCGTAAGATCAGATCTGATCAGTCCTATTTTAATTGTAGTGATTTATAATCCGCACAGTCTTTTATATTCCCGATTGAGCTTCAGAGCTTGTATTGATAAGGATTAGCTTAAGTAGCAGTATAAGAAATTATGCATATATTATTAGTAAGCTTCTAAAAAGAGGTAGCGAGTTAGTCAAACAGGCTACTGACTATTCCAAATAACCTTATTCTTCTGATTTTGAAATATTAGCGAAAACATTGTTATATAGCCTAAAGTATGTAATTTAACCTATGAATGCCTCTATTTGATAAAGCAAATGCAGCAATAACGGGCAGTAGGTTTAATTTATTTTAAATTTAAAGTTTAAACTGTATTGTTCAAATTATTCTCTTTATTTTTATATTTTAATTTGTTTATAATCAGGTAGGCCAAGCCAAATGACGTAACATTTCCGCTCACCCGGTGGTCGTGGGACATAACGTAACATAACAATTACAGTGCTACAGTCATAAATGACATTATTGAGACAAAATCACAGAATCAAGCCGGTGAGCAAAAAGAAGGTCCAAAAAAGATGCAATTTCCAAAATTCAGAAAATCACTTCAAAGATTAAAAGAGACCAACAATTAGAAAACGCAGTAGGGAATCTAACTAAACAGACCAATTGACAATTTAGCAATTGTGTACCCTCGTAAGAATTCTAAAATTTGTGCTGTTTACAAACCTACAACACCATAAATACTCATTTATAATATTGAGTCATACTGTGCTGCATTTTTATAATTATCAAACTTTTACTAACACCCACGCCTTCTTCGGGAAAGAGACTAATTTTTTTATCGGCGAGGCTAAGGAGGGGGGGTCGGGACCCTGAGCCCCCCCCTGGATACGCAACTGAACACACACGTCTTCTCCGGGGTAGATACAAAAAAAGATTTCGCCGAGGCTAAGGGGGGGCCCGGGCCCCCCTGGATCCGCCACTGCCAATCTTTAATTACGGGACATATCAACTTAGGCCTAGAGGCCTAAGTGTCTTAACGAAAATCAAATAAAGCAAAGTAGTAGTGCAAATCACTAGAAACACACAAGTTTACAACAATTATAAGCTGAATCAGAAGCCCATATCTAATAAGTTTATCTTGGTCATTATAGCGAAAAAAGCATGTGTCATAATTATTGTCAATACGGACTATGCATGAAAACGTTTGCAGGCTTGTAGCATGCGACATTCGAGAATATTATGGATGCAATTGTAACAGTAATAATATTAAAATTAATAAATGTAATATGATTGGTATAGATGCTGTGCAGTGTTTAGATATTAGAGATGGAAATTTTCTCTGATACACACAAGTTATATGGTAACAATATGATGGTTATTATTCAGTTTTAGATTCAAAAAACTATATGTAGGCCTATATTTGCCTGTGCTACAATGTTAAATCGCAACAATAAGCAAGTTGTTGCGCTGATATACAAAGTTTAATAAAGTCTGAATTCATAGTTTAATTCATTAATGACGTCCCTGATATGCATCTTTGGGTGAGGAAACTGACGTTAAGCCTATACTTTTATTACTAGTTAAATATATCGAAACAATCGAAGAGAACTAATTAGCAATTTTATAGCTACATTTATATGTGTAAACAAATGGATATTTAAAGGTTTGGGAGCAAAACTGTTCGACATCTGATACTCTGACTAAATAATGTATCTCTCTATTTTATGAAGCGTTTAAAAAAAGCAAAGTGTTTCAAATTATATTTTTATAGTGTTCTGCCAAGTGACATGTCCCATTAATTAAGTAATATATTCCTAATCACATTCTGTTTTCACTTTCCAAAAAAAGTACTCGATAGATTAGCGAATTAATATCTTGGCAACTGGTTATGCCTTATCCTGGTTAGATTTTATGTAAGATATATAGCTTGGGAATTATATGGCTTCTGAGGTGGTTTACCTTTGCTTTCATCAGTTCTTCCTCGTTCACTTTACGAGAAAAGTTACGACACCATCGACACATGCAGTTTACGGTTGGTCTATTCTTCAGTGGTCAAAACTACACGGGATACTCGTGATCATATGGTAATAAAACACGCTAAAATTATCATTTCTATTACTCTACAAAAATTGTCGCAATTTTTGAAGACGTCATATGCTTTACCATATGCTGCACTCCACATCTCTGCCGCTTGATCCATTTTGCGATGTTGAAGGCCTGCTTCCTATAGATACTTTTAAACTCTTCCAAAAAGGTTAATTCTTATATTAATTATGTCTGAAGTTGTAGTTGCGAGTTTTTTCTGAGCTATATATACTAATAATATATAATATTAAGAGTTATATATACAGTATTGAATGTCTCAAAAGCGCAATGGTTAGAGGTGTAGATAACGTCGTGAAGTTTTAAATGACAGACCCCGATGTGAATTGAACCCTCGCTGGTTCGATTCCAAGCCGTGCTGATCTGAGAGTAAAATCTCGGGCATTCACTGGACTGGCTACACGGAAAATAGACTAAATTGCCTAACGGAATTAACATGTGTTATTAAAAAGTGATAGATATCAACGTAGTTGATCGTTTCACTATGATGTGTGTTATTGTTTTTTAGGGCCTACGTGTAGCCTACATATTGATTATATGCTCAAAATTCCAAATATTTTCACCTCGTTTCATTAATAATTTTCTTAGCTCCTACTGTTTGGAACTCTCTGTCTCCTGCATTTCGCTTGTATTCCCCTATTTCCATTTTTTGCAGTAGGTTGAAAATACATAACAAGACTTCATATATAGGCTTAAAGTTATATAAGGCATTATTAAAGATAAAATTATTTCTTTTTTAGACAAGCACAACCTAATATATGATAGTCAGCATGGTTTTATTAGTGAACGCTCATGTTTAACAAATTTAATTGACTTTTTAGAAAATATTACAAGTGAATTAGATAAAGGTAATTGTATGGATGTGTTATATTTAGATTTTGCAAAAGCATTTGATAAAGTACCCCATATTAGATTATTGAGAAAGTTAGAGGCACACGGTATACAGGGTAATATTCTTAGATGGATAGGTAATTGGTTAAGGGATAAACGGCAAAGAGTATGTGTTGATGGCGAATTTTCTAGTTGGACAACGGTGAAAAGTGGTGTTCCACATGGATCTGTCTTAGGTCCTAGGCTGTTTCTGATATATATTAACGACATAGACATAGACATAGTATCAAAAGTTAGTAAATTCGCAGATGATTCAAAAATAGCAAAAATTGCAAGTAATAAAGCAGATGCAGAGGTTCTAAGAGAAGATATATTAAGATTACAAAATTGGTCTAAAAATTGGCAGATGGAATTTAATAGCGATAAGTGTAATATAATGCATATAGGTAAAAAGAGTCTAAATACAGAATATATTTTAAATAATAAAATACTGAAAAATACTACTTCTGAAAGAGACTTAGGTGTAATAATGGATAATTCATTAAAATTTAGTGAGCAATGTAATAAAGCTGCCAATAGTGCAAATGCTGTTATAGGTATAATAAAACGAACAGTGACAAGTAGAAGAAAAGACATTATATTAAAGTTATATAAGGCATTGGTTAGACCCAAACTTGAATATTGTGTTCAGGCTTGGTGTCCCTATCTTAAGAAAAATATAGAGAAATTAGAGAAAGTCCAAGCTAGAGCCACAAGATTAATTAAGAAATGTACTAATGTCAATTATGAAAATCGCTTAAAATGTACTGGATTGTTATCTTTAGAAGAGAGAAGGGTTAGAGGCGATTTAATAGAAGTTTATAAGATGCTTAATGGTTTCAGTAAAGTAAATTATAACAATTTGTTTCAATTAGCAAATAATAACAGAACTAGAGGACACAAATACAAGTTAATTAAATTTAGAAGTAGGCTTGAGATACGCAAAAAATTTTTCAGTCAGAGAGTTGTTGGTGTTTGGAACGGACTGCCAGAGGAGGTCGTTGAGGCCGAATCTGTCAATCAATTTAAGAATAGATATGATAAGTATAGTATATAAAGTGTTGTAGGGAAAGGTGTGAAGTATTAATAGAAAAGTAATAGGCTGAGTTGTGGGGTTGCCCAGTCCTATTAAAGTGTATAAGTTTCGATAGTTAAGTAGAGTTTATATAGTATATTTAGCTTTTTTGTATAAAATGGCTATTGTCTCTTGCTGTAATGTTTTGTATGTGTGGTTTTGAGGATGTGTAGACCTAGGCATATTGTAATTTGACAAGTGTTAGCATATTGAGTAGTATTTGTACCTGTTAGTGTACAGGTTAATAGTACAGGTGTGCTGGTTTCCTGTATTAGTACTAGTTGTTAAGTAAAATGTGTTTAATATGTTATGCTATGCAAGATGTGTAGGTAAGTTTTTATTTTATTTTGTGTGGGTCTCAAACAAGCAGTTGTGCTTTCTGATCTAGTGTCGTTACGCTATGTTAGGCCTATAATATATTTCATCAGCATAGTCCTACAGGTCAAACACCTTTGTTGACCTATATTAACTAGAGAACTATTCCACCCGCATTTGTTTAAGCAATGTTTTACCTAAACTCAATGTTTTTATCTTAATTTTTGCATTTTTCAAAGTATTTTACTATTTTTTTTATCTCCTTTGATGCAATTATTTGCTGAAACCTTTTAATTTATTAATTTACTGATGTAAATTATGCAATTCTGATATTTGTATTGGCGCTGTAATTGTAGAGTATTGATCGACACGTGACTGGTGCTGCCGCTGCTGATTTCCGTCCTTACTGCTCTTATTTATCATATTTTTATTTCTTTTCATTTAATAATTTAACTTATTTGTATTTTTATTATTTGTATGTTGTGTGGCTGGGTCGGGGAACTTCGCGCCCGAAGCGATGGCCGCTACTATGGAGGACTGGTGTGGGCTGTTGTTGAGGGCCGCCCAGGAGATCGAACGTCGGGATCGAGGTTAACAGGAATTTATTTCCTATAATGAAATTAATATGATGATCATCCAAGGAGAAATGTAATAGTTTTGTTATCAGGTATTATCAGATAAATCTGTAGATCGTTTAGAGAATTGTGTGTTTATACACAATACCTGTCAATGTACTGTATATTGACGGACGCAATCTACTACAGGTATGATTAGATCGCTCTAGTGTTTGAACCATCTGATCCGAGATTCAATCCCCCGCAGGAGCGGTTAGCTAAAATATTTCTTTCAGAGGAGCAACTAAGTCAGATTCTAACTATAATCCATAAGAACATTGAGCACTTTAAAGTAAGGCCGCTGAGAAATATAAAATTCCTCTAATTGGTGCCAATGCAATTCATGACAACCTCTTCCATGAAAAACTTGTGCTATGCAGTAGAAAATATACAAAACTTAAATTATATTGCTGTACCATTTCATGCAAAGCAATTTAAGCCTGCGCCTCAATTATTGAGAAGGTATTGTATAATCTCAAGGTTTCCATTCACGTACTAACCGTTAACGTACTAACCGGGCTCGACGTAACTTAACTTTCTTCATTTACGGACGGCTTAATCAACTGCGCTATATCCCTTCCTATCCCTAGTTACATCTGACTACAAGCTTAATTATTAATTTAAATTTAATTGGAAAATTTAAACATTAATTTAACAATTAACTTATATATAGTTATTTTGACAGTAATTGTAAGGTATTTAATATTTATTAATAATAATAGAGGTTTAGGTTCCTTTTCCTTGACGTCCCTAACGTCATATTGAACTAATACAATACAAAATATGTATAAAATACTTTTACATAATTATAAAATTGTTTGATTAAAATTAAAATCAGTCTTTCAATTTAGGTCTATCAAAATTAATGCAAACTTAATAGGAATTGTTAAGTTTGCGTTATTTTTGATAGCCTTACGTGAAAGACTGAATATACTTTTTAGTCAAACAATTTTTAAATTAAATAATAGTTTAAGTTAGATTTAATTATTGATAGATCGATTTAGTGATTGATTAATTGATTGTAGATCTTGATCATGGATATGCATCAATTTCTATTTCTCCGAGACCAAGATCTAGAAAAGGAAAGAATGGTGCTTCTCCAGTATCGAGGTAAAGTCTTTTTTTGATATAATAGTCTCTATAGTCTATAACTTTTCTTGCATAGCTTTACCAAATAGTAATTTGATGCTATACCAAATAGTAAGTTGGTCAAACTTTATCTGTACCTTTTTAGAAAGCTGCTGAAAAATAGTATAGTTAAATTTATGGGTAAATGTATGCGTATAAATTTTTCTTAGTATATTGTAATAAAATAGTTATAATTACAATAATTACTAAGTATTAGTTCAGATTTATATTTTTAACTAATTAGTATTGCATTTATGCCTGACAGCATCCCTGGATGAGGAATAAAAGTAATTATAATAATAATAATAAAGGTTTAATGGACTTTAAACCTCTATTATTATTATTGTTACCAATTATAAATGAGTTTGCTTATCAGTTAACTGTATTTATAATATAACGAATGTAATATTATAAATATAGTAACAAGAATAAAGTATAACAAGAATAAAGTTTCTAATATTTATGTAACTATCTTTAAAAGTCAATTTATGTGGTGACCTCATATATGTAAATTTATCGCTATTTACATGTATTTGTGATCAAATTCAGTTGAGGGCATTGAAATTTTGGCAATTATTAATTTAGTTCTAAGCTGTCAATCTGAACTCAACTTTTAAAACTGCTATAATATTTTGGAAAGCTTCTAATTATATTGGTTTTTGAGGTGTTCTTGAAGTCATTCGGAGGATAGAATTTTCTGAATTGGGATTTTCTTTTTCCTATAATGAAATACAAAGCGTTTTCTGTCTTTTGTTCTATATTCATTGTTTTGTGTATTTTTTATTTATTGGATTTGGTTTATCGGTTTATTGAAAGTGATTTTGTAAAGTACATATATAGAGATGTTTTGCCATGATTTACTTTACTAAACATTAAATATTAACTTATGTATCGTTACTCACTGATGAGAATACTAGTCAAATTTTATTGTTAAATAATGAAGTCCTATTATTTTTGCAGGAATATGCACAATGAGTCAGAGAAATGCAGGTATTTAAATAATATTTGTTAAAGTTTTTGTCATTTTGTTTAATACATTATTTCTTGTTCTCATCTTGAAATGTGTGAATATGGAGTGTATTGATCGGAATGAGATTTTAGAATGCTTCTAAGGCAGATATTGGGGTAAAATACCTCACAGGCAATGGTTGATGATGCTATTAAGGTACTGAAAAAGTTGATGGTAACAATATAATCCTGCTGTAGACTTATTTTTGTCATACTTGCACAGACAACAAGATGAGATGGTTCGATGTAGTTTTGTGCTTTTGGAAGGCGAGCCTTTTTTAAAAAATGCAGCGAGGCCGAGGTATGCACCATGCTAGAGAAATGTATGGAAAGAGCTGGTGTGAACAAGGCTAAAGAAGTTAACATAATTGCAAGTATAATCATTTAACTCAATTTAGATAAATTCTAAAGTAATAAAATTAAGAAATCATAAGGTGACTCACGTTACAAGTATGTTCTCTCACATTATCAGCGGCCTCTCTGGTATCAATGACTCTCATACCTAGCATCAACAACTTTTGTTTCCCTACCATCAACTTTATCCTCTGTGACCAACATTAAATTTAACAAAAAACTCACTATATGGCAGCATCAAATAAATTAGTTGTGTATAAATGACAAATATTTTGTATTATCGCTTACTTTCAAAATGTATCATTTAATATCTAGAATTGTACTATTTACTTAGCGATGGATTGCTTTTGCGTAGGAGGGCAACCATGCGTCAGTATTTTGAGAGATTAAAAGAAGTTGTGCCGCGTTCGTCCCACAACGCAAAGTGTACCGTGCTGAGTCTGTTGAAGCAGACCAGATCTGTCATACTGGTATGTACGCTACACTATTCGCTCAGAATTTGTACGCTACACTATACGTTCAGAATTAGTACACTACACTATTCGCTCAGAATTTGTACGCTACACTATACGTTCAGAATTAGTACACTACACTATTCCCTCAGAATTTGTACGCTACACTATACGTTCAGAATTAGTGCACTACACTATTCGCTCAGAATTGATTCGTAAGCTCAACATCGATTCCAGTGTATTTGTATTCAGTGCAAGCGCAAGTAGTAGTAGTAGTATTAGTAGTTCTGCGCACCGATGCATGCAAGCAACACTTGCAATCGTAGGTACGGGAAAGAGAAGGCAGCACACTAGTCCCAATCCACTCCACTAAATAAAAATGCTTTAAGCTTGTAAGCCTATAACATTTTCTAAATATGTGAGCCTAGAAAGTTCTTTTCGTTCCAGCTGCTGTGCGAAAGTAATTTGACTGAAGTCATAATCTGAAGTTAAGTAGGTCTACCTTAAGTAGCGTGTTGGTGTTGGATGGTCCATGACTAACATTCTTTTCTCTGCCCTCGCTGCTCTATGTTAACTTGCATAGTTTTAATTTAACATTTAGCTCTATATAGTTGAATATTTTGAAGTCTTTAGCTAACTGGTTATATCGTACTGTCTTATCCTAGCGAATTTTCTATTTGTCAGTTTCTTGCAAATATAAAACTAATTGTAATCCCTTCCAGTAATTCTGCTTAAATGCTTACTTACATATCTTTCTAAAGATAGATTGATTTCTAAACTTAATTGATCGAATAGCTGATTGGTAATTTTAAAAAAATTTAAAATTTATATTCCGTATAGTTATACACATGACATTCTGCATGTGTTGCATAGTTTCCATTCTTAGTTGCTGTTTTTGTAGTTTTCATTATTTCCTCCTCTTCCTCTCCATGGTTACTAGTAATCGTTGCCTTTTGTTGGCGCTCCAATAGCAGCCGGCGCGGATTCAAGAATAACATTCCAGCATCCTGGGGATTATTTACATTTAAAGCTGTCGACACTCAATCTTCCAAAGTGGTCTGTCACAAAGTACTAACCTCAAGCAACGTGGCTTTACTTCGTTCAATTGACGTGCAGCTGAGTGCGCTAAATCCCTGATAATAATCCTGCGCTAAATCCCCGATAATAATAACTAATCAAACAGTCTATAGTTAAAATTAATTAACTATCGACTGTTTGATTAGTTGACTGATTACATTGACTGATTGATAGATCACATTATTGATTGATTGATTGATTGATTGATGACTGATTGATAGATCACATGACTGATTGATAGATCACATGATTGATTGATTGATCGCATGATTGATTGATTGATGACTGATTGGTAGATCACATGATTGATTGATTGATCACATGATTGATTGATTGATGACTGATTGGTAGATCACATAATTGATAGCTCACATGATTGATTGATAGATCACACGATTGATTGATGCAGGAGATGGAAGCAGCGAGTGAGAGACATGCTGTGGAGAGAGATCAGCAGTTCAGACATCGGCAGTATCTGCTGCGACATCTAGACGAGCTGAGACAAGGTCGCTATAGGGACAGGGTCACTGAGAGCTCCCCTGTCTCAACCAACTCTACTACCTCTTCTTCTTCAGAGTTTGGTATGGTTTCTAAATGGTTGTTCTTTGTTGTTACTGGAGTTGTATTTGACATTTTAGAATATATCTTTAATTATCTAGTGATAATTTAAGTTTGTCTTTACAGATTTATTTCATGCGGTTATTTAACATTTGGGAAGCATTCTTCAGCCTAATTGTGAAATGCCAGTTATTGATTGTGCATTATGAATGTTTGAATAGTGTTTGGCTCGTTCATGTTAAGTTATTAACAAATAAAACATTCATGCTCACAATGAACATGTGGTTCTCAAGAAGTGGAAGTCTACATCTTTGGCTGGAGCCAGTGGCGATGTCAGTGAGATATTCGAACGCAGATCAGTATATGCGGGGTTTAAATCCTGCGCCTGTCCGTCACTGACATCGCTTTCGAGGGAGGAAAACTGATTAGCTTTATCTTGCATTTTACGTGTTTTATCAGAACTTTACTGTGAATAAACTGTCTACATTCCTACTAGACATTCTTTACTATTGCTGGTAGTAATTTCGCTTAATAATTTTCCTGTAGTTGCTTATCTAGTTAAATACCAGAGTATTTAGGACTAGACTAGTTGAGATGATGTAGATCATCCCATATTCTATTTATCTCTGTTCGAACAGATAAGTTCATCATAAACAACTACAGGCTGAGGCATTCATATTTTCAGTCTGATTGGTCTGTGCGCAGACATCAAGAACTACTTTGAGACTGAAGTGATCATACGATGACGATATATATTTTAAGTTAATCCTCGTGGGTTCAAATCCCAGCCGCGCTGATCTAAGAGTCAAATCTCGGACATTCACTGGACTGGTTATACGGAAAATGGTCTAAATTGCCCAACTGTTTAAACATGTGGTGTTAAAAAGTGATAGATATCAACATAGTTGATCATTTCACTGTAATGCGTGTTTAAGTTATTGACGGTCTAATTGTTTTCGACAGATGACGTAGTTTAACTTATTGATGGTCTAAATCCTGGGCTCGCCCGTCACTGACATCGCTTTCGAGTGAGGAAACTGACGTTAACCTTAGCTTTTAGCTTTGGCTTGTAATTGCTTGCGACAGATGACGTAGATGTAACGGGCTGCATGGTGGACAGCGTGAGTGATGATGAAGAAGTAGAAGTTGAGGATGATGATGATCTCGTCAGACGTTGTCGTAAGATTTAGGTCACAGAAAAATCTCTATCGTCACATGATCTAGGTCACTTGAAGGTCAAAAGTGAAAGAAATCTGGATTTGTTGTAGTATGAATCTGGGTCAGTGAGTCAAGGTCATCTGCTGAGTAGTTCTACTTTGTGGAGTTCCTGTTATGCTTGTAACAGATCTGGGTCAATCTAATCTTGATTGTGCCGAAGTTTGGTCATATGAGTATCGGATGTGGGTCATGTATGCTACATATCTATCTCGTACTTGCCTGTGTCGTGTATGAAGCGTTATTAGCAGTAAATTCTAGGCCATGTTTGTAATTGTTCTTATGTGAAATGGATTCATGTCAGGGGGATTCAAGTTGTTATTAGTGACATTTTGAAGATATTTTAATAGTATGGTAGATTTTCTCATGCATTTGGATGGGTAATAGTGCTGGATTATATTATGCGGCAAAATGAAAAACTAAGAGACTCGAAACTTTCAGACATTGGTTGAATTAAAGCTTAAAGTTGTCTGGTACAGTCAGTTTATAGCAGATTAATTTTAGGTCAGACATCTAGGTCATTTTGATACGAGCTAATGCAATAGTTCAATGCTCGGAATATATTGCTATGATTTGTTCTCTCCAGTCAGTTGAATTGCTTGTTACTACAACTATGTATTGTACCACGCATTTCTTTTCCTCTTTCTGCATGATTTATTTTTTGTAGAACCATTCCAGTTTGCTTCTTTTTGCAGTAATATTGAGCTGCTTTGCATGAAGTATTTGTAACTTGAATGAGTTCCGTATTTATTATATTAAGACAACGTCAGATTCTCCTATATGTCTTCATTAAGTAATTTATGTCTTGTTTTATTAGATTGTATTGTATATTTAAAGGGTAGTAATTTCTGAAGCGCATAATTGTTATTTCGTAATAATATGTACTTTGGCTGCGTTAATGCAATTCGTTTTTGCATGGTATGTTTGTTGAATTTAAACTAGTTTAAAAAAGAGGAGGTTCAATATGAATGTCATATATTACAGTAATGAAATTATTATTTTAGTGACATTTTCATGTAAAATTTTACTTGCATTCAAATACAAATTATTTATTTACGCTAGTTGCCTCATTGATTAAAAATTTAGTGACTTCATGCCAGGCCTGGTTACGAAAGTTCTTTTCTCTAGAAATAAGAAGAAATGTTGTTATTTTACATGAATAAACTCACAATCATATACTATTGCTATAGCGTTAAACCTTTTTCTTTCTTAGTTGTATGTGTTAGATCTGTTAACATTTTGTTACAAACCTATCCTTAACAGTTCACCAAATTTTTGTTTTATTTTTCAGCGTAGATATTGTTGTACAATATGCCTGCTTCAGTTGGTTTAAGACTGAAACACACATGTTTGGCGAATCCGAATTATTCTTATTGTCGTGTGTAGTGTGAATGTTGGAGGCTATTTAAATCAAATAAGCATAAAACTATGTTCAAAGTTTATTGTGTGCCACAATGATACTCTAGCAGATGGTCCATGTGGGGTTTGAATCCTGGTATCGTGATTATATAGCCAGCACATTGCCTAATCAGCTGTCCTGAGTAGTTATTTAATGTGTCATCTGGCTTTGACAGCTCTTTAGATGTAATAAGTTAGTAATAATGAGATAAATGAAAGGAATAATGGTATGTTTTCTGCTTTAATCATAGACACGCTATCATGCTAGCAAATTTTGTAGAGTTTACTCTATTAATTTTCTTTTCCCGGAGTTGAACAATGCATCTCTGTTCTAAAGTCAGTGATGCTGCCCGAGAGTTGGCTAAATATAACTTATTGTATTTCATTGATTCTGTTTATTAATTTATTATGTCTATTATTTATTTGGAGTTGTTTTAGTATTGGATAGGCAAATTATTGGTAAAGTTTCATGTAAAACAATAACTGTAGCTTTAAGGAACTCTTATATCTACTGTAAACTAAACTCGATATTGTAGTGTTTTATTGTTTTTCCTCGGCAATATCGTGGCTTGGGCCTGTATGTTCAAATTCTGTTGTAGTTCATCTTTCCTCCTAGCTCCTGGTGTTGATTTGAAGATCGTTCATTTAAGGAACCTAACTTATTTAAGTGAAGCCGTTGCAGGTTTCTATGACACGATGTTTCTCATTGTAATAAATGTGCATAATAATAGTGCAGCATGCTGCAGTGAGTTTGCTCTCTCTATTTCTCTCGAAATTGATCAGCAAAGGAGGCCGCAGCATAAATGTCTTATCTGTCATCATCATCGTCATCATCCTCCCTTGAATCCCAGTTTAACTAGGGTCTAGGGTTTAATCTGTATTAACAAGAATTATCGTGGTATGAAGCCAAGTTTAACGCCTCTTTCTTTATAAATTGATGCTTTTAGGGAATCCGGCTGAAACCAATCCTAAGATGACATGACATGATATGCCAGAGACAATTCTGTGGCTTTGAAATCTTTTACCTCCTGCTTATCAGACAAGTGTGCTAGCAACATAGCCATTAAAATGCTATTAGTGTGGTAGACTGATGGCACTGGTATGAGCTGCATGTTCTTTGTACTGACAGTGTTTGGTAGTAAAGAAGTTGTATGCATATCTTTTCACATAGTGGAAACTGTTGCAGTATTAAGATACAGGCAGTATTAATTCAGTAAATAATAATAATAACCTCTGACAATTTCTATGCCAGTGTCATGTCTGATTGTCAGTCTCCGAGACTGCTTTACAGGTTCCTGGAAGGTTATTCTCTATCCTTAAGTAAGTCCGCATCTTATATTATAATTTGATTCTTGTGAACTGTCATTATTATTTTTATTATGATTATCATTAGTGTGTAAACCATTGAGTAGTCATTACATATTATAAAGTATTGATTCTGTGTTCAGGGTATAATAGTAATATTATATAGGCCTAGTAGTAATAGTAATTTACGTGTAAGAATTTGATGTAAGTTTTGAGAACCATTCAGCTTAGTCAATGAATCTCTTGTAATAGGTCATGTTTGTATTTCAACGTTTGTTGTATATAATTAAATTATTGTACGTTACCCATTGCATGTATTGTATGTAATTTGTCGGTTGGAATGATCAACTCGCAATCAAATCCTGTGATGTATGTTACTATACTACTGGTGACTATGAACACCGTGGAAGTATAAAAGTGTCTTTGATATTAATATAAGAAGTTTAATTAAAAATTCGTTAGAATTGAGCGTACTCATTTTCGGCCTGCTTGTTTTAGTTTTCTGCTGTCCTATGTCGTATTTAGATGTAGAAGTATGAGCTTGTGCTAAATGTGTACGCTTAGCTTTTGAATCTCTTCACCATCATTTGAAATTCTTAAACTGCTGCTAATTCAGATTCGAGAATGTGCAGTTTGTATTTGCTGACTTTCACTGCCGCAAAGTGTGCAGTAATGGATATTTTTACAAAGTATCAAACTATATGTTACTTGTTAAAAATATTATCTGCCTTTTATAAATAAAAAAATCTTTTTATTTGACTCACTCAAAATCGCTAATCTAAAAATTTTCTGATATTAAAGATAGTCAGTCAAACAAACTAACTGTGTTTGGGGGAATTGGCTGCTAACCAGGGTTATGTTCTGTTCTAATAGAACAGTATGTATAAAAATAAATAGTATATATATATATATATATATATATATATATATATATATATACTATTTATTTTTATACATACTGTTATGTATAAAAATAGTATTTTATTTTTATACATAACAATAAAATACTATTGATATATATATATATATATATATATATATATAGATATATAGATATATATATATATATATAGATATATAGATATATCTATATATATATATGATATATATATATATATTGAAATAAATATTATATATATATGATATATATATATATATATATAGATATATAGATATATATATATATATTTGTCTATGCAGTATAGAGAGAGAGAGAGAGAGAGAGAGAGAGAGAGAGAGAGAGAGAGAGAGAGCGAGATAAATTTATGTATATATATACATGTATATACGTATGTACATGTATATATATACAGACAAACTTGTAAGCTGATACCACAGTAAGGCGAGCTATTCAATTTAGATAGTAAAGTGTAATAAATTTAGTTCAGTAGTACCTTGATAACTTTTTCAATTGTACTATTTATGGGACTTTTCATTTTATAGTTTTATTCATATCGTTTGAAAAGAAAGCTTTTTGTTAACTTAAGTATAAAAAGGTAAGCTTTATCATAGAGCAGTGTTCTTGAAATTACATGGGCATGAAATAAATACTACCGATAGTAAAATTTTATTCAACCAAAGAAACATTACTTAGCAAAAGTAGGAAATTTGTTGTTTTGGCATAGTCGTAAGTTAGCTGTAAGTCTAAATCATTTTGTGATATTCTATAATTATATCCTGCTAACATTTGTGTATCATACTGTCTGTTCGATCAAACTGTAAGCCTATTGCTACTGTAATGAAATGTGGTAACTTAAATCTGATTCTGCTGACCTGTAAGAAATTGGTTAACATTGTTTTTATATTTAAGTGTCATTTTTATCACAATCTTGTGTCGTCGTGTTATTATTATTTTGTCTTCTATTATATTAACAGTATTTTATTCAATAGATGTCGAGTAGAGATATTTAATTTTACTCGTAACGCAAGTCGATAATATTTTGACGTAGACTTTGGGATATATAACTAAGTACATTTCTGTTCCATTAAAAAAATTTAAAATAGGGTTGTTTGTTATCGACGCTTGTCTTGAACTTTATTCAAATATATATGGTATTAGCATGTTGTAGTAATCTAGTAGGTAAGATTGTTTCTTGATATTATTGACATTCTGTAGTGTGTGTGTACTTTATTAGCTTGTTTATGTGGGTAATTTATTTATTTGTAATTTATCTGTGGTTGTAAAACTATGCTAATCTCGTCCATAGGTTTTATATGATTTAGTACTGCAAACAATTACTGCGGCTAAAATTAGCTTTGTTTGTAACTGGTACTATTACTTGCTACTTCCTAGTTATTAATTAATAATTAATACCAGTTAGTTTTGGCTAGTATGTTAGACTAATTCAGTGTGATTGTTGTATAAATGTTATCATACAGCGTCCTTTAAAGGTCCAGCGGTTTTGATAGCTGACTTGGACGAGAGATTTTAGAATCAGTTCTTAAAATCTGTTTTTCTGCAGGCTAGTCGAAAAATTACCCCTTTAGTAAATTTGTCATATTTTTGTATCAAATTCTATTTAAATCTTTTTGATATACACGTATGTGCAGAACGAGTTTCTTCTTATTTTGACTAATTTTTGTGAATAGTGATTGAGTGTCGAGCTTTAAAATATAGACACTATACAATTTAACAAAGTCTAGTACTTGCAAAAAAAACAGTAATTACTGAATGCTTGCTAGATTTCATAGATTAAAATATTGAACTTGTAAAATGAACTTGTAAAAGCGGAGTCGTTATTGACGTCCCCGAAAAATTGTTTTATTTGCTCTATACATACAATAGTTGTTTTAGTAGTGATTAAGAAATCGGCGGGTCTATTCTCTTAAGCTTTGTTGAACACTTCTCTGCACACATGCAGTCACTGTCCAGCTGCTATTGCCGAATAGGTAACAGGCTTTTCTACTAGTCAAGTGGTCCTGGTTCAGTTCCCTGGCAGTTCCGTCACTAATGATAGGTCGTATTGTGTGATAAGAAGTAGACGCTAAATTTTTTTACAATTTAGAATGCTGGTGTAGTTGCATAATTATTGGAAGACGAGAAGGGGGTTAACTACCATGCGTAGTTTGGTCCTCTATACTAGTCAAATCTTCTGCACGTCTGCCTCTAAAGCAGAGGGCCACAAGTTCAATATGTTAATGATAAATAATTAAAAATAATAAATAAATAAATTATAGTATTTAACTATTAAATAATTATGTAATTATAATTATAACTCTAGATATGTGAAATTGTGATGGAATCCTTTATATGATTTAAAAAATAAAGCATCAGTGGACAATAAACGTCAACAGTGAAAAATGGTTTGTGTCTTCGTGAGAAGCCCTAGGGTCATCGGGCAGGACAACAACAACACCAATCAAGGCTGACTTACAGGATTTGTTTTTAGACCCCAAAGCTCCATCAGCGTTCGTTGGGCCTAAACTCATCATATTGGGACGCTTTGTTATCACTCGGTAGCTCGCAGTACCTGGTAAAGCTAAGGTTAACGTCAGTTTCCTCACTCGAAAGCGCTGTCAGTGACGGGCGAGCTCAGGATTTGAACCCAGCTCATCTATCTATCATCAGCCTATCTATCCTCTTAATATCTTGTACTCCAAGCTTCACTCCACTGATCGACTGATGATAATAATCTCGTAATCGTTTCATACTGAAATAAAAATGACGCATTAAAATAGCAAAAATGTAGTTATTACTAATTAATAATAGCGAATAGTTTGTTAACAAATAGATATTATAATATTTAGGGTTGGCCAGTGGCCTCTCTCTCTCTCTCTCTCTCTCTCTCTCTCTCTCTTAGTGCACTGCCTACTGGCAGGTCCACGGTATATACCTTCTCCACTCATCTCTATCTTCCGTTTCTTCATATATATTCGAGTGGATCTTTAAATCATCTATAACATTCCTTTGATGTGCCATAACTCTTGGGGAGATTCTGCTTATGACGAGGTGGGCCCTATGTCTTCCTCAGTTTCGACTAACATTTACTGGGCAGGGTCGTCATTCATTGAGAAAACAATCCTGTTTACCCAGTGGCACTATCGTTTAGATACTCGACACCTCAGGAATGGGTTCAACGTTAAAATCCAGTGCTAGCCACGTAACTGATATGCTTGAGGCTAGGAACCTGACTTTATTCTTGTCTTTGGCATTGGCTGTACTAAAAAGTGCTCTCTCGACGATATGAAAATTATCCCATCCCTCCTTGTTACACTACTCGGCTACATAATGGAGTTGTAGTTACCAGAGCTCTGTTACTGATTTAACTCGTGGTATCAATCAATCACTAACCAGCATCATGTATATGCTTCAGTGTGGTTGCTAATAAACCAACTGGAATATAGGACTCGAGGTCAGACGTTTAATCATCTAATGGTGTCAGAGAAATCCAGATGTCAATGAGATGTCTATGATAGAATAATTTCTGCTACCGCTAGAGGCACTACTGTATAGGCACTGCTAGGAAAGGCACCGCTGATAGTGGCACATCTGCTGGTAGTGACATTGCTATTAGTGGCACTACTGTAGTGGCACTGCTATTAGTGGCACTACTGTAGTGGCACTGCTATTAGTGGCATTACTGTAGTGGCACTGCTATTAGTGGCACTACTGTAGTGGCACTGCTATTAGTGGCACTACTGTAGTGGCACTGCTATTAGTGGCACTACTGTAGTGGCACTACTGTATTGGCACTACTGCAGTGGCACTGATATTAATGGCACTGCTAATAGTGGTACTAGTGTAGTGGCACAACTACAGTGGCAACTGTAGTGGCACTGCTATTAGTGGCACTACTGTTGTGGCACTGACATTAATGGCACTACTGTTGTGTCTGGCTGTATGGATGTCAAATTTGGGGCTGTACCAAATCAGTTAATACTAAGATTATCCAGACGTTCCAGAATAAGGTGCTAAGAAACATCGTAAATGCTCCTTGGTACATCAGAAATAATGATATTCATCGTGATCTGAAAATACCCCTGGTAGTAAAAGTAATAAGAAACTCGGCAACAAGACATCAAGACCGACTCAGTCATCACATCAATCCGCAAGCTCTTCAACTACTGAATCAACAACGCCGCTTCCGCAGGCTGAAGAGGACTAAGCCCTTCGAACTAGTTCAATAATTTAGTCACTAGACTAGATCAGAAGCCTTCTATAAGTAATATACTTTAAAACTACTTCATAAGACGTTTAAATTATTTACTTTTGCAACCTAAATGTAATCATTGGATTATCTTTAGTTAAAAATACTTTTAGACTGTCTGGACAAAATTAATGGTTGGTCTTAGCAGACCAGTTTTAATTCTTTAAATATAAAATAACTACTGCTGTGGCACTGCTATTAGTGGCACTGATATTAGTGGCACTACTATTAGTGGCACTACTATTAGTGGCACTACTATTAGTGGCACTACTATTAATGGCACTACTATTGCATTTAAACCTACATTAATTAACTTATGGTAAGCTGAAATGTATTTATTTAATTTGAAATTGCACATAAATGGCATAAAATCATAGGAGTGGCACGTAAAGCAAAGTCAAAGGCAAACCTAAGGCTCATTATACAAGGCTTAGCATACATGAAACAAAAGTTAAAAGCGTTAGCACAAAACTTTGAATACAGGACAACATAAAATCTTATTTCCATTTAGATTAAGTTAGTGATAAAAATTTAATTTCAAATTTTAACTACAGTACATCATAGCGTCTGTATTAAAATATTAGCAATACATTTAAAGAGTTTAAAAAGATTCATGGCATAGAATGGTTAGCAAAAATATAGGCCTACGTTCTGTTTATAAATGAATATTCTCAGAAATCTTGGATACCAAGCAGCTCCTAAATGTATCAATAGGTTTAGCTTATATGGTTATCTCAGATATAGGGTTCCAAACTTTAATACTGCTTAAGATAGAATAATTTTATTAAATTTACTTAGGTTTAGATAGCTAATTAATTAGGTTAAATACTCATTATACTATGTTACGCTTATTTAAGCTAATTAAATTTTCTGAAATTAGGTTACTAATCGTTTGACACTATTTATAGATTTTTATTTCGCACAATTTAAATTTCTTTTTGATATTGATCCCATTGATCGGCTTGAATTTGGCTTCAGAGTGCTGAATATAGTGCCATTGAAGCTAATGGCACTCTTGCGCTATCGTTGTTGTTATTGTTGTTGCTGATGTTGTTGTTGATTAGGTTAGATACATTAGGCTCATGTTACGGCTCCACTCAGTTTCGTTTAAATAGTCCTGGTCAGTGACCTGGAATAGCCACCGATATAGCCTAGCTAGTTCAGGTCTAGTGCAGTGCATCTAGTAGAGCTAATATCTGACCTCACGTAGCTGCTGCTCTAGACAGCAACAGCTGCACTGCTGCTTAAATGCGCAGCTGCAGTGTTGCCCCGCTGTTGTTGCCTTGCTGTTATAGTTTGATCCAGCTGCTGCAATTTTGCTCAGCTACTGTAGTGTTGCTAAGCTGCTGTAGTATTGCTAAGCTGCTGTAGTGTTGCTCAGCTGCTGTAGTGTTGCTCAGCTGTTGTAGTGTTGCTAAGCTGCTGTAGTGTTGCTAACCTGCTGTAGTGTTGCTCAGCTGTTGTAGTGTTGCTAAGCTGCTGTAGTATTGCTAAGCTGCTGCAGTGTTGCTCAGCTGCTCTATGTTGCTCAGCTGTTGTAGCGTTGCTCAGCTGCTGTAGTGTTGCTCAGCTGCTGTAGTGTTGCTAAGCTGCTGTAGTGTTGCTCAGCTGCTGTGGTGTTGCTAAGCTTCTGTAGCGTTGCTTAGCTGCTGTAGTGTTGCGCCACATTACGTACACGTAGTTTGTACCTACTGTTGTAGACGTGGTCTGATGTGCAGCTGTAGAAATGCTTGACTTTATAACTGTCTCGAGCAGTGATTGTTCGCCATATTTGTTGCCAGATAAATGTGAAGTCTGTTTAAAAGCACATCATAATTAATTACACGCTTAGTAGCATTCTGCATTTGGTTCGTATCTGAAAGTGAACACTACAAAGCCCTTTTTCTCATATAACATATGAATTTCCACTACCATTCGTGGTCTAGTTATACATATTTTCTTCATATTTCATGAAAATGCATGCACGACAAGTAGAGCTATACTATTATTGAATGTCCCAATAGCGTAGGGGTAACGTCATGAAGTTTTAAATGACAGATCCTGATGTGAATTGAACCTCGTGTTCGATTCCTAGCCGCGCTGATCTAAGAGTAAAATCTAGGACATTCACTGGACTGGTTATACGGAAAATTGTTAAAATTGCCTAACGGTTTAAACATGTGGTATCAAAAGTGATAGATATCAACACAGTTGATTATTTCACTATAATGCATGTTTTTTATTGATCCACCATTATACATTTGAGATTCTCTAGGCTGTAAATATCGTTTACATAATTATACTGTTGTTTGGAGAATTTACAGATTAATTATTTTCAATTCAGTTTCAGTCTACTGCAAAAATCATCGAAGGCTTTGTCCTCGCATTTTTTAACTAGGTCATAATGTATGGACCTCACAGCAACCCACAAAACTAGCCTACATTACTGACTACTTGAAGCATACGTTACGTAATGCGGATTCACTTCTTCCAGCTTGTGGTGACTTTGAACCTGTAATCTCTGGCATCTTGACAGTAACCATGGCGAAAAGCCTTCACGTTCTCTTGATTTTAAACCTTACATTTTTTATTAGAGAAGGTCCGAGGATATACTGTTTTCGTATAAGCCCACAAACTATCAGTTCAGTTAAATGTTATCTATAACCAGCTACCGCAATAGCATCAATTAAAAAATAAAACATAATATTATATATATATATATATAATATACATGTATATATACATGTATTATATTTATATATATATACATGTATATATACATGTATATATATATATATATATATACATACATATGTATAAATATGTATAAGATGTATAAAATCCTCCTGCCGATATAGCATTCAAGGCTCAGCACTTTCCTGTTGTTTTATGCTGAACCTAATGTGGACAAGTCAGACTCAAAGTGGACTAAAGTTTAGTTATCTTGCGTGTACGTTACTGATTTGTTATATAACCACTAAAATAGGCCAACATTCACTGATGCAACCATGTTACGCAGCATGTTACGCAGCATGTTACCATGTTACGCATTTTGGTATTGTACTTTAAGTAAAAAGTACATTTAGTATACAAAAGGTAACACGATAACATTGATATATGACGCTATGACATTAATTTTATAATCTATTTTCGTTCTAATCGACTTTCGTTTTTACGTACATCACGTTTTACTATTTAGCATCTTGCCAAAATCTGTATTAAATCATCGACAAAACAATAAAATAATTAAGAGCATCTAAGAAATAGCTGCTAGAATATATATGATTTCATAGATACGGTTCTACAGTATGAGTCTGAATGGGACTGTCGATTGCTGATGAAATGCTAGTATTTTATCACTCTCTAATACACTGCCCACTGGCAGGTCCATGCTACATTACGCTCATACCCTTCTCTGTCTTCGACACCAGAACCTTCCCTCCGCATTTAAGGGGTGCGTGGGACTTAGGGATTTCATTATTGTTATGATATATAATATTTCTTTGGGTTTATGTTTTAACGAAGTTGACCCCCTCTACCTTCCTCAACTTCGACTAACATTTTCTGGGCAGTGACGTACTAGGAAGACACTCCTCTCTACCCAAATTATATATTAGCCCATAGATTAAGCTCTTATACCCTACCTCACTACTTCACTACTCTATATTCTGCTCAAATGGGCATAACCACACTACTCTATATTGTGCTGCCTCTGCTTGGGCATGATCTCACTTCTGCTGCCTCAGAGTGTCTAGAAATGACATCAATGGACACTGGTCAAGTATCACCCGTCTCTCTCTCTCTCTCTCTCTGTGTCTCTGTCTCTCTCTCTGTCTCTCTCTCTCTGTCTCTCTCTCTGTCTCTCTGTCTCTCTATCTCTCTCACTCTCTCTCTCGTGGATTCATTCCACTCAGTAACCGTCATAACGTCAATGAAGCAGGCTCATTTGTAATCTATTCCAGGATCAGTTTATGATCCTACAGCAATAAGCCGATCACATGAACACTGGATGACATGAACACTGGATGACATGAACACTGGATGACATGAACACTGGATGGCATGAACACTGGACGACATGAACACTGGATGATGACATGAACATTGGATCATATGAACACTGGACGACATGAACACTGGATGATGACATGAACATTGGATGACTTGAACACTGGATGACATGGACATTGGATAACATAAACACTGGATCACATGAACACTGGATGATGACATGAACATTGGATGACTTGAACACTGGATGACATGGACATTGGATAACATGAACACTGGATCACATGAACACTGGATCACATGAACACTGGATCACATGAACACTGGATCACATGATCACTGGATCACATGGACACCGGATGGACATTGGATCACATGGACATTGGATCACATGAACACCGGATGGACACTGGATGACTTGAACGCTGGCCTACTATAGTCATCTAATCGTCCAATTCTCATGAACCTGTTCCGCACAACGGGGATCGATTGTCAATAAAGCATTTATCAACCTGTTTTAATGTTGCAGAAGGGTTTCATTCATATCACCCGATGTGTTCTCAGAAATACATCAAATCGAGAAAGTCAAGGGACTAGCAGCGTAAAATGCGCCGAGCCGAATAAAGCGTTATATACTGCAGACTTCGCCCCAACGATCTAGGTCTAGGCATCATTCAATATTTAAATCTAAGAATTAAGAAATCTAAATAATTTATTTATTATTATTTATTTTTTATTTATTATTATTGATTTATGAAATAAGAATTAAGAATCTAAGTAATTAAGATTTTTTCAAATATTTTTAACAGTACATACAAATCTGAAGTACGCGATGAGTACGGTTTTCTCTTCGTAGAAATTATGGGTTAATTTATATTATTTAATATTTCAATAAGCGTGAACAGGAATATAAAAGCGAATACGCGCATTTAAAACACACGCCCGTGACACATCTCGTATATAACAACAAGAAAACACACACATACACTTACACGCATATACACACACTCTCGTACCCATACATACATATTTATTTATTGGAGATTCTCTTATTCACTGTACTATTTCACCATTGCTATGTACAAATTATAGTTCAAAATGCACCATACAACTTGTCTTCCAGTGAATTTTGGTACTAATTCCAATTTTTAATTTCTCGCAATGAGTAAGCCCTGTTTACATGTCGTCGTATTATGAACTATGGACCAGTTATTTATCTTAGTTTTTCCTTTCCAATAATGTTGCGTTGTCCTCTCATCGTAGGGTTCTCTCTCCCTCTGTCTCCCTCTTTCTCTCTCTCCCACACACACACTCATATACAAATACATAGACATACACGGGCATACACATACACCACATACATACACATACACACACTATCTCTGTTTCTCTCGCTGTCTCCCTTCGTCTCGGTCTTCCTCTTCCGACTCTCCACCTCTCAACCTGTAACCGCTTATCCACCGTTCTCACTTCCCGAAGTCCTGCACAAGAAGAACATCAGAGTCAGCCTCTTTCCGCTAAATTTATCTTCATCATCATCATCATCATCATCATTATCATCATCATCATCATCATCATCATCATCATCTCTAGAATCTCAGTTTAACCAGGGTTGAGATACGAATAGACCTTTTCCAATCCTCTCTGTCTCACACCATCAAAATATGATCATACCATTCCATTCGTTAAAATTTTTGTAGCAATATCTGGAGCTTAGGCGTTCACCAACCGAATGTCCATTCTGAAGTTGGTTTGGATCTTATTTTTATGTCGCCCAATTACGACACATAATGTCCACGGTTGTTCCATTCTTCAATCAACCCGGATACAACACGGGGACTGACAGAACACGGGGATGTTTCCGCTAAATTTATCATTATTCAATATTATCTTACCGAAACTAAACTTGCAACTACAGAATAACATAGCGTCATTATCAAATGCATTTATCAACTGTCTATCTGTATTCTGCACCAACTCTTTCAAAAACTTTCTCATTTTTAACCCTTTGAGTCGGATGAGTCCAGGTAATCCTTTCCATTCTTCTCCATATCCATAATTCCAATGCCTCTTGTTTCCTGATATCTTCCTTCCTTAAGGAAAAAGTTATACAACTTCAATTTTATATAAAAGTCAATTTGATTTGACTCAATGATAAATTAAGCTTTTGCATAAAAAGTTTAAAAGACAGCTTATTTTTCCAAGCAAAAAATTTTTTTTAGGCCTACTCTAATCCGATTTTAAGATCCCGGCTAGCTCGTCACTGATATCGTTACGAGGTGCGAAACTGACGTTAAACCCGGCTGAGCCATTAGTCTGAAGTCTTTAGTATTTAGTCCTTATAGTTCACTATTCACTATTAAGTAAATTAGCGTTTACCAATAGATTACAAAAGGTGAAAAATCCAAAGATCTATGTGATAATTTTTTTTAAACTCTAATAATTTTATAAATGTCACCATATGAAAGTTTTATAGAATTCAGCGAAGATTTTGCTCTGAATACGCAAGCAGTAAATTTGACGGCGATGTTTATTATTGCCAATAGACCTATCATTTTAGTCACAGTGTGTGGGCATGGACAAATGTGGTCCTATCTCAGCTACCAGTTAGCCCACACCACGGGGAAGCTATTTTCCATTTTTAATAATTAGCATTTTCATAAATTTTAGCCAAATAAAATAATAAAAAAATGAATACATTACACAAAAGCATAAACAATTTCAATTGAAGTTCTTATCGTGTTTAGTAAATAATTGCGTTGACGGGCCGTGTGATTTACATACAGCACCAATCTATGATAGGCTATTATTGATATTAATTAATTGCTTACAGAAATATTTTTATGTTTGTATTTAAAACTTAAACTAAGGCCTCTAACAAGTTTATTTTTACAGAACACTAGGCAAGAGAATCTCATTGTTACAATTCAGTGAATTGGTCATACATGAAAGAATTTTGAAAATAGCCTGCGTCATTACGTATTTGGACCGCTACACCTGGTGCAGACATAGGCCTAAATCGGCTAAATGTGGGCCAGTACAGAACCAATGACCTCATGAGGTCATTCTCTGCTCTCATGCTGCTCCGACCAATCACAACGCAGCTCAGCAGCCGCTCAGATGACTAAACTTGAATGTATTTCTGCTCAAGGCGAAATAGAATTTATTAATACGGGGGAGTGTGACTAGATAAAGTAAAGTAAACACACATTATAGTGAAATGATCAACTATGTTAATATCTATCACTTTTAATACCACACGTTTAAGCCGTTAGACAATTTAGACCATTTTCAGTATAACCAGTTCAGTGAATGTCCGAGATTTTACTCTCAGATCAGCGCGTCTTGAATTCGCGGATTCGAACTCACGTGGGTTCGAATCCATGACTTCGAATCAAAAACCTTCATGACGTTACCCTTAAGCTAGTAAGACATTCTATATTAAGACAGTTAGTACAAGGGATTGCAATATAGTACGTTAAAATAAAATGTGTACAAGCAAAAAATATGCTGTATTATTTGTTATACAGTACAGTATGATAAGATAGAAAATACAATAAAACTCATTACAATACTGTGCTATCAATCAATACAATATAATACAACACAACACTGTCCAGTACAGTGCCATACGACACTATTCTATGAGGTACATGCAATGAAATACATTGCAATAAAGTGCAATACAATGCAATAAAATGCAGTGTAATGCACATAAAATAAAACGCTATTCGATACAATATTCTGAAATGGAATAAAATGTAGTAGAGTACTATATAGTACACTAAATACAAATCATTACAGTTTTAGGAAATAAAAATGCTATGTAATAAGGATAAACACAACAAAAGAATCAAATTTAAATTTAGCGTTCTGCTTTGTTAAACAAACTCTTAGTCTCTCATGTCAATGTCACCATGAAGTGAAACAAACGTTAAATGAATATTTTACGTTTATTTATACTATTTTTATTTTATTTTATATTAATCTCTTTTATTCTGGTTTACAATGACTTAGAAGACCAGAGAAGATAACTTCGGTACTCAATTTCCGTAAAAATAATGCTCTTACTGCGATACCAAGCTATGAAAAGAGAGTATTGATCGATGATGTGTTCGTTAGTGAGAGAGTTAGCAGGCTAAGACTAAGTATACTAGAATATACAGATTAGAGCAGCTACTGACACACTATTTGAGTATTATTTATTATTATATAGTTGCCGAGTAATATTGCATATTAAATCACTTTTCATTAAATGACATCTGCCTTGAGCAGAAAGAAAATTGATCACGTAATGTACACCTGCTTGGATGTCAATGTTTATAGAATAAAGTCGTTCTGCTAAAAATATATATATATATATATACGAACAATATTTGAGTAAAAGTACAAGCTCATACAAATGCAGCAAGGCCGCATACACAAATGCATAGTTATTAATTTTATTATATACAAATGTTCTATTACGAGAACCAAAAATGCCTATAACCTATCTGTCTGGCTCATGATGTATAAGAAATTAATCAGAAATTTCTTGCATTTAAGATTTCATATTTTCATTATACTATTAATATAGTTAGGCCTAATTTATTTAATATATTTTCTTTTTGTTAAATATTGCATAAATTCATTTAAGGAAAAAAAATTATATAAAAAATTAAAAAAATTTCGACGGGTAATAATTTCCCGGGTATCTTCTAAGATTATTTTGTTAAAATGAATAATTAAAATTTACCTTCAGCCAAGATAATTATTTTACTAGTAATCTGAAGTTGAAACGATGTACCAAAAATAAAACAGATGTATGCAATTA